>BDMV01000005.1:21058894-21483316 GCA_008326285.1 Oryza officinalis
TCAATTTTAAAGTTTGAGGGGAGTCTCGATATTCGTACGCGAGGTACGGATACCGAGGCATCACCTGAGGGGTGACAAGGGTGTTAGGGTATTCAAATATCAAGGAAGGTGAATGCAGCAAATGGGTAGGGCCTGCCGGTTGTATTGCAAACCGAGGCCAAGTGCCAAGTGTAACCTAAACATGCATAGTTTGCGGAATCAAAATACTTAATTTAAATTATGGGTTCAATTGATCAAAGGTGACTTGCCTTGCTCGAGATCTTGAGCTTCTTCCTCGAAATCCGCGCACTGCGGGTCTTCGGGCTCCGGGACTACACGCGAAACGAGACGACTCAACAAAACGATAAAAGAAGCCCTATTAATGACCACTAAGCGTGCCATTAGGTAGATCTCGATTTTTGAGGAATTTTGGAAGTGGAACGGAGTTAAACGGACGAACGGTTGAAAAGATATGAATTTCCGAAGATTAAAGGATTTTCTGGAATAAAGAAAAGGAATTAATAATTAATTAATAATTCCCTGGAAAAAGAAAGGAAGGAGGGACTGAAAGTAGACTTTATTTTGGGCGGCTAAGGGCAGCCCAAAAGAATAGAACGGGCGCGGCCGAATTAATTGGGCCGGCGGCCCGAAGGGAATCGGCCTAGGCCGAGCAAGGGAGGCCGTTGGGCCAAGAGGGCCGATGGACCGGCCGATGGCCCAAAAGAGTTGGCCCACGGCCGATCGGTGCGCGGGGGTTGGCCGATGGGCCTAGCGGTCGATGGGCCGGAGGCCGATAGGCCGATGCAGGCTGGCGGCCGAAGCCGACGACGGGAGCCGACGGGAAGAAATGCGGCCGAGCCGACGGCGGGAGCCGACGGGAAGAATATGCGGCTGATGCAGGCCTGGCGGCCGAAGCCGACGGCGGGAGCCGATGAGCGGCGGATTAAGACGACGGCCGACGACGCAGGGCTCGGCCCGAGCGGCGGCGGCGGCGGCGGCGTGCTCCGGCGAGGGCGGCGAGCCGGAGGGGGCGGACGGCGTCGGTAGGCGCCGGTGGAGAGAGAAGAGAGAGAGAACGAGCCCACGGCTCGGATCGGAACGGGGCGCGACCATGGCGGATTGAGACGACAGCCGACGCCGACGGGGGAGAAAAGGAAAGGGGGGGTAACGGCGCCGGGGGTTCGAACGCGCGGCGGCGGTGCTATCTAGCGCCTAAAGAAGGGGAGAAAAAGAGAGAGAGACGGCGGAACGGGGGTTACCGCGAGAAGGTTTCGCCGGGGACGGGGGCGACGACGCGGGGCGGCGGTGAGACGCGGTCCCGAGCCGGGGAAGAAGAGGGCGCCGGGCTCCTCTTCTTGCGGCGACGGCAGCAAGAGGGCGGTGGCGCGACGGCGGGAAGGGCGAGCTCGGGGAGGCGGCAATGGCGGCCGGGCGGAGGGGAAAGAAATTGCGGCCGATTGGCGGGGGGTTTTGTAGGGCGCTAGGTCGGTTTGGTCGGGGGGAAAGAAAGGCGGTTTGCGGAGGTCGGTTTGGGGCGCGGAGAGGGGACCGGCGCACTCCGGCGCTAGCGGCCAACGGCGGCAGCGGTGACGTCGGCAGCGGTCGGCCGCCGAGGAAAAAGGAAAGAAAAAGGGGGAAAGAGGCCTTGCCCCCTTGCCGATTCGGGTAGGAGAAGAGCGGAGAGAGGAGGGGGCGCGCTCGGCGCCTTGGCGGCTTGCGCGCGCAGCGCAGCGGCGGGGCCGAGGCGGGGACCAGCGGCGGGACGGAACGGCGCCGGCGGGGAAGGCTTCAGGAGGGGAAAGAGAGAGAGAGCGAGCTGCGGACCGGCTCGGGCGCGGACCGGGCCGAGCGGCCTGGCGCGGCCCAGCGGGGAAGGAGGCGGCCGGGCAGGCGCGGACCGGGCCGGAAAGCGCGGCCCAGGGAGGAGGAAGGGCGCGGGTGGAGGCAGGCCGAGGGGGAATCAGCCCGAGGGGGGGAGGACTGGGCCGGCAGCGGCCCAGGAGGGAAAGGGAGAAAAGAAACAGGCCGGGAAGGGAAATCGGCCCGGGACAAGGGAGGTAAAACAGACTTTTTCTGAGGGTTTGGTTTTGGGAGGATTAGGGCTCGGATTTGAAATCCGATTTCCGGTTTTCTCCGGGATTGAACTGAGAGGGGAAACACGAGACCTTGGCACACCACAAGACTCAACCGAAGAGCAAACTTTCGCAAATAGAGTTTTTAGCAGATTAGTTTTCCCGCTAACGCCGCGACAAAACGGGCGTTACAGCTAGTCCTCAGGAAAAGCGACTAGCCTCGTACTTTCATCGTAAGCAATTGATACCATAACAAGTACTCATTTCTTCCTCACCGACCGCCAGCCTAATTATCTGAAGGCAAACCTATTTTGCGTATCTTGCAAAGAAAGGGTATAACCATCAAAAGGATTAAGCTTGCAACTGTAGAATGCACATTGAACTCAACTGCAAACATGAATAACTGAATGGGAATTAGATTGTGCATTCATATATGATATCCTGCTCACCTTTCTGCTCCATATAACACTAGGCAAACGAGCACAAGTGCTACAAGCTGACCTCAAGAGAGATAAACGAAAGGCTCATAACGCTAGGCCATTGGGTTGCTATAGTAGGCTTATGAGGCATCAGAAGATCGTCTATTACTCAGGATGAATACCAGTGTGGCAGGTGTTGCATTGAACTGAAACGGCAGTGCTGATATGGCTGTTCAATGGTCAATATCTGGCTGAGAAATCTAATTTTTTATACATGGAGCTGTTTCACTACTGGACAATTGATTTTTAACACCGGTTTGTAACCTTCTTTAGTACCGATTATAGAATCGGGATTATCAAATCGAGACTAAAGATCTCGATCTTTAGTACCGGTTGAAATAACTAGTACTAAAGATGAAAAAAATGTATACAATATGGGATTCAAACTCAAGATCTCTCACCTTAGCCCTCATGCGTATTACCATCTCACCTACCACACACATCTAACTTGGATAAAGATGTTTTTTTTAACTAACCTTGAAGACATCTTGAGTCCCGGTTGGTAATACCAACTGGTACTAAAAATATCTTTAGTCCCGGACCAACCGGGACTAAAGATGTTTCGAGGAACTTGGATTTTTAGAACTAATACTAAAACATCTTTAGCACTGGTTCGTTAAATATTCGAGATATTTGTTGGTTTTGTCGATCAAGTAAACGATCGGTTCTGTACTAGTGTTTGTTGCCGTTGGCACGTACTACTAGCCCTTGCCGCGTCTCATGATTCAGCCCATCCTGCTATATCGGCATGGAAAGGTTAACATCCTGATGTCCTCTTTTAGGGGCTTTTAGCAAATAGAGGTTGCTGAATTCATTTGTAAAAATAAAAATAAGAAGAATTTTGGTTAAGGGAGCTCAGTATTGTTGTCTAGGGGCTAAAATGATGTTTGAAAATCCATTCAAGAATTTGGTTTGACGATTACGGTTTTTCGATATAATTTGACAACAATTTGACTCACTTTCAGTTGAACAGTACTACATGTATTTTCTGGACTAGTAATTGCATGGAATCATATAGTGATAAAGATAATATGTGCAGATATGCATTCCTTTTGGTCCCTAGAAGCCTTCCGGCTGGACAGTTTACAGCATAGGACGCTTCCAGTTGAAGTACAATAGTTTAGAAGATACTACGGGGGAGTCAAAGTACATGGCTATGATTTGGGCATATGTGCATATATAAGCTAAGGTTGCTTATCGTACTTCCTCATTATTTTTTTTACGGCAACTTTGTAGATATATATAAAAGTGTATGCTGAGATCTCCTTTGCGCCATAGAGCAGCATACTCCTTGGTTCAAAGGCTTCATGGGCATTCAACTGATGAACTGGGTACAACTGATTAAGCATGCACTTATATATGCACATTGAATACAGTTGCAAATCTGATTAACTGCATGGAAACAGTTTGTGCATTCATAATATGATATCTTGCTCCCCTTTTTGCTCCTTACAAGATGAAATGAATAAGTGCTACACAAGCTGATAAAGAGCGAAAGAGCTTATTGTTATGAGCATTAAGTGGCGGTTGCTATGGTAGGCCTAGGAGCCATCAGGAGTTCTATTACTTATGTCAAATTCTATACTGGCAGATGCTGCATATTGAAATGCAATGACATTGTTCCGATATCAGCTGGAAATTGTGGGAAAACATGGCTGAGAGATCTAGATGAACACTACTCGATGCATGGATTCTGAGGCCCCTCTACCCACGCAGCGTGACATTTTGTATTTGACCGTCGCCACTAAAATCACAAACACAAGAAGTGGTGCAGACACCGCAGCCAGGAGTGGGATCACTATGGTCGTGATATGCTTCTGATAGATTCGAGCACAATGAGATTTCTGCTGCGCTGCACTTGACATATTACTATTTAGGAAAAAAATTATCTGAGCGAAAATGATATGTTTGGAAATCCTTTCATGATTTGGGTTAGTCTTCAAATGAAAAAAGAATTTGCATTTGATTATGACGGTTTTTTATGTAATTTAACAACAATATGACTCAGGTGCTCAATTGAACAATACTGCATTTACTTGCTGGACTACTAATAATTGCGTCGAAATATTTAGCAGTACGAATCAACTTTAGATGGATATCTGCGCTCTTCTGGTCCATAAAAGAGACCCAACCTGCAGATTTACAGTAGTAACAACCTAGTAATCTCTTGCAGATTACTGCATATGGCTCTTCCAATTGAACAAATTACATAAACTCTGAAGACAACAAACTTGGCTGGTACTACAGAATAGAAAAAAAAAAGAACAAATCTTTTTTCAGGTCCTGGTCATTTCTTCCTCACCAACTACTAACCTGAAAGCAATCTATTTTTCTCCATATAAGGCGATATGAACGAACACATGTGCTACTAATTGACAGATAGAAATGAAAGAGTGATGACTAGTGAGTTGAGGACCAGGCCAGTGGGTTGCTTTGCTAGGTATGGGAGGCACCGGGAGTTGTTCGGTTACTACTTTACAGGAGCAGACAAATGCTAGACGTGCTGCAGCTCATTCTTTTTCCTGGCCTTGCAGACATGCTGCATAGACCAGGTGGTTGTAGTCATCACGTTGCATTCGACAGGGCACGGTTTTCGACAAATTCATCTGGGAAATGGGGATGAATTTTGGACAGACTGCATAGCTTGGTCTTTTGAGTGTTCTGTACCTGAGGATGCTTGGTTTAAAGCCTACCTGCTGGAGAGATTACTCTTCTAGCTGAACGATTTATCAGAAGAAACGCTGAGGATGATAGACACTGCTTGCATGATTTAACCGTGCTTTTCTTTGTTGTACATTCTACTAATTACAAGAGCAAATAATAGAGCCTAAGCCAAAACGGCTTATTACTGAATAAAAATTAATTTATAGATATAACTTTTATATATTTGTTCGTAGTGACTTAAAATCCAATGTTAAAAAAAATTACGTACATTAAAAATACCTTAAAATCAACTTCAAAATCAAGTTCAAAAATTTAAATTTTCACTTTTACTTTGACTTAATAAGTCAACCGATGAGGCTCACATATGGAGCAAAAAAGGTTTGGGCAAATAAAACAAACAAATGTATATTTCATGGCTGTTAAGCAGCCAGAAACATCAGCTTCACTGCATTTTCCTTCAGACTAAGACATGCATTAACTTGGCCAATACATAATCAAACAAAATTGAAGCACACTAGTCAAATAACAGTCATTTCCTCCTCACCTACTGTTGACCTGATTACCTGAAGGCAACATAGAAAATGTTGCAATTCTTGCAAAGAAAAGGTAAAGTTTGCGCTTGTACATGCACATTCAGCTCAGCTGCAAACCTGAATAAGGGGGCATTGAAATAAGATTATTCATTATTCATAAATGAAATCTCCCCCTCCCCCATTTTTTCCTACTCCATATAAGAATAGACTAATGAGCACAAATATTACAAGCTGACAAAGAGAGGGAGGAATGAAAGGGTCCTGAGGGCTAGGCCAGTGGATTGCAATGTTAGGCTTACGAGGCATCAAGAATTCTTCTATTTACTCATCGAAAATTCAAAATTACCTCTGTGGCAGGTACCGACTGATCTGAACTGCAATGGCCGTGTTGACATGACTACTGAACAAGGAATAGGTGGCTAAGAGATCTAATGTTTCATACCTGGATGTTTAACTAGGCAGCTCCACCCATGCAGTGGGTTGCTGTGGAGGAGCCATGTTAAGGACTCTACTAATGGGTGTCAAGGCGATGGAAGCAGCGCACAGGAGGAGGAGATTAGTGGGAAGGGAAGAAGACTCAAGAAGAGGAATATCAGACTTCGTGGGCCAGAATGGGGCTTCTAAGTGTGCGTGGAATGGGCCGATGGCCTTGTTTTGTAAAAGGGGTTGGTGAGAGAGAGAAAGTAGTTAAGACTTGGAAGCAAACTCTGTTGTGATTGTCATTTGAATAATAGAACTTGGCGGTGATCGGCAGCGGCGGCAATCGTGGAATTTGTTGGAATCCCATCAATACCTCTTGGTGTTGCGTATTTGTGTTGTTCTTGGTTAGGATAGCAAATAATCTGGTATCAAAGCCCTCCATATTTGTAACATACCCAAAAGATTGAATTTTAAATTTTGTACCTAGAGAATTGAAAAGGGTTTTCACAAATAGGAATCCTAAAATTTTTGCACCAAAAACCCAGATGAGCCCATCATAGCTAGAACCCAAAAGGAAATTTTGAGGACAATTTAAAACTTTTTCCTTCCTAATTTAATTTGACATGTAAAGCATTTCATCGTTTGCATCAACACAATGAGTGGTGTGTGATTTGAGTCCTTTTTAGTGTTTTTTGATCTTATTTGCATATCATAATAGGCCTCATGAATATGAAAGTTGCTTAAAATTTTATTAACTCAATCACATTAAAATCCTACCTTAAACTTTACTTAAATAAACACAAACATACATGTGTACAAACGTACAAATATCTTTGGAAAGTATATAAGGGAACATGGGAGTCAAGTCTAACAACATCACCTCAGATCAAATATAAATCAAATACAATTTTACAATCACTTAATCACATTTTTTATAATAAGAACTTATATGTAAAGTTAAGCTTAATGAATTTCTAAAAATAATTTGTGTAGTATTAAATCATGGGAAAATTCACACCAATACTACCTAACTTGTTCAACACACAGTAATTTTGGTATGATTTTATCACATGAATTGAGAACCCAAATAAATCTCTTGATGAGGCAAAAACTGGAAAATTACAGATTTCATTTAACCATCTATGCAACCCTCTCTAAATTCAACCATAATTTAATTTGAATCCAAACCTTGTCTCAGCCGTACACCAAACATCCCTCTACTGGCATCACGCCAACCATTAAGGATTTCATCTCAGCAAAACAAACAAAAATAAAGTCAAATATGGAATAGTGAAACTGCCCACAGACTTGGAAGAATTCCTAGTTTTCTCCACCACACTCTCTCTTGCTGCCAGCGGGCCCCAGGGCAATGTGGGACCATCTATAAGTGTCACAACATGAGCCAGCTCACTCCAGGAGCACGAGACATGCGTCGGAGCACCGGCGAGCGCCCTCTTCCTCCTCCTTCACGCTGGGCTCACTATTTAAGCCAACCAAAGCCAACCTCGAGCTCTTTTGCTTACCCTAGTCCTTTTTCGCAGAGACGCCGAGGTGCATCACCTCGGAATCACCGGGAACGGAGGTGTCAACCCCGATGCCGGCAAGCTTCCTCGCCATCGCGTTTCACCATCGGTGAGCACCTTTTGATCTAAAGTTGTGTTTCATCGTTGTCGTTCTGTCTCGTCTCTATTTCATCTATTCTCGCCTTGTTCTGTGCATCAGATCGGTTGGAACACAGACCTCACTCTTGCCATCTACCACCGCACTCTAAGCGCCACCGCTGTGACTTCATCGTCGTCCTAGCTGAACCTAACCACCTCGAGCCAAGCCGACGCGTCGCGAAGATTGTCTCAACATCCTCTTCAAGACACCTCAAGAACCATGTTCGAAGATCAAGCGAGCAAGTGGATCGACCATCCCTGGTCGCCGAGCTCCATCATCTTCCTCATCTCCAGCTGTCGAGCACCATCGTCAATTCCAACCAATCCAGTGAGCACTGCGTCGATTCCTTACATGTACGTCATTCTAGAGACCTCACTAACGTTGTCCAAACGCATGCACGCCAGCTCTTGGAGTGAATCAAGCCGTCGCCATTTGTCCGAGGAGAAGCACTGCCACTGAGGAGTTCTACAAGCCATCGTCGCCAACCGGGCTTCACCAACTCTTACCAGCTGCTGGGTAAGTCTCCTAGGTGCCCAAGAAGCCACATGCATGCATCAACCAAACTAGATCCGGCCTCTACCCTCACATGCATCATCACCCTGGGAGCCACCGCCACCTCCGCCGCTGTCGCCATCAATTCCGACCACCGCAGCTTGCAAGACCACCATCGATAGCTTCGCCATGAGTCCCTCTACGTTTTTGCTTTTGGTCACTCCCTCAGCTGAGCCACCGTTCGCCGCTGGCGCCGCTGCTTTCTTCGCCTGCTGCTATTTCGCTGACATGCAAGCCCAACTCATTAGGAAGCTAAGGACCTTGTTTAGAGAAGGTTTAAATCTTGTAAGGTTTTATTCGTAAAAGTCTTTAGTATGACATGTGGACCAAAGGACCTGGATGTAAAAAAAATAAAACCAAGGCACTCTTAACAAATTTTCAATACACACATACCTAGGGACCACAGAATAATTTCAAAGAAAACCTAGGGACTTATCTGCAAAGTAACCATAGACGGACCATTGGACCCCATGAGTTCATAATCCGAAATATAAAAGAAAATGATTAAACCTTTATCTTTTCAAAGAAAACATCCAAACTTGTAAAATCCATATAAGATCAAATAGAACTCATTTTGAGATAAAACCAATTTCTGCAGATCCATAAAAAGATAATCTTTAATGTTGTGAATTAAAATTTGGCACTTACAATATACCAAATAACTCTAAAATATAGTATATGGAATAATAGACATAATACATTTTACAACTTTAGAAATTCATATAAAATTCATTTAAAACTCCTTTTAGATGAACTAAACTTCTACAGAATCAAGGATATGATCTTTAATTTGGTAAACTAAAAGGGTATACATACAGTACAAGAAATATCCCAAAACTTTTATATGAAGAATAAGTAACATAAAACATGCTTCAAATTGTAAAATTGATAGAAAAATCATTTTAAATCCAAATGGGATGAACTAAATTTTTGTAGAATCAGTAAAATGTGAACTACAATTTGATAAAACGAAACTTGATATCTTTTGTATCAGAAATAACACTAAAAGTTTGTTTAACACAATAAACACTAAATGTGTAATTTAATTTCTAAAATTTATAGAAAATTCACCCAAACTCAAAATAAAGTGATCTAAGTCCTAATAGATGCACAAACATGTAACCTAAAGCACTGTAAAATGGAATGTAGTACCCTTAATATAAAAATCATCACTAATACTTTAATTGGCGAAATAACTATTAAATAACAAACTATAAATTATGCAATTAATATAAAATACACTCTAGCTCCAATTAAGCTAAAATAAAACATGGTTAGACTAGTAAGGATGTAACCTTATTCATGTTAACCAAAACTCAAAACACTTAACCTATTTAGAGTCTTTCAAAATTTGTGTCACAAATTATCAACCATAAATCATACTACAAATTGCATAATAAATAATGAATTTATTCAAACTCTAAAAATTGTGAGACCAATTAGATTAATCTTAGAAAACTATGCACTTCTTTACTGTAAGATGAATTTGACAAAACTACCTCTTAAACCTATCCCATCTATCTTCCAAAAGGATAAATACTATAATCTAGTGCAAAACTTGTAAAATTCATAACTCCCAAATAAATTGAAATAAAATAGAAGTTCTTTCACCAAAAATCATCTTAAACCAGAACAAGCCCACTGTGCACAAAACATGCATTTTAGAGCATATCGTATTTTTTTGCATATTTTTGTATTTATTTGCATACCGTGCATGTTGTGTAGATCATTACGTTGACGATCAAAGAGTGAGTTAGGTGTTGTCCACCATACTGAAGACAGGGCAAGTTCTTCCTCCCCTTCCCTTTGATCACATTGAAACCCATGTTTTGGGAGATGAAGAGTGTTGTTCACGAAACTGCACGTGTATTTGATAAAGGCGATATTTGAAATTTGGTTAATGGTAGCTATAACCTTATTGCTGCATAATCCACCTTGACATATTCATCCCTCTGTTTGTAACCATAGGTTGGGTTTGAGTATTTTCTAAATACTCATTTGGGTTTAAATATGTTTATACATATGCTAATTGCTTAGCCATGCCTAGAATCAAGCAAATAGTCATTCCTCTTATTTTATAAATGAAATCTTTGGAATTTGTTTATTACTGGACAAAAAAAGAAAATGCTAAGTATTTGTGAACAAAATGAGAATGAAGTGATTTTAGACTTGAGCGGCAAGTGGTGTGCATATGGTGGTAGTTGTGCACCGATAGGGGGAGTGTTCGCCTCGGTCGATTAAGGACCAAACTTTGTGTCACTCAACTATTGTTTACCGTACATCCACATGTCCTATTTATGGGGTGACATTAGCTAATTAAGTTACTTAAAGTCTAGCCTTTCATTTTGGTAGGCCGGGAAAGAATGAATTAGTCTGAGCGATGATTCATAGGAACTACCTATTTACATCGTATTTTATTGGGGTAGTTTAGGCGTCTAAGTCTGTCCAATTCAATGGTAAAGTGTCTCGTGGGGGAACGGATGTGTTCGCTGCCACGGCATTAGGTTTAAGGCATAGGCCCGCCACCTAACGGCTCTAGGCCATTCCTAGGGTCGATTCACACTTGCTATGCTGGTGCAAGGCTAGGCATTAAGTAATGTAAAGGCTTCATTATGACCTCTAGATCATATTCACCATCAAGAGTGTGGTAGTGCCTCGCGAGCACGAAACAAACTAGAGTGCTCATATCATGTGGTTAACGTTGTACAAACTCTACCGAGTTTGCAAAACTAATCGATTATAGCCGTGCTCACGGTTAAGAGCGACTCGGTGAAGTGTCATGAGTATAGTTTTGTATTTTTAAATTGTGTTTGTGAAATATGAACTTGAAAATGATGGATTGAGTTGGGTTGGATTGGATGAGAATGATGATGAGACTGTGCCTTATTGCCGAGACGGGCATCAAGGGTATGGTTATGGTATTACTATGATGCATATCATGTTATATCTATGTTCATACTTTGTTAATTGAATTGTCAACTCCCTTTTCAAATGATTGTGAACCAACATTCTGCTTTTATGCTAAAAGTTAAGCTATTTAAAGCCTTCCTTTGAATTTTGGCCTTGCATGTAGTATGTTAGGCTTGTCATGAGCTTGCCAGTGTACTGACTCTTGCCTTTATGTCCTAACTTTGTTTTGCAGGTGTTAGATTTAATTTAAGTTGAGTGCTTCGGGATTCGTCTGTTTCTTCTAGGACTTGATTCATGGGGTGTCTACCCATAGTCGGCTGCTTCTTGGGACGGGTATACAAGCTTCAGCTGAACTCTGAGTATTTGGACGATCAGTCATTGTATAATTAAACTAGTTGTAGTTTGAAAGTTAATCTATATTTATGTCTTATTTCTGTTTATCATTGCTTTGATAAAATTGTGAACCTAGTGCTTACCCTAGGAACTAGTTTCACATGAATATGAGTTTAGAGCATTTGAGATGTTGTAGAGTTCTAGAAATTTTGTCAAGTCTCACATCTGGTCGCCATCTTCGTGTGGTTTGACGGGCATGTCTCAGGCTGAAGTTGACTGGCATGCTGAGTCCCAGCAATATCTCCTATGCTCTCTACTCGACGCTTCGGGTTTCATAATGTGTTTGCTATTTGACTTGATAGTGCAGCAATGAGGTTGGATGGTTACCGTTTTATTTTGATTTTATTTAGACCCCAACCAGCTAAATATTTCGCGCTGTCATTTCAAGTAGCTTACATAATATCTAGCCTGGGGTGTTCCACAATATTCGTTGGTATCCTCTGAATCCCTTAATCTAGCCAAAAAATTCGATGTAATAGGTGGGAATTCACTATTTACAGTGTGATTCCGCAAAAGCTTTTGGGGCTCCCCTGATCTGGTTGGCTGGATTTGGGGTGGAACCAGTGGATTCATCCTAGAGCGACTTCATTACATCACCAAGCAAGCAGCTCAAATTATGGCTCAAAACGGAAAACTCGACCTCCTGTTAAAGATGATGGAGGAAGCGCAAAAGAAGAGGGAGGAAGCGGGAGGAGTCGGATGCGCTAAATCTAGTTGTGCTCCAGTCCTTGAAGGTGGCAGTAGAATCCAGGATCCCCTTGGTGGAGAAGAAGGTGAGTGAGTTGGGTGGGTCAGCGAGTGATTTGGCGACGAGGGTGAATTCCATTCAGGCGGGGCTAGAGAAATGCCAACAGGAAGTGCAGCAATGAGTTTTGTTCAAGGGAAAATCGAGCCAAGGACCTCCTCTAGTACTGACAGAGCATGATCTCAATGGTAATTCCTCTGTCCTCTTTACCCCTGCAAATCCTTTTACCCTTGAACCCTAGAACTATCAACCTCTTGACATTGGTTTAGTGAGTATTGGTGGAAATATTCCTCCTATGTCATGCCCTCAGTTTGATGGGGAGAATTCTCAAATGTGGAGAGAATTGTGAGGCATACTTTGATGTGTAGGGTGTGCATCCTGCTAACTGGATAAAGGTTGAACTGCTAAATTCCATTGGAAATTCTTCTTTCTGATTGTAATCAGTTTGATCTCAGTTAGTTTGGAATTTCATGGTTGGAATTATGTGATAGGGTATGCCGCATGTTTACAAGGGACAAGCAAGAAGTACTCATTAGACAGTGGATACATGTGAGGCAGTGCGGTAGTGTACCTGATTATGTTGAACAACTTTGATGGGTTGATGCACGATCTACTCTCTTATGACAATGCCTTAACTCCTGTCTATTTTCTCACCAAGTTTGTGGATGGTCTAAAGGATGAAATTAGAGCAATGGTGATGGTTCAGAAACCGGTTGACCTTGACTCTGCTTACTCAATGGCATTGTTGTAAGAGGAAGCCATGGAAGAGTGCAAGAAGTTGACCTATAAGAGGACTGAATGAGGTAACTATAACAAGGTTTTTGCTAGAGCAACTCAACCTAATGTCTTTCGAAGGAATCCTGTGATGCAATCAGGGGATGACAAGAAGTCCCAGAATATGTGAGAACTAGTCCTAGGGAAGATAGGGTGTCGGCCTTAAAGGCTTATAGGAAGGCGAAGGGCTTATGTTTCACTTCTGGGAAAAGATGGAGCAAGGATCATAAGTGTGCCCAAACCATTCAGCTACATGTGGTGGAAGAGTTAATGGAGGCTTTTCAATATGAAGAGGAAGAAGACTCTACAGTTCCATCGCCTGAATCAGTATTTGAAGAGAATGCACTCTTGTTTATTTCTTTGCATGCTTGTAATGCCACTGATTCTGCACATTCTCTCAAGGTAAAGGGCCTGGCACCTGATGCTCATTGATTCAGGTAGCACCCATTACTTTGTGGATGAGCAAATGATTCACCATCTGAAGAGGGTATGAAAATTAACTCAACATGTGAAGGTCAAGGTTCTTGATGGGAGAATTCTGCAATGTGATCGCCAGATCCCTAATTGTGACTGATAGCTTCAAGGCATATGTTATAGGTCCAACTTCAAACTATTGCCATTGAAAAGCTATGATGCTATACTAGGAATGGATTGGCTGGAAGGGATGGGGGCAATGAGAATTGATTGGGTACTGAAATGGTTGGAATACCAAGATAATGGTGCTACTGTCAGGATTTAGGGAGTGATATCCAAATGGATAACTGCCCTACCATTTCTAGTGAACAATTGAAGGGAATGTGTAAGGTGGGGGCACTCATGTATCTATTACAAGTCACCACTGATCCTACCAGCAGTGGTTCAGTAATTCCAACTGCTGTTCAGCAGGTGATAGAAGAATTTTCATTAGTCTTTGAAGAGCCACTGGGATTACCTCCTAGAAGAACATGTGATCACTCCATTCCTCTGGTAGAAGGCTCCAAACCAGTTAATATCAGACCCTATAGGTATAGCCCAGCTCAAAAAAATGAGATTAAGCAACAAGTTTCGGAAATGTTGAAATCAGGAGTAATTCAACCTAGTATCAGCCCCTTTTCATCTCCAACTTTGTTAGTGAAGAAAAAGGATGGAACCTGGAGGCTTTGTGTGGATTACAGGTAGCCATCACTCTGAAAAGTAAGTACCCATTGCTTGTGATTGATGAGCTGCTAGATGAATTAGCTGGAGTAGCTTGTTTTTCTAAGTTGGACTCGAGAGCAGGGTACCATCAAATTTGATTGGTTGTAGGGGAGGAACCTAAAACTGCCTTTCAGACTCATTTCAGCCAATTTGAGTACAAGGTCATGTCCTTTGGGTTGACAGAAGCACCTGCAACCTTTCAAGGAACTAGGAATGAGACTCTGGCACCAATACTTAGGAAGCGTACCCTAGTATTTTTATAGTCCTGACTTACAAACCCATATACAAGATCTCATAATAGTGTTGCAGCTGTTATAGAAAGATCAGTGGAAGGTTAAGTTTAGTAAGTGCTCTTTTGCTCAGCAAGAACTCAATTATTTGGGTCATACAATTGGAATAGCTAGTGTTTCAACAGATTCTAGTAAGGTCTAGGATATCTTAAATTAGGCTAGCCCCGTTAATCTCGAGAAACTAAGAGGGTTCCTAGGCATTGCTGGGTACTATCAAAAATGTGTTAGGAATTTTGGACTCCTAAGTAAGCCTCTTACAAATTTGCTAAGGAAGGGAGCAGAATTTAATTGGACCCCTGAAGTGCACAACTCATTTGAAGCTCTTAAGAAAGCACTAGCCTCAACTCTTGTCTTAGCTCTTCCTGATTTTAAGAAACCTTTTGTTATAGAAATTGATGCAAGTGACTGTGGCATTGGAGCAGTCTTTTCTCAAGACAAACATCCCATTACTTATATGAGCAAGGCATTGGGCCCTCACACTAGAGGTTTATCTACTTATGAGAAGGAATGCCTAGCTATCCTACTGGTTGTAGAACATTGGAAATCATATCTTCAATATGGAAAGTGCTTGATATTGACTGACCACAAGAACTTGATGAACTTGGCTGACCACAAGAACTTGATGAACTTGGCTGACCAATGTTTGCACACTAGCTGGCAACAGAAGGCTTACACAACTGCTAGGGTTGCAATTCAAACTATGTTACAAGAAAGGAATTCATAATTGAGCTGTTGATACCTTGTCAAGGTGTGATCATGGTGCGCCTTTGGAAGCTTTGGCTATCTCAGTGTGCAAGCCTACTTGGTTGGAGGAAGTTACATAAGGGTATCTGCAAGATGAGAAAACAACCAAACTATTAGCTGAGTTGCCCATCCAGAGTGATGAAGGTTCTTCTTATCAATTAAGAGAAGGTCTCCTAAGATACAGGGGACATATATGGGTAGGGCAGAACCTCGAGCTTCAATGTAAAATATGTTGTGCCTTGCATGACAGCTCCATTAGGGGTCATTCTGGTTTTCCAGTGACTTACAGAAGAATCAAGACTCTTTTTGCTTGGATTGGCATGAAGAAATATGTTAAACTGAGTCAAGGAATACTCCATATGCCAACAGACTAAACCAGACAGGTCTAGATATCCTGGCCTATTGCAACCCTTGCCTGTACCATCTGGTGCATGGCAAATAGTCACCATGGACTTTATAGAAGGACTCCCATCTTTTAAGAGATTTAATTGTATTATGGTGTTGGTGGACAAGTTGTCCAGGTATGCCCATTTCTTGGCCTTGGCTCATCCCTTCTCTACATCAGATGTGGCTCATTTGAATATGGAAGGAGTGTTTAAGTTACATGGGTTGCCGATGGCAATTATCTCTGATAGAGATAGAATTTTCACAAGTAACTTTTGGGAGCAGCTGTTTTAGAGTGTGGGTACTAAGCTTCACATGAGTACAACATATCACCCTCAATCTAACGGGCAAACTGAGCGGGTGAATAAATGTTTGGATACTTATTTGCATTGTTTTACACATTCCTATCCTTCCAAGTGGTCCACCTGGTTGTACCTGACTGAGTATTGCTACAACACTAGTTACCATTCCACCATGGGCAAGACTCCATTTGAAGTATAGTATGACCATACTCTAAATAAACTAGGAATTGGTGTGGACTCTTGTGAACTTCCAAATGTACAACAATGGTTGTCTGGATGATGCACTTGTTGCAGCAACACTTGAATATCTGAAGAGCTAAGCTGATAAGAAGCGAAGCTTCAGAGACTTTTTAGAGCGTGAGTGAGTTTATCTCAAGTTGCAGCCATATGTTCAGTCTTCAGTAGCTACCAAAGCTAACCACAAATTGAGCTTCAAATATTTTGGTCCTTATGAAATATTGCACAAGGTTGGGAAAGTGGCCTATCAGTTGGCATTATGTGCAGGAAGTTTGGTTCACCCAGTTTTCCATGTGTCTCAGCTCAAACCAGCCCAAGCTTTTAAGGGATTATCCTCTTCAATCTTATCTGAGCAGCCAGAGTCTAAGCAAGTTCCTATTGCTATCATTGACAAAAGGGTGAGCAAATCTAGTAATTTTGTCATTCCTCAAGTTCTCATTCAGTGATCTGATGGTGCTCTTGAAGATTCTACTTGGGAAAATTTGGAGGAACTTCGAACTCGATTCCCCAGGGCTCTAGCTGGGGGACAAGCCAGTTTTCAAGGAAGGGAGATTGTTAAGGACTCTGCTGATGATGGGTGTCAAGGTGATATAAGCAGCATACAAGAGGAGGAGGAGATCGGTGGGAAAGGAAGAAGACATGAGGAGGAATATTAGATTTCATGGGCTAGAATGGGTCATCTAAGCGTGCGTGGAATGGGCCGATGGCCTTGTCTTGTAAGAGGGGTTGGTGAGAGAGAGAGAAGGTAGTTAACACTTGGAAACAAACTCTTTTGTTATTATCATCTGAATAACAGAACTTAGCGACACGGTAGTGGAATTCGTTGGAATCCCCATCGATATCTCTTGGTGTTGCGTATTTGTGGTGTTCTTGTTTAGGGTAGCTAACAAGCCAAGAGTTGCCATATCGATCACTCAGCCAGTGTTGCCCTAATAGTTTCACAAAATACCATATGATAAATAGAAGATTGTTCGACTCGAGTACTAGCCTTTGCCAATGCTCCATCGGCATAGAGGATTCCGTCTTGATGTACTCTTTGTTAGGGCTCTAGCACTCTAGCACAGAGAGATTTCTGTTGAGCTGGACACATTAATGTTTCAGGTTAATTGGACAAATTCATCTGAAAACAATTAGGGTTTGGTTAAGGAAGTTGGGTATTGTTGTATAGGGGCTAAATGATGTATGTGAATCTGTTCTGCATTTTGGTTTGATGATCATGTTTTTTTAATGTAATTTGAAAACAATACTATTCACTTTAAATTGAACAATACAACATGTATTGGAACTGGTACACTATCTAAAAAATGTATTTGGACTAGTAATATCATGGAATCATATACGTGTAGGATCGAACAGCAAGAACTAAGTCAACCAAAGAGGCGTGAATGGTTGGAATACCAAAAACATAAACTTTTAGCGAAATCAAAAGTTACCCTTGAATCGATGGAGATTGGTTTGACCGTAGGTCTTGCATCGGTCTGACTGCCCCTATGCCATCGGTCTGATCTATGTACATCGACCTGTCTAACCGTCCTTCATGTTGCCTCCTCCTATCACCGTAGTCGGTCTAACCGCAGTGGTGCCACCGATCTGACAGGTGCGATATCACCTGTCTGACCACTGGTATCTCGTCGGTGTGACTGTCAAACCTGAGCAAACACAAATCAAAAAACTCTTGAAAGTAGATTGAACTTTATTGCTTCTATTTGTGTTTACAAAGTACAACTACAACACTCTCACAAATCTCGACTAAACTCGAAACCCTAACTTTTCTCTAAACTCAACTCTCACAAAATCGATATCTAGATATCTCAACAACTCCACTATTTATATCCATAGATATGCAGCCTAAAGCCACGAATCCAACTTGTACCAGAAGTCCTAATCCCCTAGGAAACCTTCCCATAAAAGACACAAACTTTACAAATTCCAATCATACCAAATTTGGACTCCTTCCAAATTCAACTCCTCATCACATACTCACACAATCTTCCTATCGTATGCCGCATGTAATCTTTACCAACCACATGCATTGTTCTTTAGCCTAATCATCCCGCATGATATCCTGATTGTCTGAACATCATCTTCTCCCAAGTTGACTCTCGATCCATCACCATCAACACTCTCCCGAGGCATCAAGATACACATACACATGAATTAAACAAGAAACCATATCCGAGCATATGTTCTTTCTCAACTTGACTCAACATTAGCACACAACAGTATTACATACGTATAGAAATCATCTAGAAGTTATAAATATGAGTTAATCACGAGTATCCAAATAAACAACGCGAAACTGAAACCAACTTAGAGCCAGACGATCAGACCGTCGCGCTGGCCGGTCTGACCGCGCAACACACGCTGGTCTGATCGGCCTAGTCCATCCGGTCTTATTGGTCCCACGGACAGCAAAACCACCACTTCACCAATAATTTCCAAATATCAAAACCAACTATCTCATATGCCATTTGTTTATCATAAAATAATAATCAAAACACATTTTGATTTCACAATATGAAGTAGTGCAGATATACTGCACATCCACTCTCTTTTAGTCCCTAAATTAAGGGTGTGTTTGGCCGGATGTGTTCCCACCTCCACTCCCTCGTGTTTCGCGCGCACGCATTTCAAACTGTTAAACGGTGTGTTTTTTTGTAAAACGTTTATATACGAAAGTTGCTTTAAAAAATCATATTAATCCATTTTTCAAAAAAATTTAGTAAATATTTAATTAATCATGTTCTAATGAGTCGGTCCGTTTTCTGTGCGAAGGAAATGAGTTCCCAACTTACCCAAACAATCACAGCCGTAGCATTCCTGCTGGACAGATTACTGCATATGGCACTTTCAATTGAACAATACTTCAGAAGAAACAGTGGGAAAGACAAAGAACAGGCACACAACTAGCTATGATTTGATCATGTCTTTCTTGGTTATACTGATTACAAGAAGAAGAAAGAGAGACAGCCCTGTTTTATTCCAGAGCAAAAGGAGAAGCGAGGTTTAGGCAATACACATGCACATGGACATATTCTTCAGGGCAGTTAAGCCGTCCAAAAACAACAGCATTTCAGCACGATGTTCACTGCATTTTCCTTCAGACTAAGACATACATAACCTTGTCCAGGACATGATCAAACAAAACTAGAGAACATTTGTCAGATCATAGCCATTTCTTCCACACCAACTATACCTGACCACCTGAAGGCACACAGTTTCTCATAGCTTGCAAAGAAAAGGTCTAAGGCCACTGCAAAGATTATGTAACACCTTACTTGTTTCATGATTTTGGTTTGAAATATTCTAAGAGTCTAAGGTATATAGTAAGCTACTAACCATGGCAAAGATTATGCAAGGTCGGTTATAATCATATCTAAATTAAATTTCTATACGAAGTCTTGGGAGCAAAGAGGAGAGTGTTTTTGCGCAAGCATTTTCATAGGAATTTTGAAGAACAAAAATCATCATGGAACCTTGAGGTGTTCTAAGTAATCAGAAGAAATGCAATCTCGGGCTGTGAAGGTTGCAAAATTAACTCCCACCTGAATAGGGAGATACCACTACTACCGAAAAACACATAGAGATCGGCACTATAGATGTCGAAAAAGCTAAAACCGGCATCTATATAGTGCATTTCCCGCCCATCCGAGCACCCGCAGGGGTGCCAAAGAGGAAAACCGGGTACCTTTCAGGAAAAATAGATGCCGGTTTTTAAATGAAACCGGCACCTATATTTCCTGTCATAGAAAGGTGCCGGATACATATAAAATCAGCACCTTTCACATACGTTATGTTGGAGTTGTTGGGTGTGGGGCCCATAATAGAACCGGCACCTTTAGGCTGTTAGAGAAAGGTGCCGGTTCTAGTTAAAAACCAGCACCTTTGAGTCTTTCACTGGTTAGTAGCCATTATAAGGTCCACACTCAAAAACCGGCACTTATATTTTTTGTCAGAGATTGGTGCCGGTTCTAGTTAAGAACCGGCACCTATAATAAAAAATAGATTCCGGTTTTACACTAAAAACCAACACCTATTTCTCATATAAATGTCGATTCCACAATTAAAATTATCAATGCCGCCTGCTGGGTGCTGATTGGAAAATCCAGCATTTAAAGGTTTCCCAACTAGCACCAATGAGATTTTCTGTAGTAGTGTACTGAGATACATACGTGAAAGGTAGGTGGCACAACACTTCAGTCATATATAATTGGAAGGTGTCAAATATTGCATTTTGTCACATCAACTGATAATTTTTTTCAGAGGAATGTCAATTGACAATTAATTTGGTCCTATAAAAAAAACAATGTTTTCTGCACAAACGATAGGTTTTGGCCCATATTTTTAACCCATGTCGGATCACAACCATTAACAACGATCCGACATCCTGTTTGTTCCTGGGCTCGACTAGTGGTGATGGCCAATTTGTCAGCCCACACGGTGAAGGAACAGCCCAGATAAGCTCTTCGAGGGTATGTGCTGACATGCGTGAGTGCATCGAGTGCAACATAAAAAAGTGATTTATGAACATCTGAAATATGAGTGCATGCATTGTATGCACTAAATAACTAATTAATTGCGTGGATTCAAATAGTGCATCATTCTGTGATATATGATGATATTTTTTTCCTTTTTGTCCATAAAAGAGCACGTCAAGAAGCACAAGTGCGTGCTGCAAGCAACTAAAGGAATTTGCTAGTAGTTAGATCATGGAGACGACTCCTCGTGACTTTTGTTGGTTGTAGGCTCAGTTCGTTGGAGTGAGTTTCCAACTCATCCCACTCGTTTTCCGCGCGCACGCTTTTTAAACTGCTAAATGGTGTGTTTTTTACAAAAAATTTCATAATTTCTATATGAAAGTTGCTTTAAAAAATCATATTAATTCATTTTTAAAAAAAATTAGTAAATATTTAATTAATCATGTGCTAACAAGTCGTTCTGTTTTTCGTACGGAGGGAATTTCTTTCCAACTCATACAAACAAAGACACACTAAGTAGGCCTATGAGGTATCAGGAGTTCTTTTGTTACTTCTGTCAGGCTTTGATTTTATAAGAAGGTATGGTCACCAAGGTGGAGACTTCTGTCTTGAACTGATGAATTGGCTGGGTCAATTGAGTAGAGATATTGAGTATACGAGAGCCTGGGAGACGGTGTTCCTTTTTGTCCTCAAAGAAGGAGAAAATACACAGCAAAGGTATCTTCGATAGATAATGAGCATGGCTTGGTGATAGATTTAGCTTCTTGCTATAGATCGACAACAACTAGCCTATGTAGCATAGCACTAAAACCTGTAGTTGATGCTGACTACATATAGCAGGTTATTGCCCTCGGTATTTTGCATTGGTATTCTTGAGTCAAAAAGTTGGCTTAAACATGCTGGCTACTGGAATGCTCATGGACTTACTTGATTGTAACAGGTTGAATGATCATAATAATGTTCCTCTGATGAGTGTGAGTTGCGATTTCGATCTGGCATGTTTTGCGAGTTGACCTCCCATGTTTTTATTTCTATTGGCAACAACTATATCGATACATCTTTTTTTTTTGTGTTGACGCTAGATAATCATCCAAAATATCTTGAAGACAAGGACCATCCATATATCAATGTTTTTGTGTACCAAAATTTATCACAAGCTTCTAATGCTCATTCAGATCGTCCTGAAGGCACTGAAAGGCCTCTCCATCTAACAAGTGAAGTTAATTAGACATGGGGCCTTTAGGGCTTCACACTGTTTTTTTTTAATTTAGATATTGAGGCATGCATGCATTCAGTGGTCGACTGGTAGGTGCACATTGAACTACAATACTAATATTCCTGAAGTGTAACTTCATTTTTTGTTCAGTCTGTTGTTCCTGTATCTTCCCTATTGGACACTCTAGAGGACCATCTTGTGATACTGGCTCTTCTGACCTCTTCTTAAGAGAGATTTATCAGATAATACATTTCATCACAATATTTTATTTGGCCATAAAAGAGTTGAAACAAACTGTGGGAATTGGTGCTCAGTGCAAGTTCATATGGATGTTAAGCTCAATTAGCTCCAACATTTCCTCGCAATCATAGGCATAGAAGGCATCAGGAGTTCTATTGTCGGTTTGTCACTTGAGGCCATCTCATGGGGTACTTTTCTCACTATGTCCTCAGTTCAAAGACCTGAACATGATGACATTCAGTTATGTCCAGGTAGGCATCTTCCAGATATTCAAGCACCTCTAGGCTCTAGGTCATGGTCTATTGCTGAACTTGAGCTCTCCAAAACTGTTTGAGAAAACTTGGCAAATTTAGAAGGAAGAAACAATGATGAGCGACGTATTATTATCTATTTTTAGATAATACATGACGTTAGCAATTATCAGGCAATTTTAACTAGAATAGCTTCTAGTACAACAAATTTTAGGCAACATTTCAAAGGTATAAATATTCCGTCTAAAGCAAACATATTTAATTCTCATTACATACCAAGTAAACGCGAAACAGGTTGGGCCCTTAGTCAGCCAACCCGTGATATCCGTCTCCTATTTCTAGCCCTGCCAGTGAGTGCAAAAGCACAATGAATATTGTAGACATTGAATATTTAACTGTATTGAATCAAACAATACATCCTTACATGATGTGGTGACCTGTCATGGTCAAGATACGGCGCTGGCGAGGTGTACGGGAATTGGGAGCAAGGAATGGTATGTCAATGTTCTCGACTGGACTATTTAGATGTCCCACACCGAAGGCCCATTTCCAGCCCAGAGGAAAGTAGAGTGTACTGTTTGGCCCAATTAAGAAAAAAAAATACTACAATGGTACTTCCTCCGTTCCATGTTATAAAACATTGTGGCATATATCACTTTTACATTCACTAACATAAATATAAAGCACATACACCCTTCGTGTTATGAAAAAACCTAGAACAAAATGTGACACATTTTATTACTATAAATTTGAACGAAGAGTTGTCCAGATTCTGACTACTACAATATTAGGTTTGTTTTTTATAAAACGAAGAGAGTACATGAATATATGCATGGGTCTATTCTAACCCAAAATATTGAATAATGTGAAACGGATGAAACGAACAATTTTTTTCCAACCACCAGCTGCATCAAATGAACAGTTGATGGAGATTCTGACTACTAGCATAATGAGGAGACTTTCTGAGTTGTTTCAAACAGACATCAGGAGTTCTCACCCTACAACGTGACATTACTGTAAGTTCTCGCGTCATCATCTCTCCTTTTTTTTTCTTTCAATCAGAAAAATACCTTGCATGCATGCTCTAATTAGATCGACTAATTAACCAACCATATATAAAACACACACATCTTTTGTCCAATAAAAAATAAACCTACAATAGGATGTGACACATTCTCGTACTATCAATCTATAGCTATTTAGATTCATAGTATTAAAATATTGATTAGGTTTGTTTTTTTATAGAACTAAAGGTGTACATGAATATATGCATGAAATCCATTCAAAACCCAAAACGTTGAATAATGTGAAACGGATCAAACGAACATTTTTTTCCCACCACCAGGTGCATCAAATGAACAGTTGCTCCATAGTTGATGGAGCAGGCACTCACGCGATGAATTTATTTAAAGTGTAACAGGCCTCAAATAATGGTTCTGTAAAAAAAATAAAGGCCTTCAATAGTTATATGAAATCAACCAGATATTAAATTTATCGTGCTACCATTTTCTCAACAAAAGATGCGACAGAGTATGTATTTGGTGGCATCAAAATTAGTATCAACTCAAAGGGTATGCACGCCGCACACGTTGATAGATGCATTAACTTGTTTAAACAGAAGAAAATACGTTGATAACCAAATGCAAATAGATGAATGAAGCTGCACCGAGGAAAGCACATATACTGCGTAAATAAAAAGGAAAAAATAAGAGAAATCTCTATCTCAAAACAGTACTGCATCGCTACTAACTGGTAATTCTGTTGTTTACAAAACAACTAAAACAACTACCCTACATTGTTACCAGCACGATGCCTGGTCATGTATTTATCAACCGATAGACATAAATCACTCACTCTGGAAAAGTAGATTTTAAAAATTCTGCTAACCTCAAGCTGACCAATCTGACCACATCAAACACAAAAATTTTGCACATCACCTTCACCAATCATATCACAGAAAAAACTCCAGCAACCACTTGTTGGGTGGTCGAACAACACAGAGCACCCTAAACATTTCTTTCGAGGGATGAGAACTACCCAAAACATCAGAAGAACATTGCAGGTAGACAATAACCAATAGACAAATGTAGAACCACCCGACCGCTTAATAGCTCAAGTGTAGTTTACACCTGTAAAATAAGCAATCATAATTCCATATTAGGTTCAATAGAACAATGTATCAAAAACAGGGATGGAAAATGTTATGCATCCAATAGCACAACTCCCAAATCCATCAAGGCATGCAGCTTGCTACTGAACTACTGAATGCTCAAGTAGTTTCTTATTGTACTTGAATCACATGTACCCCAGTGGCATCATGTATCTATGAATCTTATAAAACATGACTAAGCAAAATTAAGTACACACAAGTGTACAAATTGGTGGCAGATGCTAATTCTTTCACTTATACAAACGAGGTGTAGTAGTAGCTCTGTTGACCTCCTCATTTGTTATACTAGTACTGAATCCTGAAATCAACACCTTTATGACAGAAGAGGACATGCATGGAGGTGCATACGCACATAGATACAACCTTGTAGTTATGTACCAAAAGAACTAATAAAGATAGTTGCCATAAACCTTGGTGATTTTGGTAGAAGAATGAATATTTGCAATGAACACATTAGTAGCAGCTTATGTCAGATAGAACAAATTTTTATAGCAATGGGAAAAAATAAACCCACCATCTTCAGAAAAATAGATCCACCATCTCATGGTTAGGAGACATAAGCTCACAGCATTAAGGACTCCATGTTGCTACACACACAATATCAGCATGCTGTAGCAATGGGTGATTTTTGAAAACCTGTTTATTTCCTAACCAAATACTGAACTTGCATGACATGAAAACCTGTCTATTAACTAACCAAATACTGAAGATGCATGACACAAAACATGTAGATAAACCTGTCCTGCACTAAAGTTCACCAAAAAAGAGGAAGAATCCTATCTAGGCAAGAAATTGCAATCTGGCAAGAAATTGCAATCTGATGGCATGTGAATTTCGTAGATATGAAATATTCGTGTCAATAGCAAACATGTTTGATTCTCATTAGATATGGTGTTTAATATTTTAATATATATTACCAAGTAAATGTGCAGGTTGGTCCCTTAGTAAGCCAAACCCTGACAGGCCTATCCTATTTCTAGCCCAGCTGGTGTATGCACAAGCACAATGAACATAACTGTAGACATTGTGTTTTTAACTTTATTGAATCAAACAATAAATCCTTACAAGATATGATGACCTGTCATGGTCCATAAAACAGAAGTAAAAGAAACACAAGTGCTGCAAGCAACCGGTGAGACATAAACAGTTAGTTCATGCAGGCTGCTCCAATGACATTTGCTATGGTAGGGTACTAGGGTTACGAGGCATCGGGAGTTCATGTGTTACATCTGTCTCTTCTGGGATGTTACCAAATGGCATGGCCGCCAACTTAAATTCATCATGCTAGCACTACTGATAAATTATCTTCAGCAATGTTGAGTGAAGATTCTCGATACTTGATTTTAAGAGTTCATATGACCCATATGTAAATATCAAGAATTCACAATAGCTATAATATCCATCATTAAAAAACCAAAGAATTATTCAAAAAGAAATGACTTCCAAGCCCTTTGTCCTGATAATGTGCCACTAATTTATGGACAGTTTGATAAAAAAAAATGTATTGCTGGCATGTTGGATGCTTATCTAATATGGTTGATGGATCCATACTTACATAGAAACAGAGTAAATTATATATTAATTATATGCAAATTGATTCTAAAACTTCTCTGGTGTTGGTTCAGGCATATGCATGATCATCTGCTCCTTGTCCTGATCATAAACAGAAGTAAGCAATTATATGCTCTCTAACATACAGACCTTGTTGAGACTGGAGGCATCACCTAGATGAGTAAGCACAAACACACCTAGCGACGGTTGAATTGGCAGAGATGAACTAGATGAATACATATGCAGGATCATGCATGATAAAGGCCTAAGTGCCTAACACTGATTTATACAGAGTTCTGGTCATCCGATTTGAATACTAATTAAATGCATGCAGTCAGAGTGCAACTTTCTTTTCTTGTCTTCTCTGTTTTTTCTTTTTGTTTTCTTTTCTATGAAGGTAAGACTAACAATACATTTGGTATAGTAGCAAGATATATAGGATCTCTCCTCTGAGTTCAGACCTGGGTAGTCCATATGGTCATGCTGAGTGCTACTCCATAGGGTAGGTCTGGGAAGTATCAGGAGTTTTTCTACCAGACCTGAAGACGAGTGCAGTTCACAAATTGCGAGTCCAGCTACGATGCAATGCCATAGATTGTTGGTAGCAACATTCTGTTCAAGTTTACTTATCACTTTTGACCATAGCATGCATATTTAGCTAATCACTTGCTTGCCATGAAATGGCCATATTATCCTTCAAAACTAACCAAGAACATTCTAGAGTTACCAAGCATTTGGTGGAGTGAATAGAAAGGAGACAATTAATAAGGTTCACTACATTTTCATTTATATTAAGACATACGTTAATTAATAATTTGGCCAGTACATAGTGAAACAAAATTAAAGAATAGTAGTTAGAACCTACCCATTTCTTCCTCACCGACCGCCGGCCTGATTACCTAAAGGCAACCCTATTTTGCGTATCTTGCAAAGAAAAGGTATAACCATCAAAGGGGTTAAGCTTGCAAGTGTAGATGTACACTGAACTCAACTGCAAACATGAATAACTGCATGGGAATTAGATTGTGCATTCATATATGATATCCTGCTCACCTTTTTGCTGCATATAAGAATAGATAAACGAGCACAAGTGCTACAAGCTGACAACAAGAGAGAGATAAATGAAAGGCTCATGACGCTAGGCCATTGGGTTGCTATGGTAGGCGTAGGAGGCATCAGGAGTTCTTCTGTTACGAGGGAAGAATATGACTGTGGCAGGTGTTGCATTGAACGGCAATGGCAGTGCTGATATGGCCGCTTAGTGGTCAAGATCTGGCCGAGAGATCTAATGTTCCATACATGGAGCTGGCTGTGGGCGTTGGCAGAAGTACTGGCCTTAGCGGACGCTAACGCTCCAGCTCATTCTGCTATGTCCACATGGACATCAACATCCAAAAGTCCTATTTTAGGGGTTTCTAGCTAATAGAGGTTGCTGAATTTATTCGGAAAAAAAAAAAGAAGGATTTTTGGTTAAGGGAGCTCAGTATTTTTGCCTAGGGGCTAAAATGATGTTTGAAAATCCTTTGAGGAATTTGGTTTGCTGATCAAGGTTTTTCAATATAAAGTGACAACAATATTACTCAATTTCAATTGAAGAGTACTGCATGTATTTTCTCGACTAGTGATTGCATGGAATCGTATAGTGGTAAAGATATTATTTGCAGATATGCATTCTCTTTTGGTCCATGGAAGCCTTCCAACTGGACTTTTTACAGCATATGATGCTTGCAGTTGAACAATAGTTCAGAAGAAACTACGGGGGAGTGAAAGTATAGGGCTATGATTTGATCATGTTTTTCATCGTTGCATTTATTGCAGGAAGAAAAATGTTTTAGGCAATGTCAAACACATGGACAGACGCAGATCCTATCAGTGCTGTTAAGCTGTCCAAAAATGTCAGTATTTCAGCAGGACGTTCAATGCATTTTCCTTCAGACTAAGACATACTTGAACTTGTCCAGGACATAATCAAACAAAATTAAAGCACAGTTATCAAATCCTAGCCATTTCTTGCACACCAAATATTAACCTGACCACCTGAAGGCAACTTATTTTTCATAGCTTGCAAAGAAAATTTATAGCCATCACAGTGATTCTAAATTTCGCACAGCTTGCAGTCTTTGTTCAGCCATCAGAAGGAATCTAAAATTTTCAAAGCTGCCTACATATCAACCATACTAATATTCCAGACCCAGAGCAACATGTTCAGCTAAGAAAGGTGTTACTGTTACTCATCAGAAGGGAAGAACCAAGTCAGGAACTGGCGTTTCCACCGCAGCTCTGACATCACTTCCCTGGGCCGCAAAAGGGTGATTGTCCCATCTCTCATGTTGTACACGCCAGAGTCGCCAAGAGGATCAACACATGGACCGTGGTACTCTTTGGACGGATTGTCGTAAATCCTATGCATGAAGTAGATACAATCTTGCTGAATTCCATCTGCACATTGGCTACCAGTGACAGACTTGGAGCACTCTGAACTAAGGAAGATTGCCTGGCCACCCAAGCTGTCCACCTTCATCCACCGGCCATGGCCATCAGCGAGGTCCGCCGCAAAGACCTCAAATCCCCGTGTCTTGTCCATGTCACCCACATAAAACTGCTGTCGACAGTTCATCCACCTCCTCACCATCAACAGCCTGCCATTGGAACCAACTAGGTATCTCAGGACCAAGGAGTTATGCTTAGTACTCCCATCGATGTAATACTCATGCTGGTCGGGGTCATCAGCGATGCACCGACGAAACCGTGGCGACACATTCGGCGGATCGTCGACACCATTGCTGTCGAGATCAAGAACATGGAGCCCTTCTGCACTGGTGAGTGTGTAGAGCTTCCCTCCAAAGAACGCAATGTCGGAGAACCAAGTAGGATTCAGTCCAGGAATCTGTGCCATGGCCGGCTCCGGGCAGGAGACAATGGTGACCACGCCTCGCCGCTTGCAAGGGGAGACGGCAACGTGCCTCCCATCCGATGTAACGACGGCGACGAGGGGATCCGGCGACGAATAGAGCGGTGAGGAGAGCACTGATTTGGAGTACACGTTGACGTTGTGGACGAGGTAGGCCCCGATGAATACCCCCGGCTGGCCGATCGCTCCGTTCACGGCGGCGGAGTTCAGCCCTGGCAGAGGCGTGGCCGCCGCCGCCGACGACGACGAGGAGGAGGAAGAGAGGGGGTTCAGCAGGGAGCAGCCGCCGTCGCGGTGTATCAGGAAGGCCAGGTTGTCTACGGCGAGGTAGCTGGCGACGCCGTGGCGGGGGATGGGAGTCGGGCAGCGGATGGTTTCGCCGTCGAGGTCGACGAGGCTCCCGTCGCAGAGGGCGAACCATGGCAGCGGCGGGGGCAGATGCGGGTGCCGACCCCGCGCGGCGCGCGCCAGGAGCGGCAGACCGCGCGGAGGCGGACGCGATCGGTGAGGGATGGGAGGCGCAGGAGCACGAGGCCGAGGAGGTCCACCGGGAGATCCCGCCACGGCGATGGCTGCTGCGCCGCCGCTATCCTCGGCGTAGTCGGCGTCGGCGGCGGCGGCGGAGGTGTTTGGGAGAGAGGAATGGTGTGTTAGTGTTCTCGGCTGGACTATTTAAGGCTGAGTTCTTGGGTTGGGTTTGGGAGTTAATCTCTCCGACACGTAAAACGGAACGACTCATTAGCACATAATTAATTAAGTATTTGCTAAATTTTTTTTCAAAAATAGATCAATATGATTTTTTAAAGCAACTTTCGTATAAAATTTTTTTACAAAAACACACTGTTTAGCATTTTGAAAAGCGTGCGCGCGAAAAATAAAAGAGATGAGTTGGGAAGAGTAACAAACAAGAACACAGGGAAAAGCAGAGTCTATTATTTAGCCCAATTAAAATAAACACTATAATGGCTGATCATGAAAGGATGGATCAGTTTGCGAGGTTCCAATTTCTAAATTGAACTTCAAGAACCGAGCCTAAGTAAAGTTGCTAACTTTATATTTTCATTTTGTAAGAACACTTCAACATGCTTCATTTCTATTTTGTTTTGGACTTAAAATTGTTTGGTTGAGTTCTAGGTTCAGAAGAGATAGAGGTGGAGCTTTACCAAACAGATGATGGACCATGAATCCATAATTCCAATGCCTTTAGGCAGCAAATATATTTAAAATGTAATAGACCTTGAGTAATTGTTCCGTGAAAAATAAAGGCGTTATACAGTCACTCTATAAATGTACTTTCTCCGTCCCAAAATGTTGCTTCTTAGGATAAAATTTGATCCATCCTAATTGTTAACAGCAGATTTTCGTAATCTACTCGGAAAGGAAAGAGAAAACCAAGGCAGAGAAGGAGGAGCAATGCCAGTCAAATCAGTTACTTTATTAGACCAAGCCAGAGTCGGACCCAATTCCGTATCGGACTCAGTATCGCATCGGATCAGGTGGAGAGCTAGCAGAGGGACCGTATCGGCCAATACGAATTCAATACGGTCATCGGCCGATGGAAGTAAGGGGCTGATGAAGATAGCGTGGGCTCGGTTTGGGTTTGAGATAAGCTTCAAGGAGATTGCCAAATAGAGATAAGGCTCGGTTTTACGCAATCATATCTCTTTAATTAGGCAGTTAGAGTAGATTTAATCTAATCTATGACAAGAGTCCGCCATAAAAACTTGTTTGTTAAGTTGTAGATAAAATCGTGTCCTATACGGACCATGTTGTAAATCACGGGTATAAATATCCCGGTAGTTTGTACATAAAAACTCGCTCAATCAATTCAACAACAATTCAACTTAATCTACTTTCGGCGCATCGCCAACCCTCGCAAGAGGTTAACTTCCGATGAATTCTTGCTTCCCCAGAGCAGAAGTAAGAACTCGTACCCGACGATCTACATCGTCGGGGCTAGCGTGTCGCTTTAGACACGCTAAGTCCTGACGATGTGATCGTCGTTTATCATGTTTTGATTGATCTTGATGTGGCTTTCTAATTCTATCTCGCCAGTGATTAGCTCGTTTTAGGGTTTATTACCGGCGGTGATGGAATTAGCTTGCTCGTCTAGATCGTCTAAGACATTCACCATCCCCAAAAGCGATCAACGGCTTGATTTTCTTTGTGTTAACCCTCGATCTACACTTTGAGTTGCCATCGACCTTAGTCGTGTTTCGAGATTTAGTTCAAAGCATGTCTTTGATCGTAATTAAGGATAGCACCGAGGTTTCAGCCGGTCTTACCTAATGCATGTAATTATTTATGTTTTTGCATGTATTTGCCACTTGTATAAGTGGATCGATAGATGTAAATATATTTATTGCAGGGTATTCTCAGGACTTCTCTGTGATCGATATATCTATATCGGCCGAATCACTTGTATAAGTTTGCACTAGAGTATTAGCTAGTGTATTTACCTTCATGTATCCCTCATCGGTCGATTCCATTAAAATTGCTATAGACACATTAATATAGGCCGATGAGACTAGATCTGTTACTATATCCTCAAGTAGGCCGATACAGCTTTGCCTTATCGGCTGGGCTCCCACGATGCAACATTGGCCTATCGGCCGATCGGCCATCGTTTACTAACTTGGTTTGCTTGTTTATTCTTGTTGATTGCAGATCAAATCAACTGGCACGCCCTAAACGCACCTAGGCAAGTCATTGGACCTGCACTGGAGCTAAGCAGATCTCCCAGGGCGCCGTGGAAACGTGGAACCCGTTCTGACATCTGACGGGTCGAAATTCTACGCCAACACGCTTTTGACACGCACGGTGGGACAAGAAGAACACAAGCTTTGCATCACCAACAAGCTCACTGCAAGATGTCAAAGCAGAGTGAAATCTTAGAGGAGAATGTCGTCTTGGTCATCGCCGATGAGCTCAACGACGAGCAAAAGGCCGAGATGGCAAAACTGGTTGAACAATTCCAGAATATGTATTTACAGACATATTCCAGGACTCAGCAAGGCACGCTTATCTAGAAATCCAAGGTGATAATGCCGAGCCCGACGGATGGAGCCAGCACGTCGGCAGCAGCCCAGGATCAAGCCATCAAGACTGAAGAGGATACTCGCTACGCTACGCCGACGGTGAAGGACCGCATCGACTCCGTGGTCCACTCAGCGCTCATCAACCAGTCTAGAATCCTGGTGAACACATTGACTAACACAGTCAAATCCATACTAGATGGTTCCATTCACCAGTACAAGCCTCAAGGGCCGATTTTCCTGCCTGACAACAAATTCCCTCCATATCGGACCTTTAGGACTGATTTGAGCACGACTCCACAGCCGACAGCGCCGATCCCACTTCCATCGGCCCAGCCAGTGCAAACCATGCCGATGGTCTTGACAAAGCAAGCGGGAGGAAGCCCCCAGCATATCACAGAAGACTAGTTTGCGCAATGGACGAAGGGGAGACAAGCTCCAGCAGTCTTGTAGCAGCCGATGGTTGAGCCGATGCAACAAGCTTCTACCAATCCTACATCAGCTGGGCAAGCCCAATTTCCCCTGCCAGGCAACCCTCCACAAGTAGCTGCGTACAACGCGCCGCAAGGCTATCAGCAGTACGCCATGGGGCAGTACGATGCAACGAACTTGAATCATCATTTTCAGCCATACTCCCCTAGGCAGTATCGGCCAGAAGGTTTCCAACCGCCATATCATCAAGAGCTTCCACACCAATCTGCAGGACTTGCTCAAGGGCACTGGGCCGATATGATAGCCGAAGTGATGCGTGATCAATTCGGTTTGAAGCCCAAGGAGAGTGCAACTGTGTATCGGCACCCATACCCAGAGGAGTTTGACAGAGTACCATTGCCGAGCCGATACAAGATTCCAGACTTCTCCAAGTTCTCAGGGCAAGATAATGTCTCCATGTATGAGCATGTTAGCCGATTTTTGGCCCAGTGCGGTGAAGCATCGGCTATAGAGGCGTTGAGGGTGAGGTTTTTCCCCTTGTCCTTGTCAGGATCGGCGTTCACTTGGTTTTCCTCTTTGCTCTGCAACTCTATTACAGGATGGATAGATGGAGAAACAATTTCATAGGTATTTCTTTAATGGAGTACAAGAGATGAAGCTATCTGATCTCACCGCCATTAGGCAGAGAGTTGATGAATCGGTCCCGGATTACATTCAACGATTCAGGGACATCAGAAACAAGTGCTATAGTCTTAGCCTAACCGATTCTCAGCTGGCCGATTTGGCTTTCTAAGGACTTATTGGACCGATACGAGAAAGGTTCTCGTCACAAGAGTTTGACAGTCTAGCTCACCTAGCACAGAGGGTATCAGCCCACGAACAAAGATTACAGGAGGCAAGGAAATTCACAAAGAAAATCAACAACGTTTATCAGTACGCCTCCGATGATGATGAAGATGGAGATGCTGAGGTCGATTTGGCTGAATGGGCCCGGATGAAGAAGCCAACTACGTACCAATGGATTAAGAAGGGCAACAAAGAAGACAAATTCGATTTCGACATCAACAAGGCCGATAAAATATTTGACCTACTACTGCAGGAAAAACAGATACAGTTGCCTGTAGGTCATGTGTTGCCATCGGCTGAAGAAATCAAGAAAAGAAGATATTGCAAGTGGCACAACACCTATTCTCATCACACCAATGAATGCAAAATTTTTCGGCAACAGATACAATCGGCCATCAAACAGGGGCAGGATCAAGTTTGATGAAGCCAAGAAGCCGATGAAGATCGAAGGACACCCGTTCCCAGTCAACATGGTACGGGCTGGCAGGGACGATAGCGATGCCTATCGGACCAACAAGCGACCTTATCAGACCTCAGAAGGCCTCATCAAGAAATAGCAGCAAAGGCGTGAAGAACAAGCACAAGACTACGACGATCAAGACAAATCCTACGATCCCCATTGGGAGTGCGAGTTTTTCTGGTTCTGTTGGAACGAGGGGATGAGGTTGCCAACAATACAAGAGTGTCCTGCATGCAATGACATAAAAGAATCATACCAGGGCGGCTCAAGCAGACAGGCACATCGGCCGGCCAAGCAGAGGAAGCCTGTACATGAGAGGCTAGGGCCAATGCGCCGCGATCGTCGCAATGAAGATGATAAACCAGTCCAGAACCCTCAATGGTGCCCAGGTGATCTATTCAGCAAGACTCAGAAGCGACGGGTCCAGAGGCTGAGGCAAACAGAGAAGACCCAGGAGCGGCAAGCAGAAATCGCCCATCGGCTCGTTAAAACAAAGAAACAATGGAGGCTGAAGTCTACGGTAGAAAAGGCCGATGAGGACGATGCAAAGTCAACTCAGGCTCCTGCATCAGCAAAAGGTAAAGGCATAGCATTGGCTTCTGTTAACATGGTTTTCATATTGCCAGCAGAGTACAGTATACAGATGGCCGATGAAGCAGCAGCCGATGATGAGATAGAGCAATCTTCGGCTAAGCACAGTTGTCACCAGAACAAGCTGTGTTCCACAAGCCAGCCGATACCAGCTACAGGCACCTCCGGCCGTTGTACATCAAGGGCTACGTCAATGGGCGGCCGATGACCAAGATGCTGGTTGATGGCGGCGCGGCAGTAAATTTGATGCCATATACAACTTTCAGGAAGCTTGGAAAAGTACCTGAGGACCTCATCAAGACTAATATGGTGTTAAAAGACTTTGGCGGCAACGCATCTGAAGCGAAGGGGGTGTTGAACGTGGAGCTCACAGTTGGCAATAAGACAATCCCTACCACCTTCTTCATTTTTGATGGAAAGGGTTCCTATAGCCTGTTGTTGGGACGAGATTGGATCCATGCAAATTGTTGCGTCCCTTCAACAATGCATCAATGCCTTATTCAATGGCAAGGGGACCAGGTCGAGATCGTGCAGGCCGATAGATCAGTACATGTGGCCAACGTCGATCTTGCAGTATGGGAGATGGAAGGAATCGATTGCCTGTCCGGACGAGTTTGGGAGGCTGATTTCTTAAAGGTAACTGACTGTGACATTGAGCCGATCGAAGATGGAGACAAGCAGTTACTTTAACAAAGGTGTAACATCCACTAGCCAAGATGAACAAGTTAGTCCCTACACAGATGATGCGGTGGATGAATTAGATGGAAAATTGGGACAGGGCTTTACGTCGGCCGATGAACTTGAAGAAGTTGACATAGGAATAGGGGATAGGCCTAGGCCGATGTATGTAAGTGCTAACTTACCAAGGGAATACAAGAATAATTTGATAAACCTTTTGAAAAAGTTCATGGATTGTTTTGCATGGGAATACCATGAGATGCCAGGATTAAGCCGATCGATTGTAGAGCATCGGTTACCTATCAAACCATGCTATCGGCCGTTTAAACAAGCTCCTAGGAGATTTAAGGCCGATATGCATGAAGCCATCAAGATAGAAATTACAAGGCTTTACGACGCTAATTTTATCAGACCCTGCCGATATGCGGAGTGGGTTTCCAACATAGTTCTGGTGTTAAAGAAAAACGACAAGCTCAGGGTGTGTATCGATTTCAGAGATTTAAATAAGGCAACGCCAAAAGACAAGTACCCTATGCCGTTGGCCGATCTGCTAGTTGATGCTGCATCTGGACACAAAATCATCAGCTTTATGGATGGGAACGCAGGCTATAACCAAATTTTCATGGCTGAGGAAGATATTCACAAGACAGCTTTCAGGTGTCCGGGGGCAATCGGCCTATATGAGTGGGTTGTTATGACATTCGGTCTGAAAAACACTGAGGCCACCTATCAGAGGGCGATGAATTATATTTTTCACGATCTAATAGGCTCTTTGATTGAGGTCTACATTGACGATGTCGTTGTAAAGTCAAAAGAATACGATGAGCACTTGGCCGATTTACGCAAGGTACTAGAAAGAGCAAGAAAATATAGTTTAAAAATGAACCCTAACAAGTGTGCCTTTGGCGTATCGGCCGGTCAATTTTTGGGTTTCTTGGTCCACGAGAGAGGAATAGAGATTACGCAGAAGAATATTGATGCTATAAAGAAGATCAAGCCTCCCGACAACAAGACCAAGTTACAATCTCTACTTGGGAAGATCAACTTCGTCCGGCGTTTTATATCGAACCTATCAGGTAGGATAGAGCCATTCACTCCATTACTAAAGTTGAAAGACGATCAGGAGTTTACGTGGAGTGATAAGCAGCAACAGGCGCTGGACAACATCGAAGAATATCTGAGTTCCCCATCAGTTCTAATCCCTCCACAGAAAGGGGTTCCATTCAGGCTGTACCTATCGGCCGATGAGAGGTCTATCGACTCTGTTTTGGTTCAGGACATCGATGGCAAAGAAAGAGCTATTTTCTATCTCAGCAGAAGATTGTTGGATGCCGAAACAAGGTACACGCCAGTGGAGAAGTTATGTCTATGCTTGTATTTTTCATGTACTAAATTGAGGCATTATTTACTTTCCAATGAGTGCATTGTGGTAAGTAAGGCCGATGTCATGAAATACATGCTATCGGCCCCTGTGTTAAAAGGGAGAATTGGGAAGTGAATTTTTGCTTTGACAGAGTTTGACCTCAGGTATGAATCGGCCAAAGCGATTAAAGGACAAGCCCTGGCCGATTTCATTGTTCAACATAGAGATGATTCAATTACATATTCAGACATTGTGCCATGGACGCAATATTTTGATGGATCTGTTTGCAGACATGGATGCGGTATCGGCCTAGTCATCATATCCCCTCGGGGGGCAAGCTTCGAGTTTGCATTTACTATCAAGCCTTATTATACTAACAATCAAGCAGATTATGAAGTTGTTCTTAAGGGTTTGCAGTTATTGCAAGAGGTCGAGGCCGATTCCGTAGAGATTATTGGTGACTCACAATTGGTGATCAATCAGCTTTCTGGAGAGTATGAGTGCAGGAATGATATTCTCAGGGTTTACAATGAAGAGTGCAAGGAGTTGCTACAAGCTTTCAAGATTGTGACGATGAGGCATATACCCAGGAAGCAAAATTTCGAGGCCAATGACTTAGCTCAGGGGGCATCAGGATACAGGCCGATGGCGAAAGATGTTGAAGTTCAAATTGCTGCCGTGGACGCCGATGATTGGAGGTTTGCTATCATTGAATATTTAAGAAATCCTTCTCAATCGGCGTCACGAAAGATGAAATACAAAGTTTTACATTATGTCTTGCTCGACGATGATCTATACTATCGGACGATTGATGATGTCTTGCTGAAGTGTTTAAGTCTAGAAGAGGCCAAAGTTGTTATGAGCGAGGTCCATGAGGGGATTTGTGGAACACATCAATCGGCCCACAAAATGAGATGGTTGTTGAAACGCGTTGGATATTTTTGGCCGACAATGCTAGAGGATTGTTTCAAGTACTACAAGGGGTGCCAAGATTGTCAGAAATTTGAAGCAATTCAAAGAGCACCGGCATCGGCTATGCATCCAATCATAAAGCCGTGGCTATTTCGTGGATGGGGCATAGACATGATCAGACAAATTAACCCACCATCAAGCAAAGGACACAAGTATATTTTAGTGGCTACAGACTACTTCACGAAGTGGGTTGAGGCCATCCCTCTTAAGAAGGTTGATTCCAAAGATGCCATCCAGTTTGTTAAAGAGCATATCATATACAGGTTTGGACTTCCTCAGACATTGACTACAGATCAAGGATCAATTTTTGTGTCCGATGAGTTTGTCGAGTTTGTTGATAGCATGGGCATCAAACTGTTGAATTCTTCTCCATATTATGCACAAGCTAATGGGCAGGCAGAAGCTTCTAACAAGACTTTAATCAAGTTGATCAAGAGGAAGATTGATGAACAGCCGAGACAATGGCATACCACGCTGGCCGATTCCTTTTGGGCGTATCGGATGGCTTGTCATGGTGCAACCCAAGTGCCGCCGTATCAGCTGGTTTATGAACATGAAGTTGTGCTGCCATGGGAGACCAACATCGGCTCCAGAAAGATTGCGTTGCAAGACGACTTGACAGCCGATGAGTATCATAATCTTATGGTTGACGAGTTGTATGACTTGGCACATGTACGATTGCGGGTCTTGGAAAAAATAAAGTGAGATAAGGATCGAGTTGCTCGTCATTATAACAAAAAAGTTGTAGCCAAGTCATTTAAGGAAGGGGATCTTGTTTGGAAATTGATATTGCCGATTGGTTCCACAGACAACAAATTCTGGAAGTGGTCACCTACTTGGGAAGGTTCTTTTCAGATTCATCGATGCGTTCCTCGCAATGCTTATTTATTAAAAGGATTAGATGGAGAAGTTTATGGCAGAGCTCTCAATGGCAAGTATTTAAAGAAATATTACCCAAGCGTATGGATTGACTCATGATCGGTCTGCTAGCCGATTTATGATAATAGCCGACGCGCATTTCATTGCCTTTAGATGGCCGATATACACTATCACACTTAGTTCAAATTTTACAACATGAGCCCTCATCTTCCAAAATTTGAGGGGCATATATATACTCAGCAAGCAATTCTCCAAGATTCTTCAAGTTTATCAGATCGATTCAAATTTATGGACTTCAAAAATTTTTCGGTTGGATTTTCTCAGACTTCTTCAGATCATATTCGGCTAACTGGCTGATGAGATATATATTAATCAAAACATGAGGTTATCTTTTTACAAGACGAAGATACAAAGTATATTACATCAGCCTATGAAGTTTTGGATAGCTGCAATGGCCTTGCGACGAATTTGATCGATGTCTTCTATCGTCTGAGCGTCATCGGCCGTTGACCCTGGAATTGGCTTCAAGGACTTGCTCAGGGTTGCAAGATGTTTGGCCGATGCCTTCAGCTTTGCCGTTTGATCTTCTATAGCCTTTGGCGATGCAGTTGTGGAGATTATGGGTACCGGATACCCTCACGGCTGGCTTATCTGACTTACCATAGGGGATAGGTTGTGACTCATAATTATGTAAACCAGCTTAGGACTTGGGTATTACGTTACCATTGTGATAAGGTAACGGCCTATAGTCCAAAGTTGGTAAGATTGAGGAGTCCGACATAGAGTGTGATTGGGTCTTCGACTTGTGACCCTACCCTCCAAGACTATATAAGGAGGGTAGGGCGTCCCTTGAGGGATATGAGGTGAATATAGAGAATCAGAGAGAGAACTCACGAGAGTACATATTGAAAGAGATCAAGAGATCAATAAATCACTCGGCGGATCGAATCCCCGAAACAGGAGTAGGGTATTACCTCTCGTTAGAGAGGGCTTGAACCTGTCTAAACCTCTTTGCATACTAACCTATCGTGTTTGGCGCTTGACTGCTACCCCCAGTTTCTTATAGCCGAAACCAAGTTTCGACAGTTGGCGCACCAGGTAGGGGACCAGTGTCAAGTTCTTCTTCAACATCTCGCCGACGAGTGCAATGGGATCTCCATCAGGCTTCGCCGACTTCGTCTTCGCCCCTTTGCAGGCGCTTCGCTTCGGCGGACACGGCTTCGTCACCAACAAATTCGGTAAGCTCTCTCTTCTCGACTCGGATTCGAACCAGTCGGGAAGGGAAAATTTCTTGGCGCCGCTCGGGTTACCGGACGACGCTAAAATCTACCATAACCTCCTATCTTCTGTGTTGGATCCGATCCACTCGGGAGAATCTTCTTCATCGCCTTCGTGCTGTCCCCCGGCCGCGAGAGAGGTTGCGGTCATACTCGAACGGCTCGGGTCATACTCATCTATGGACCTTGACGAACATCTAAGCTCCACCGACTTTGACGACCTCTACGACATCTCCACGGACGAAATCAACAGCTACGACGCATACAGAGACTACTACGATCCGGACCTTCTCAACGTTCTCATGGCCGAAGTAGCCGAGACCGACTCGACCGTGGCCCGGAGGATTGTGGAAGAGGAACGAGCTAAGCTTGAGCAAGAGCGCAAGCACGTGGAGGAGGAGAACAAGCACAAGGAGGAGGAGGAGCTCAAGAAAAAACAAGAAGCCGACAAGAAGAAACGGGACCTGAGGGCGACTGGGCGCTCCGCCTGCAAGGCCATATTGCAGACACGAGTCGACAACGCCAACAACTTCCAAACGCCTCAACAGAACGCCGTCGCTGACCTCACCCCCATCGACACCGTCATCGAAGCGGTGCCGGCTGCGGTGACACCACTCTTAGACAAGATCAAGACCATCGTCGCGGCTACGGCCAATTCTCACGAGAGAGGACACAACCAACCACCCGTCCATGACCGAAATCGTCGTAGTTACAACTCCAACTACCAAAGCAGCCCGCGAAGGCCCCCGCTGAGTGATTTGCGGGAGGTACTCGACCCGCTCTACCTGGAACGTGAACGGCGCTCTTCTGAAGACAGAAGGAGATCACCCGACGACTACGACGATGGAGTGCCCGCGTTCACTCGGGACCTGCGTCGAGTGGACTGGCCGAGTGGTTTTAAGCCTGCCGGGATTGACAAGTATGACGGTAAGACCGACCCCGAGTCATGGCTAACCGTGTACACCCTCGCCATCCGCGCAGCAGCAGGAGACAGCTTGGCTATGGCCAATTACCTGCCCATTGCTCTCGCCGACTCAGCCAGGAACTGGCTCACGAGTTTGCCAAGAGGCTCGATTGACTCATGGAGTGAGCTTCCGGACCACTTCATCACCAATTTTCAGGGCACTTACAAAAGGCCCGGGACCCACTTCGATCTCTACAACGTGATTCAGAAGCCCGATGAGTCATTGAAGGACTACATTCAGCGTTTCTCGGAGAAGCTAAACAAGATCCCCGACATCACCAATGATGTCATCATAGCCGCATTCCAGAAAGGCGTCCGCGATGAGTAGCTGATTAGCAAATTCGGGCGTAAGCCTCCGAGGATGGTCAAGAAGATGTTCGAAATAGCCAACTCTTACGCCAAATCAAACGATGCAATTAAAGCCTCGCGGCAAGACAAGCATAACAACTAAAGCCCACCGTGGGGCTCCACCTCTGCCATCACCGATGAAAATATCAAAAAGCTAAGTCATCATTAATTTTCTTCTTTATATGATATTTTCTTTTTCCTCTGCCTCACTACATCAACTTGTCCTCCGTTGAGCAGTGAGTCGAGGGCTACAGATGTTATATCATATTTTTTGAGTTAATTTTTATAATGTTTATCTCGATTGCTTGCGAAATAATCCGAGTAAAAAAGTGCCCATCGAGTTATGAAACTCTATTTCCCTATGCTTTCCGTTTGGTTTGTCGATGGATAGTTGCCTTTGGGCCGAATCCTAGCACCCGGGAGCTCGTTGGATGGAGTGTATAACGCAAGGTGCTAAGTATTACTCGGAAGAAATCAAAAGCATAGAGATAAAATAATTTGTTTTCTGCTCTAAACAATTATGAATGTACCCGAGTAGTAAATTCTGATATGTGAAACTTTGTTCCATTAATGACGAACTCATATTAATGACTAGTCGGGCAGAGTATTTAAACGTGAGGAGTCATCTACTTGGGGAAATCAAAATCGACAAGAGGAGAAATACATACTTATAAATATTTTAAAATGCTTGAATTTTCCTCAAGTACCATATTTGCATCAGATACTGCTCATCCTACGCGTTTATATCGCAGGATCGATCAATTATACATCATCGTCGGCCTGCCTTCGCCGCCGCCGACTGGTGTTTCCGCCTACACGGTTGATTGGTGACATCACCGTCGTTGGGCGTCTACGACTTCATCGTCGGCCCACCTTCGTCGCCGTCGATTGGCGTCTCCGCCTACACGATTGATCGGTGATATCACCGTCGTTGGGCGTCTACGACTTCATCGTCGGCCTGCCTTCGCCGTCACCGACTGGTGTTTTCGCCTACACGGTTGATTGGTGACATCACCGTCGTTGGGCGTCTACGACTTCATCGTCGGCCTGTTTTCGCCGCCGCCGACTGGTGTTTCCGCCTACACGGTTGATTGGTTACATCACCGTCGTTGGGCGCCTACGACTTCATCGTCGGCCTGCCTTCGTCGCCGCCGACTGGTGTTTCCGCCTACAAGGTTGATCGGTGACATCACCGTCGTTGGGTGTCTACGACTTCATCGTCGGCCTACCTTCGCCGCCGCCGACTGGCGTTTCCACCTACACGGTTGATTGGTGACATCACCGTTGTTGGGCGTCTACGACTTCATCGTCGGCCTGCCTTCGTCGCTGCTGACTGGCGTTTCCGCCTACAAGGTTGACTGGTGACATCACCGTTGTTGGGCGTCTACGACTTCATCGTCGGCCTGCCTTCGTCGCCGCCGACTGGCGTTTCTGCCTTCACGGTTGATTGGTGACATTACCGTCGTTGGGCGTCCACGACTTCATCGTCGGCCTGCCTTCGTCACTGGTGTCTTCGCCTACACGGTTGGTTTTCACACCACCGTTGTTGGGCGTCTACGTCTTCACCGCCAGCTCGCCTTCGCCGCCGTTGACTGCTATGCAATTTCGTCATCATTGTGGAGCAACTTCATCCTCACTGTCTTCGGCACCGGCAAATTCTATTGCCTCTACTTCGCAAGCTTTGATACTTCACCAACCACGACGTCTCCAAGAGCCTCGACAAGACATCTTCAATGCGTATCTTCACTCAGGCAATGGCTACTCAATGACAAGCTATAGTTCTTGACTCTATGTTCAGTTGTTTCCCAACTAAGCATAGAGTCGGGGGCTACACAAATACAAGACTCAAAATTCGACATGCATTATGTCAAGATAAAGCAATCAATTAATCAGCCAACGAATCAACTTCGAAAAAATCAGCTTCGTCTTCGCTCCAGAGCAGACTTTCTACTTCAGCAACTCCAATATTTTCGTCGACAACTTTGGCTCTGATTTGATGCTACAGTCAATTCCAAGTTTTCCAAGAGTTAAGTTCAAGATTTAATCTACATGTTTGGTTGTTTGGAGTTATCAACCAATCAACTCAGATTCGATGAGTTGGATAACAATATCTACTTTGCTCCAAGTGAAGTATCTTTAAGAACTACGAAATCAAGTTCTACTACCGTTATCATAAATCAAGAGGTGATTGCATCAATCTTCGCCACACACATGCTAGCGTCAAGGAAAATACTTGAGCTTTGATATCTTTTCAACAGTTTGATGGATTATTATCATTGATGTTATCATCGGCACCTTCGTCATCGGCATTATCTTCATCTTCAGTCAACTACTGTCAACCAAGTTCTTTGCTTCAGGAGTTTGGGCTTCGTATACACTAAAATTTGACTAGGGCACCAACGCCGCCATCTTCATCAACATCTTGCCATGTCTCTTGGGCACTACCTATTGTGCTACTATTGACGAACAACTTTGTCCCTACAACTGGTTGTTTTTTCTGCTACGGATCGTCATCACCACCGGTTGCGTCTGTCACAATTGGTTGGCCTATTATGCCGCAACTGATTAGCATTTTCGTCTTCATCGTCCGGCTATCTTCGTCATTGCCGACTGGTGGTCTCGTCATCATTGCTGGCCTACGTCATCGCTGCGGATGTGCGTTTTTATCTTCAATACCGACTTGCCTTGGTCGCCAATGACTGTCGTCATTACTGCTGGTCACGTTTATCACCGCCGACTATTTTCTTCGTCTCCATGGTTGGTGGATTTCGCCATCACTGTTGATGGGCAACTGTGTCTCCACCACCGACATCTTCGTTACCTTTGATGGGTAATTTTATCTTCACATTGGTGGTCTCGCTTCCATGCTGATTGCATCAGTTGCCACCAATGGATAGCCTCGACTGCGACAGAAGGACAAGCAACATGCTCAGGGGCTTAATAGCTCTAGCACGAGTATCATACCTTCAATTTGTGCTTATTCTAGATATATGCAATATGAATTCATGGTCGCGAGCTTATCTCCTATATTCATGGTCTGGATCAATCATTATTTTTCACAAGGGTCACAAGATGAGTTCTTATGCCAGTTGGGATTCAATTATCAAATCTATTTTGGTGCATCCCATGAGGGATAACCATTCGGATCAGAAGATGAAGCGGTGGGGAAGACGCTGGCGCTTCAGAGATTTTAGGGTATCGCTAGGTTTTCTCGTGATTGGGCCGAGACCCATGAGAAGCTTACGCCACACCTGTATCTAGCGACTTAAGCAGATTTGTTCTGGCAATATGCGCGTGTCTCACTGCCCAATACCATTAAAATTCTTTCATACAACAGTCACACAACTTGTTGAAGGTTGGTACGATGCAACTTGAAAGGTGACAAACAGTAAAGTTTTTTATAACTGTCCTAGTAACTTTTTTATGGGTTGCAGGAGCTGTTTGGTCTTTACAAAGCATTTGGTTTTATATTATATCAATGCTTTTCTACCACCTTGGTGTGCTCTTTTTGATTAAGACCGATATTATGGTTGAAGCTATTTAATATTTTGGTCATATTTTTTAGATGACTGATGAATTATTAACTCAGATTTTTTACCCATGAGGGTTGGCTAAGTTGTTTGTTCTGAGATGACTCAGGCAAAATGACTCGGATAAGCATGAGCTTGCCGAGTACTCGGAATTCATTATACACTATGTCTTGATTATGAGGTTATGTGTTATATGATTTTTTATGATTGCTTTTGGCTTAGGCTAGGCATTTATTTAACTCAGGAGAGTATGATTATTATAGTTCTTGACTATATGCTTAGTTTATTTAACTAAACACATAGTCGGAGGCTACACCTAATCAGGTGCATCAGTCGATGCACCTAAATATCTATTCTTAAGAAATTTTGGAGATGTTTTCAGCCCTTCATAGCCTTTCTATTGGATGATAAAGCACTCGGGAGACTCAGGCAGAGATGATGGAAGCACTCGGCTAGGGGTTATTCTGTTTCGAGGCAAAGATATCTCGTCGACTGTGAAGGTCTCGGGGATAGGTTATGGGTACCGGATACCCTCACGGCTGGCTTATCCGACTTACCATAGGGGATAGCTTGTGACTCATAATTATGTAAACCGGCTTAGGACTTGGGTATTACGTTACCATTGTGATAAGGTAACGGCCTATAGTCCAAAGTTGGTAAGATTGAGGAGTCCGACATAGAGTGTGATTGGGTCTCCAACTTGTGACCCTACCCTCCAAGACTATATAAGGAGGGTAGGGCGTCCCTTGAGGGATATGAGACGAATATAGAGAATCAGAGAGAGAACTCACGAGAGCACATATTGAAAGAGATCAAGAGATCAATAAATCACTCGGCGGATCGAATCCCCGAAATAGGAGTAGGGTATTACCTCTCGTTAGAGAGGGCCTGAACCTGTCTAAACCTCTTTGCATACTAACCCATCGTGTTAGGCACTTGACTGCTACCCCCAGTTTCTTATAGCCGAAACCAAGTTTCGACAGCAGTTATCCTGGCTTTAACTTCTTGGATCTCTTTGCGAGTTGCCTCCAGCTTCAACACTAGATCTGCTTCGAGGCGGCGGAGTTCTTCAAGCCTTTTGTTTAAAGCGATCGGCTCAACCACCAGCTCGTCCAACTTAGTCTTGTCAGAGTTAACTTGAGCTTTGCTGGCAGTTAAGGCCGATTCCAAGCCTTCGCGCTCCCGCCTCTCTGCAATTCTCTCTTTGGCCTTGTGAAGCTTGAAGTGGTATTGCTCCAAGAAGATGGCTGGCGTCAGGGTCTCCATCAGGTCTTCAGGCAATTGATCTTGAATTTCTTTTACCCTACTCCTGATGGGATTATAGTTTTCCACCAATGATTCTAACGATGACTGCAACCGATTAGCAATATCTGTCAGCCGACTCTTTAATTCTTCAGAGACCGATGCCTTGGCTGTGCTGGGTGGCTCTTTGTCCTCATCATCAAGAAATTGGCCGATATCAAAAGTAAACATATCGGCTAAGTTCTGCAATCATCAAGATAGGGCATGGTTAACTCAGTCAAGCAAAATCGGCAAGGGATTCGAAGTGATCTGGTTTACCTGTGATGGGACATCGGCTGTGCCTGCATCGGCCTCTTTTTGTTGTTCTGAAATAGTAGGCGAAGGGGTTAGCCGATGTGGTGCAGGTGATAGAGCTCGTGGCTAAAGAAAGGCAAGAAAACGGTGATCAGATCCACATTATCAGAAGAATAAAGCAAAAAGATCAACCCTTACCGAAGTAATCGGAGAAGGTGGTGGAGAAGGAGATGGAGTTCTCAATCGAGCCTTGGCTTGTTCACACCTTTGCAAGGTTGCTTTCTTGGTTCTTGGTAACGGGGCCGATTGAGTTCTCTCCTTAAGCAAGGATGATGCAAGGACCTGTAAAAATCAAGTTACAACAAACTAGCAAAAGGGAATTGCATGGATACAAGAAGAAGACCATACTAACCTTGCGGACTACGCGCCTGGTTCTCCTGGGTTGAGCGGCGTCAGCTTGATCATCGGCCGGTAGATCTGCAGTGGTTTTGGCCGATGGATCTCTCGCTGGTCTGGCCGATGGCTCTTTAGCAGCGTTGGCCGATGGATTTTCTTCTTCGGGCATATCGGCAGCTGCTGTGTCAACCTCCTCCTCCATTACTTGGTCATCCAGGAATTCTTCTACAGAGGGGTCTAGTTCATCGAGATCGGCCTGGTTGTCGACTTTAAATTTTTTGCTGAGTTTCTGAGTTTTTTCCTTTATTGGCGCCTTCCTCTTGGTTGTTTCTCTGACTATCGGCCCTTGGAGTAGTGATGATACTCTTGGAGCAATGAGGCCGATAATTGACTCCAAAACAGATTTCCCTGATGGAGCTACGACTGGAGCGTAGGATATCCTTTGCCCACTGTTGCTGACAAATGGAATTGGGGCATTAGGGACCTGAGGACTGATATTGTCAACAAACTCTGTCAGGTAGTATCTGGCCAATTAATGGAAGATGTGAGTAGACCACTCCTACCACCAAGTTTGGAAGCTTATATGGATGAAGGCACTCAACCATAGTCGGTCACAGTCTCCCAAAGCTAGAATTCTGGTCTCTAAGACTTTGTTCATGATTAATGCTGATGAGACCACGCCCCTGTTGTCCAGAAGCCGATGAAAGTGTAGGCCGGCAGGAAGCTGTCCAAGTCCACATTTTCTGGCAGCCACCATGGGATTGTAAAATTCATATGACAAGCTGGTGCTTCTGCCTTGAAATATGCCTACTGGGAGCAGGCATGGAGTGATGCCGATCATGAAGACTTCTCTTGAGACCATATCATCATTTAGCTAGTCCAAGGTCAGATCAGCAGGGAGCTCAAATTCAGAATCCGAGGGATAGACAAACATGTCCATCTTGGCTGATGAAGGGCCGGAATAGAGCCGGACGAACCATGTGGATATTTCTTCGGCCGATTGATCAGCCCCAGGGTAAACAGAGGCTGCTTCTCCAAAGGACATGCATCCTCTTGTTGAGGGATCTTCATTGTCGTTGTAGTCCGATGGGAAGGCAGAGTCCGATAGCGGAGGCCGATCAACCATGGTGTTGGTATGGATGGTTAGCCATAACTGAATAAACCACCATGGACCTTCATGTGCTACTGTCTTGTTCAGCATCAGATCTTGGGTAGCAGAATACAGTAGCCGATAGACAACTTGTGGAGATTATGGATACTGGATACCCTCACGACTAGCTTATCCGACTTACCATAGGGGATAGGTTAGGACTCAGGATTATGTAAACCGGCTTATGACTTGGGTGTTACGTTACCATTGTATAAGGTAACAGCTCATAGTTTATAGTTGGTAAGATTGAGGAGTCCTACATAGAGTATGATAGGGTCTCCGACTTGTAAGCCTGCCCTCCGAGACTATATAAGGAGGGTAGGACGCCCCTTGAGGCGGAGATAGCAAATAGAGCACAAGCTTACGACACTCACGAGAGAACACATTGAAAGAGATCAAAAGATCAATAAACCACTCGGCGGATCGAATCCCCGAAACAGGAGTAGGGTATTACCTCTCGTTAGAGAGGGCCTGAACCTGTCTAAACCTCTTTGCATACTAACCCATTGTGTTTGGTGCTTGACTGCTACCCTCAGATTGTTATTGCCGAAACCAAGTTTCGACAGTTGGCGCGCCAGGTAGGGGTCCAGCGTCAAGTTCTTCTTCAACATCTCGCCAACGAGCGCAATGAGATCTCCATCAAGCTGCGCCGACTTCGTCTTCGCCCCTGGGCAGGCGCTTCGCTTCGGCGGACTCGACTTCGTCACCAACGAATTTGGTAAGCTCTCTTTTCTCGACTCGGATTCGAACCAGTCGGGAAGGGACAATTCCTCAGCGCCGCTCGGGTTACCGGACGACGCTAAAATCTTCCAAAACCTCCTATCTTCTGAGTTGTATCCGATCCACTCGGGAGAATCTTCTTCATCGCCTTCATGCTGTCCCCCGGCCGCGAGGGAGGTCGTGGTCATACTCGAACGACTCGGGTCGTACTCATCTACGGACCTTGACGAACATCTAAGCTCCACCGGCTTTGACGACCTCTACGACATCTCCATGGACAAAATTAACAGTTACGACGCAGACAGAGACTACTACGATCCGGACCTTCTCAACGTTCTCATGGCTGAAGTAGCCGAGACCGACTTGGCCGTGGCCTGGAGGATTGTGGAGGAGGAACGAGCTAAGCTTGAGCAAGAGCGCAAGCGCGTGGAGGAGGAGAACAAGCGCAAGGAAGAGGAGGAGCTCAAGAAAAAACAAGAAGCCAACAAGAAAAAAGGGACCTGCGGGCGACTGGGCGCTCCGCTCACGAGGCCATATTGCAGATACGAGTCGACAACGCCAACATCTTCCAAACGCCTCAACAGAATGCCGTCGCTGCCCTCACCCTCATCGACACTGTCATCGAAGCGGCGCCGGCTGCGGTGACACCACGCCTGGACAAGATCAAGACCATCGTCGCGACTACGGCCAATGGCCCTCCCTCTAGCTCCGCACGAAGGCCGACCGAGTCCATTGCTGAAACGCCCGATAGGAGCCGCTTGCCGCCGCTACGATCCAAAGATTATAAGAAACCTGAGCAAAGCAAGATGCCCGTCAAGTCAAAAGACCCCCGCTGCAACGCAGTATGGAGGCAACGAGAACAAATGGCCGACTCTCACGAGAGAGGACACAGCCGACCACCCGCCCACCGGAATCGTCGTAGTTACAACTCCAACTACCAAAGCAGCCCGCGAAGGCCCCCGCCGAGTGATATGCGGGAGGTACTCGACCGATGCTACCTGGAACGTGAACAGCGCTCTTCTGAAGACAGAAGGAGATCACCCGACGACTACGACGATGGAGTGCCCGCGTTCACTTGGGACCTGCGTCGAGTGGACTGGCTGAGTGGTTTTAAGCCTGCCGAGATTGACAAGTATGACGGTAAGACCGACCCCGAGTCATGGCTAACCGTGTACACCCTTGCCATTCGCGCAGTAGGAGGAGACAGCAAGACTGTGGCCAATTACCTACCCGTCGCTCCCGCCGACTCAGCCAGGAACTGGCTCACGAGTTTGCCAAGAGGCTCGATTGACTCATGGAGTGAGCTTCGGGACCACTTCATCGCAAACTTCCAGAGTACTTTCGAAAGGCCCGGGACCCACTTTGATCTTTATAACGTTATCCAGAAGCCAGACGAATCGCTAAAAGACTACATTCGGTGCTTTTCAAAGAAGCGGAATAAGATCCCCAACATCACCGATGACGTTATCATAGCCGTGTTCCAGAAAGGTGTCCGCGACGAGTTGCTGATCGGCAAATTTGGGCACAAGCCACCGAAGACTGTCAAACAAATGTTCGAGACAGCAAACTCCTACGCAAAGTCTGATGATGCAATCAAGGCCTCGCGACAAGACCGGCACGACAAAAGGGACGACAAACCATCCGGAAGCAGCTGGCATCCTAAGAAGGACAACAGCAACAACAATAACAACGGCCAAAAAGATCGCAAGCGCAAGCCCGAGGATCTAGTCGCCACAACATCAAATTACCAGCAACAACGTCCCCGAGTCGCCGCATATGACAAGATCATGAATGCCCAGTGCACGCACCATCCCAATCACAAGCACGCAGCCAGGGATTGCTTCATCTACAAACAGTTCGCCGAGCAGTATGCAGCGCAGCTACGACAAAAGCCGGCTAATGAAGCCGGTCCGTCAGGAACCAAGAGGAACGACCCGGTGAGTGGCTCAAAGCCCTTCCAAGACCCTGTGGGCGAGCTAAACCACATCTTCGGGGGACCGCAGGCGTACGAATCCAAGAGGAAGCAAAAGCTGACTGATAGAGAAGTCAACGCTGCACAACCCAAGGTCCCGCATTATCTACGATGGTCGGAGGTGGCTATCACGTTTAACCGCTCGGATCACCCTGACCGAGTGGTTCACCCGGGGTGGTATCTCCTGGTACTAGACCCGGTGGTCCATAATATCAAACTTAAGCGCGTCCTCATCGATGGCGGCAGCGCCCTCAACATCCTATTCGCCAAGACACTGGACGAGATGCAGATTCCAAGATTAGAATTGAAGCCGAGTTCAGCCCCTTTCATGGAGTCATCCCGGGGCTGTCATCTACGCCACTTGGGCACATCACCCTCCCAGTCACCTTCGGAGTTCGGGAGAACTTTCGGACCGAAAACATTACTTTTGAGGTGGCCGACTTCGAAGCGGCTTACCACGCAATCATTGGAAGACCTGCGCTCGCTAAATTCATGGCGGTACCACACTATACCTACCTCATGATGAAGATGCCCGGGCCCCACGGAGTTATCACCCTACGCAGCGATTTCAAGCAAGCCTTCACCTGCGATAGAGAAAGCTGCGATATGGCCCAAACTCGTGAGAGATTACGCGGCTAGCAAGAGGTCCGACTGGCCGCATCGACATCTGGGGAAGGAGAAGTCCCTGCAAAGAAGATAGCCAAGTCGGGAGAAGGCAACGCCAAGACAAAAAAAATCCCCCTTGACCCATCTGATCCTTCTAAAACTGCTGTAATAGGCGCAGAACTAGATCCTAAATAGGTAAGCACGCTCGTCACCTTCCTCCAGAATAATAAAGATATTTTTGCTTGGAAACCGTCTGACATGCCGGGTATTCCTAGGGAGGTGATCGAGCACTCTTTAAACGTCAAAGATGACGCTAAACCTATTAAACAACGACTACGCCGCTTCGCTCAAGATCGAAAAGATGCCATCAAGGAGGAACTCGCTAAGCTCTTAGCTGCCGGGTTTATCAAAGAGGTTTACCATCCCGACTGGCTAGCCAACCCGGTCCTAGTTCAGAAGAAGACAAGACAATGGCGCATGTGTGTGGACTACACCGATCTCAACAAATCATGCCCTAAGGATCCTTTTGGATTGCCCCATATTGACCAAGTCATCGATTCAACAGCCGGCTGTGAGCTTCTAAGCTTTTTGGATTGTTACTCGGGTTACCATCAGATCAGCCTGAAGGAGTCTAACTGCCTGAATACTTCATTTATCACCCCGTTTGGAGCCTATTGCTACGTCACAATGCCCTTCAGCCTGAAGAACGCCGGAGCCACTTATCAGCGCATGATCCAGAGATGCCTTCAGACTCAGATCGGAAGAAACGTGGAAGCCTACATCGATGATGTTGTCATCAAGACCAAGCAAAAGGAAGACCTGATCGCCAACTTAGAAGAAACCTTCGCAAACATTCGGGCCTTCAGAATGAAGCTAAACCCGGAGAAGTGCACCTTCGGTGTTCTGTCAGGTAAGCTGCTCAGTTTTATGGTGTCGCATCACGGCATTGAGGCAAATCCAGAGAAGATTAACGCTATCCGGAGCATGAAACTCCCGAGTACCCAGAAGGACGTCCAGAAGCTCACTGGCTGCATGGCGGCATTAAGCCGATTCGTTTCAAGACTTGGCGAACGAGGTATGCCTTTTTTCAGGTTACTGAAGAAGACCGACGACTTCCAATGGACCCATGAGGCCCAGAAAGCTTTCGAAGATTTTAAGGAGTTCCTCACGACACCACCCGTGTTAGCGTCACCGTACCCTCAGGAACCCCTGTTGCTCTACGTCTCCGCAACTCACCAGGTGGTCAGCACGGTCTTGGTCGTCGAGCACGAGGAATAAGGCCGAACTCAAAAGGTTCAACGGTCGATCTATTTTGTCAGCGAGGTGCTGGCAGGAGCCAAAACCCGCTACCCTTAGGTACAAAAACTATTATATGGAGTTCTAATCACTGCTAGGAAGCTAGCCCATTATTTTCAAGGTCACTCGGTCACCGTCGTCACGTCCTTTCCACTCGGCGATGTCATCCATAACCGGGAGGTTACTGGGCGCATCGCGAAGTGGGCTCTGGAATTGATGCCGCTGGACATAACTTTCAAGGCGAGGACGTCTATAAAGTCTCAAGTCCTGACGGATTTTGTAGCCGAGTGGACCGAACAACAAGAAGATGTACCTAGAAAGGATTTACAATACTGGACCATGCACTTTGACGGATCCAAAAGAGTCACCGGCTTGGGAGCGGGAGTCGTGCTGATTTCCCCGACTAGGGAGAGGCTACGGTATGTCCTTCACATTCACTTCCCCGCCTCACACAATGTCGCCGAGTACGAAGCCCTGCTTCATGGCCTACGACTTGCTGTTTCACTCGGGATACGACGAATGATTGTGCGAGAAGATTCCCAGTTGGTGGTTAACCAGGTAATGAAGGACTGGTCCTGTTTAAATGAGACCATGGAGGCTTATCGACAGGAAGTTCGCAAGCTTGAAGACAAGTTTGACGGACTGGAGTTATCCCATGTCTTGAGACACAACAATGAAGCGGCGGATCAGTTGGCACAGTTTGGGTCCAAGCGCGAAGCAGCCCCGACTGACGTTTTCGTGGAGCATCTCTACGAGCCGACTGTGGCCAAGAAACTAACCCCCGACGATGAAGTAACAAACCAGGTTGCTATGCTCGACGCCGACTGGAGGACACCGTTCATCAAGTTTTTGACTCAGCAGGAGCTGTCGGATGACTGTGATGATGCGGAATGAGTCCGATGTCGCAGTCAAGGCTATGTCATGGTCGATTCAGAACTATACAACAGAAGCCCCTCTGGAGTTTTGATGAGATGCGTCATGTCGGAGGAAGGATGACAGTTATTGCAAGATATCCACTCGGGCATTTGCGGCAGCCACGCTGCGGCATGTACTCTAGTGGGCAAAGCTTACAGACAGGGATTCTTCTGGCTGACGGCGGTCTCCGATGCAGACAAGGTGGTTCGCACGTGCCACGGTTGCCAGTTCTTTGCTCGGCAAAGCCATGTCCCAGCCCAAGACCTTCAATCAATTCCCTTATCATGGCCTTTCGCCATATGGGGCTTGTACATGGTCGGTCCTTTCAAGAAGGCGCCCGGAGGATTCACGCATCTCTTCGTTGCGATTGACAAGTTTTCCAAGTGGATCGAGGCTAAGCCAGTTGCTACGATAACCGCGGACAAGGCACGAGATTTTATTCTAAACATCGTGTATCGGTTTGGCGTCCCGAATAGAATTATAACTGACAATGGGACTCAATTCACTGGAGGCGTCTTTAAGGAGTTCTGTGAGGACTTCGGTATAAAGATTTGTTATGCATCGGTGGCACACCCCAAGAGCAACGGACAAGTCGAACGTGCCAATGGTATGGTTCTCCAAGGCATCAAGGCCCGAGTGTTTGACAGACTACGACCGTATGCTGGAAGATGGGTCCAAGAGCTACCTTCGGTGCTATGGTCATTGCAGACTACACCCAGTCGGGCTACCGGCCAATCTCCTTTCTTCTTGGTTTATGGAGCAGAAGCAATGTTGCCGAGTGAAATGGAGTACGAGTCTCTTCGAGTTCGCAGCTTTGACAACGAGCGCTACGACCAAGACAGAGTTGATGACCTGACCCGACTGGAGGAAGCCCACGAAGCCGCATTGGTTCAGTCGGCGAGATATCTTCAAGGACTTCACCGTTACCACAATTGCAATGTTCGATCACGAGCTTTCATCGTCGGAGACATGGTTCTACGTAAGATTCAAACTACAAAAGATCGTCACAAGCTATCTCCATCATGGGAAGGGCCCTACATAATTGCTGAGATGACTCGGCCAGGAGCATATCGCTTGAAGCGCGAAGACGGCACCATGGTGGAGAACTCCTGGAATATTGAACATCTTCGTCGATATTATGCTTAAGCTTTTCTGATTTTAAGTTCTTCTCGACTGCCAATTTCAAGCAAGATGACTTCTTGAGTTGTCAGTCGGGGGCTATATATATATATCAATAAAGCATGATTTTTCTTCTCATCATCCAATTTGTTTTTATTTAGCTTATCATTGCTTAGTGTTTTGGTTCGAGTTCAATAGATAAGGACTGAGATTTTTTGATGACTTAACCGAGCCTAGGTTTGGTAATAGTCGGACGAAAATTCTTAAGAAATTATATATGAAGACTCGGATCAAGGCATTAACATAAATGAGCTAAATATTTACAAGTCAAAAATACAGCGAGTCATATACATCAAGGCAAGTCAACTACTCCTGGAAGTTCGCGGCTACATCACCAGCTACCTTTTTCGCCGACTCCTGCGCTTCATTTATAAGCTCCAGGGCTCACTCATCCGTGGTACCAGCTGCGAAGCCATCTCCTACAGAGTCCATGTCTATCCTAGGATAGAGTGATTTCGTCTGCGCAAGAGCAAAGCTTGCACACATGACGGCCGCATCTATGATGTTCTCCATATATTTTGTCGGCGCCGTCCTGAGCTTGTTGAAGACTTCAACAGCATCCAATCAGCTTGTCCCGAGTCCTTGGTGGTAAATTGCTGACAAGATAGGCGTTGCGGCATTGGCGATGTCATCCCGCACACTTTCAGCCCTTCGGACCCTTTCGGCAAAGACATTAAATTGTGCTTGGGACTTCACCTTATTAGCTACAAGATTAAAGAGGCGCGGGTTACATCGGTAGTCGACGATCAAGATCAAGAAAACTCAGCGACGTAAATTTTGCAAGTTACCTTCAATCTTTTCCAGGGCTTTTTCCTTCTCGGACTCCAGCTTAGTTTTGTCAGTTTCTGCTTTCTCTAGCTGGGCCTTGAGAGAGTTGACCTCGGATAAATTGGCTACAACAATTGCATCATGACAGAATCAGACACATACATGAAGTTGAAATAAAGATAAGATGGTTTGACTCACCTTCAATTGAGCCACGGAGTTCCAGGTTTGCATCTCGGAGCTGTGCAATTTCTGCTCGCAAGACGACTTCTCGAGCTGCAGCTTCTTCTCTGGCGACCTTGAGGTCTTGGTGGATGTTTTCCAGAGAGTTTACATGGGGGACCAGTTTCTCGAGTGTGTCTGACTTGGCCATTGAGCGACAATATATTCTCTGCACAAGATTATGAAGATAGTCAACTATGTTGGATCGCAAAGATGAGACATGGAGGAGTTGTGCTTACATTCATTAGCCGGGTCGCTTCGTTGAGGCTAGCCACAAGCATGTCGCGTTCCTCATTCTCCTTTTGCTTATTTAACACGATGCATTGCTTCACGCCTTCGGCATCGCGCCACTCGATCCTGATAGGAGAGACCGAGTCAGCTGAAGACTTCAGTCGGGAGATCTCCTCCTCTTCAGCTGATTGATCTAAAGAGGATAAATAGAAATAGAAATCAGGAATATATTGAAGACAGGAGTCTAGAGATTATATTGAAACATACCTATTTGGATAGCCGGGTCCTTGGATGGTGCTTCCTGATTGAGCGAGCCCTGTGGGTCTTCAACCGATTGGTTTCCAGCCGGAGTATCTTGGCTGGCGGTCGGGGGCTCAACTTCGGGAGCATCTTTATTCGGGGGCTCCACTTCAGGAGCATCCTCACTCGGGGGAGTGTTTTGAGGCCCTTGTTCTACAGGTCTTGGTTTTTCTGACGCTGCAGGTGGATCGGTGGAGTCGGTCCTCCCGGTGGGATCTATATCCTCGGGTTTTCTACGAAAAAGAAGATGAAGATAGTTAAGATGGAAAGAAACAGATTTTCAACAAGAAGATGACTTTGGTTATGCGAGATACCTATTAGACCTCCTGATCTTAGGGGCAGATCTGGCGGATGGCTTTGGAGGACTCATGTTAGCTCAAGGAATTTGGACTTCTTCGTCGTCCGAGTCATCGACAACCAGTCTCCTTTTGCTCGCCCGTTTGTTAATATCATCATCATCGGCAGTCCTCTTTTCTTGAGGTTCAACTTTGATTTTGGGGCCGCCGGTTGGTTTTTTGGTAGCGGGCCGACTCGGCTAATCGTCATGATACACCTTGTACGCCCGAGATATGATGAGGGCATTAGCCTGCAAATGGAATTTTTGAGATATATTGAAGAACATGAGTGACATAGAAAGAGATTAAAGAGGCCGCGTCTGCTTACTGGAGGAGGAGGTCGGAACAGGTTGAAGGGAGGAACCGTCATCTTGTGGCTGTGATCTACTGTTATTCCAGAGGAGAAAATCTTGTACATACGAATGCACAAGGCCTGGTAACTCAGAGCATCACGGTCCTCCCGATTGGGGTCGCTTTCACCCTCATACTCGAACGCTGGCTTGGATCTCTTCTTGATGAGCGCCAGTCGGTTCTTGATAAAGTGCCAGGTAATTTGTTCTCCTTAAAGGCCTTTCTTCTTCATTTCAAGAATGTTAGCCAGGAGGTTATTCGCTTTTACCCAATCGTGGTTCTCCGGCATTGTGCTCCAGTTGGCTCTTTGAATCGGTGGAAGGCCAATGAAGTCGGGCAAACTAGGATGCGGGTTTGAGATATAGAACCAGTTGGCATGCCAGCCTTTATTGGAGGATTTCAAGGGGAGAGAGAAGTAATCTCTGCGGAGTGTCCCGCGGAGTTGAAAGCCAGCCCCACCAACGACGCAGGGGTCGTCCTTAGTCGGATGTGGCTTAACATAAAACATGCGGCGAAACAGATTGAAATGGGGAAGGATGCCTAAAAAAGCTTCGCATACTGAATGAAGATTGCAATGTGAAGGATGGAATTGGGATTCAAGTGATAAATTTGGAGACCGTAATATTCGAGAATACCACAGAAGAAATCGGAAGTGGGAAGACCAAATCCGTAGTAGAAGAAAGAGGTGAAGACAACGATCTCACCGGTGTTCGGGGTGGGGAACTCTTCGCCGAACGCCGGGCGCCAGCCGATGATTTCTTTGGGCGGAAGAACTCCGTTCTTTACCATTTCCCGCAGGGTCGACTCCTTCACGTCTGAGGTCGCCCATTGGTTGAAAGGGATTTCTCTCTCTTCCGCCATGGATGCAGGGTGAGAGGAGCTGGATCTAGCACAGGGGATGGGGATTTTTTAAGGAGATGCTGGAGTTTGGATGCGGATGATGGATTGCGGTAGAACTTGAGTTCTTGGATGGATGATTTTGAGCGAGCGCAGGTTCTCGGATCTCTCGGAGCTGGCTGATGAACAGGAGCGCGAAAAGGGGAAAAATTTCGGGAAGATGAAGCGGCGGGAAAGACGCCGGCGCTTTAAGAAAGCTTTTTTAGGGTTTTGCTGGGTTTTCTCGTGTTTGGGCCGAGCCCATGAGAAACTTACGGCCCATATCACAGGTGTGGCTAGACATGTGTCCTTGAGGACTTAAGCAGATTTGCCATGGCAATATGCGCGTGTCTTATTGCCCAATACCTTTAAAATCCTTTCATGACAGCAGTTACACAACTTGTTGAAGGTTGGTACGATGCAATTTGGAAGGTGACAAACAGTAAAGTTTTTTATAACTGTCCTAGTAACTTTTTTATAGGTTGCAGGAGCTGTTTGGTCTTTATAAAGCATTTGGTTTTATATTATATCAATGCTTTTCTGCCACCTTGGTGTGCTCTTTTTGATTAAGACCGATATTATGGCTGGAACTATTTAATATTTTGGTCATATTTTTCGAACGACTGATGAATTATTGACTCAGATTTTCTACCCATGAGGGTTGGCTGAGTTGTTTGTTCTGAGATGACTCGAGCAAAACGACTCAGATAAGCATGAGCTTGCCGAGTACTCGGAATTCATTATACACTATGCCTTGATTATAAGGTTATGTGTTATATGACTTTTTATGATTGCTTTTGACTTAGGCTAGGCATTTATTTAACTCAGGAGAGTATGATTATTATAGTTCTAGACTATATGCTTAGTTTGTTTAACTAAACACATAGTCAGGGCTACAACTAATTAGGTACATCAGTTGATGCACCTAAATATTTATTCTTAAGAAATTTTTGAGATGTTTTTTAGCCCTTCACAGCCTTTCTATTGGATGCTAAAGCACTTGGGAGACTCAGACAGAGATGATGGAAGCGCTCGGCGATAGAAGCACTCGACTAAGGAGTCATTCGGCTATGTGTTATTCTGGTTCGAGGCAAAGTTATCTCGTCGACTGTGAAGGTCTCGGGGGCTACTGTGAAGATTATGGATACCGGATACCGTCACGACTAGCTTATCTGACTTACCATAGGGGATAGGTTAGGACTCATGATTATGTAAACCGGCTTATGACTTGGGTGTGACGTTACCATTGTATAAGGTAACGGCTCATAGTTTATAGTTGGTAAGATTGAGGAGTCCTACATAGTGTATGATAGGGTCTCCGACTTGTAAGCCTGCCCTCCGAGACTATATAAGGAGGGTAGGACGCCCCTTGAGGCAAAGATAGCAAATAGAGCACAAGCTTACGAGACTCACGAGAGAACACATTGAAAGAGATCAAAAGATCAATAAACCACTCGGCGGATCGAATCCCCGAAACAGGAGTAGGGTATTACCTCTCGTTAGAGAGGGCCTGAACCTGTCTAAACCTCTTTGCATACTAACCCATTGTGTTTGACGCTTGACTGCTACCCCCAGATTGTTATTGCCAAAACCAAGTTTCGACACAACTCCAAGGAGGTATCGGCCAAGAGGGAATTGCTTCTTTTTAACCAGGGCTTGAGCTAGATGCTGGCAGTTTAAAGTAGGGCCGCAAGTTGATCCACAGAAGACGAATCTTTCTAACCATAAGGTCAGAAAAGCTGCGTGTTCTCTCTCTGAAACAGATCCTTGTTCCATATGCTCAGATATATACCCAGACCAGCCTCTGATTTTCTTGGTCTTCAACTTGTGTTTGCTGTTAATGAGGAGGTTGAAGGGGTTGATTACAGAGAGGATATCCAAGCCTGTCAGCATCTTGACATCTATTAGTGTGGGGGTCATCGGACCTTGATGGAACAAGAAGGCATTCAGAGTGCTGGACCAGAAGTAGGTGGATGCTGACATAAGGGGTTCGTTCTTCCTGGTATCGGCTAGAGACAGGGCAATGCACTGGCCGATTCCTACTTCATCCCAATGAACTTGCTTGGCTGCGGCAATCCTCTTATACCAAGTCCTGTAGCCATTGAGCTTTGACGGCCAAGATCTAAAAGTGTGCTTCCATGAGGAGACATTGAGTTTCACTTGTTTGAAAGGGATTCTGTTCGTTTCCGCATTTATTAGCCAGGAGGGGTCGGAGTTGCCCATGGGACCCAGAAGGAACCGATGTGATTTGTCATTGGTGGGGATCAAAATTTGGTTCTTGAAGACCTATGGCATATGAACAGTAATAGAAAATAAGACCTGGGGGGCAAGAGCAGAAACCCTAGTTTGAAAAGACTCGGCGAGAAAACAAAAATGTAGCTTTTGAAGAAAGATTGATTTACCTCAGGGATCTCGGAAGTGTAGAACGGCAAGGATGTCATGGATGCTGTTGAAGAGGTCGCTGTTGAGGGAATCGATGTCGAAGGACGCTGAGGAGTCACCGGAATTGAGAGGCGCAAACGGCTAATAAGGAACTACGCGAGGAAATCGGCGGCGGAAGGCTGCGAATCTGAATCTGCGCGGTTTTAAGACAAACCCTAGCGAAGAAGTCGATGGGTTCCTCGGAGCTAATTCCGCCACATTATATAATGAAGCGAAATTGGGGGGCATGTGTTAACAGCAGATTTTCGTAATCTACTCAAAGAGGACAGAGAAAACCGAGGCAGAGAAGGAGGAGCAATGCCAATCGAATCAGTTACTTTATCGGACCAAGCCAGAATCGGACCTAATTCCGTATCGGACTCAGTATCGCATCGGATCAGGTGGAGCGCTAGCAGAGGGATCGTATCGGCCGATACGAGTTCAATACGGTCATTGGCCGATGGAAGTAAGGGGCTGATGAAGATAGCATGGGCTCGGTTTGGGTTTGAGATAAGCTTCAAGGAGATTGTCAAATAGAGATACGGCTCAGTTTTAGGCAATCATATCTCTTTAATTAGGCAGTTAGAGTAGATTTAATCTAATCTATGGCAAGAGTCCGCCATAAGAACTTGTTTGTTAAGTTGTAGATAAAATCGTGTCCTATACGGACCATGTTGTAAATCACGGGTATAAATATCCTGGTAGTTTGTACATAGAAACTCGCTCAATCAATTCAACAACAATTCAACTTAATCTACTTTCGGCGCATCGCCAACCCTCGCAAGAGGTTAACTTCCGGCGAGTTCTTGCTTCCCCAGAGCAGAGGTAAGAACTCATACCCGACGATCTACATCGTTGGGGCTAGCGTGTCTCTTTAGACACGCTAAGCCCTGACGATGTGATCGTCGTTTATTATGTTTTGACTGATCTTGATGTAGCTTTCTAATTCTATTTCGCCAGCGATTAGCTAGTTTTAGGGTTTATTGCCAGCGGTGATCGAATTAGCTTCGTCGTCTAGATCGTCTAAGACATTCACCATCCCCAAAAGCGATCAACGGCTTGATTTTCTTTGTGTTAACCCTCGATCTACACTTTGAGTTGCCATCGACCTTAGTCGTGTTTCGAGATTTAGTTCAAAGCCTGTCTTTGATCGTAATTAAGGATAGCACCGGGGTTTCAGCCAGTCTTACCTAATGCATGTAATTATTTATGTTTTTGCATGTATTTGCCACTTATACAAGTGGATCGATAGATGTAAATATATTTATTGCAGGGTATTCTCAGGACTTCTCTGTGATCGATATATCTATATCGCCCGATTGACTTGTATAAGTTTGCACTAGAGTATTAGCTAGTGTATTTACCTTCATGTATCCCTCATCGGCCGATTCCATTAAAATTGCCATAGACACATTAATATAGGCCGATGAGACTAGATCTATTACTATATCCTCAAGTAGGCCGATACAGCTTTGCCTTATCGGCTGGGCTCCCACGATGCAACATCGGCCTATCGGCCGATCGGCCATCGTTTACTAACTTGGTTTACTTGTTTATTCTTGTTGATTGCAGATCAAATCAACTGGCACGCCCTAAACGCACCTAGGCAAGCCACTGGACCTGCACTGGAGCTAAGCAGATCTCCCAGGGCGCCGTGGAAACGTAGAACCCGTTCTGACATCTGACGGGTCGAAATTCTACGCCAACATGCTTTTGGCACGCCCGGTGGGACAAGAAGAACACAAGCTTCGCATCACCAACAAGCTCACTGCAGGATGTCAAAGCAGAGTGAAATCTCAGAGGAGAATGTCGTCTCGGTCACCGCCGATCAGCTTGTTGGTAGCAAGATTTTGAGTCTGAACACCATCCTATTATAAGTAGCAAGATTTTGGGACGAAGGTAGTATCGCTACCTTTTTTATCTCTATAAAATATGCAACACAGTAAGTTGTGTGCTCCTAATACGCGACCGATCGCGATCCCACGGCCCACGCAATTGTTGACAGTTCGCGTAGAACGCGTTTCTTCTGCTCGCCGTTTCTTTTGGCATCACATTCATGCGTGCATGACGGCACATAAAATGAAACGCGCTTATGATCTTTTAGGCTTTCAGCCCACATGCCCATGATTTCTTTTTCTGCGGGCCAACACATAGCCTATGTGCAAAACCTTTCCAGGCCCATTAGCCCAAGCCCAAGCACTATGCTGATCTTTTCGTATTAAGATCTTGCCTATGAACGTGTTTTGAGTGTATTTAAACTTGTTGTAAACCAACGTGCCTATTAGCGGATCCCTGGATCCGTTCCCTGTCCCTCCCACAGCAGTCAAGGCGTGAGAAGATGTAGAACACCCGCGTCCTTTCCTTTGCCTTTAAGATCACTGTAGAAATAGACAATTGACATAGATATAGGGTGGAGCTCTCTCTTTATTATAGATCTGATCTGGAGTATAAACCAACCATAGATGTCTCACCCTACCCCTCTATATATAGGGGTCTTAGGAGGAGATAGATCTTATCTCTACTCCGGTTCGGATTCGTTCACAAGAAAGGAATTGATCTCCCCAGGAGATATTATTCCATAACACTCTCCCTTGGACCTATCCATGACCAACTCATTTCTCATCAAAACTCCTACCAAAACCCAATGGGAAAAAAGGTTAAGAGAAAGAGTACATAGTTATCGCTCATGCATTGCACGTTGTTGCCTCGTTAAAAACCTTACGTAAGGAACAACAACTCCACTCACTCAAGGAAAAAGAGTACAACATAATGGACTAACCGGTCCATCCTATGGGTCATGTTCTGGGTGCTCTCCCCCTGAACCTAGCAAGCCTCAAAGTCTTCTAATCTCAATCCTCCGAACAAGCTTCCAAGAACTAACAGTTGAGAGATACTAGGTGATCAATCCTCTAGATTATCACTCAACTTGAATTGCTACTAACATCACCTTGCCTCAGGAGTCTGTGACGTAGCCCACATGTATTTGTGGTGTCGGTCAATAATGACATATCTTCCTATGATAGGACCTTAGGAACAAGTCTAAGTAATCGTCATCGAGCCAATACCTCCGGTATACTCTAATACATTCCAATGTCTCGCAAATGACAATCAACACACAATACATACTCCTCCTGATGACAACCTGTCACAGATCATATTCCCATAGCATTAAACATCTCTCAGATGTATGTATAAGCAAGAATTTATCAGATCCTCAAACCATTAGTCTCAAAGATTTATCTTATTTCACCATAAAACAAGAATAGGGAACATAGAGAGTAATGCATTCCATCACTATCATGTACTACAATATCATACTGTTGTGCAACACAATCTATTTCATCATTTCAAAGGACTATGGGGATAAACAAGTCGCAATGACACGCACCTTCTTGTTGTGACCCCACCAAGTAGGCCTTGATCACTACAACTTTCTCTGACGGTGTCAACAACAATTGGGGATCCATCAAGATCAATCGCAAGTCTTCCAAAGATGTGTTGTACCGATCAGAACAACTAGCTAGTTTGAAAATTCAAGCACTATGGGGGATAACACACAACCAACAACACCAAGTATACCTCAGCAGGTATCAGAGGACACCACCATTCCAACCATCAGGTGAAGCAGATATATCACGAGTATACACACTTCTAGTGATAATCACGAGATGCACATGTGCTTACAGACCCCGTCCATTTGATGTCATAATGTTCCTCATTGCAATCATATTGGGTCATAAATGGGTCATCATCCCTCCAAGGGATTACACAATTATTGATGTGATCAGACTTACTAATTATTTTGTGTCTTAGAGAAAATTTCATCAGTGAGGTCTCCCCCTCAGAGAAAATTCCATCAATGAGATTTTCTCTCAACGGGAGATGGTACTCTTACTGGAATACCTATTGGTATGTGATTTGTATGCTGCAATTTCAATACGAAGTCTATCTAAGAATAATGAAATTCCCGGATCTATCCACATGTACCACAATTGGGAGCATTACTCTATTTAACAACTATCTAATTGTTCCTCATATGATTTTGTTTGGCAAAAGCTCCGTGCCCCAAGCATCCAGGAGTATGAACTAAACATACAAGTATAATCCGACTAGTGCGTTCACTCAAAAAAATATCTAGGCATTTCAAAATTGGCATTTCTCTCCCCCTAATGTCAAGATGTCTTACAACAGCATACTTACAATCCCATTCCGTGGCACCAGATTAAGGTATTTCACCTCAACCACATGTGTTCTCTCACGAATGTATGCTACGGGGGTGATATATTTGGGAAATATTACGCACTTTAATAGGAGAGATTTTCCATTATATGCAGTGAGCCTGGACATATACCAATACGGTGGCATGAAAATTGAATTCTTCCTTCTTCCGAAGGGCTATCCTCAACCTCCAAGTTAAGATATACAAGTCTGCACAAACCACCATTGCTACCAAACATATATGCAACCGACATGTAAATACTTTAGCCGTATGCACTCTCCATGGATTAATGCTCACCTAGTGTCATTCAAACTAATAATGGATTCCAGATCTCTATTTGAGGATGAAATTTTTGTTTCTAAAATATCGGACTATCCGATTTCACATCAAATAATCCAATATATCAGAAAGTCCAAAATTTTATGGACCTTTCTTCTCTATCTCTCATCACCTTGGAGGTTTAAAATATCATAATATCCGATCTTGTATCGGACTGTCTGATGTGGGCTGAAAGATTCCCTCCAACAGCCACATTTTGCGATATTATAAACCCCCACCAACCCTTTTATAGGGTTACCCCAATTCATTTCATTCTAATCTTTTTTTGGGTTGAGTTTTGTGCTAAATGCTTAGAATATTTGAGCTCTCTCCCTCTCTATCTCAAATCCCCCTTGTTCTTTGTGATTTGGATCTTTGTGAGTGTGGGTTTGGTGTTTGGGAGCCTACTATGTGTTACTTTTGATCTTGAGTACTAGGGTTTATCCAAGAATTGTGTGGTGTTTATCACACTCTTGGAGGTTGAGGACTCCTAGATGGCTAGGTGTCGCTCTTGGGCCACCGATCTACTTGTGGTTGGTCAAGGAAAGTTTGTGAAGGCCGGATCTTGCCTCCGCAAGGAAAGAGATACCCTTAGTGGAAAGAGGACTGCATTTGTACAACCTCACGAGGATGGGGTTGAAAAATACCCAGCTCTTTGTGAGCTCCTCAACGGATACTAGAATCCCCTCAAGGATTTGAACTCTGGGAAATACATCGTCGTGCAAACCTCGGTGATATCCTTCATCTCTTTACCTTCTTGTTGCATTGCTTTGTGTCATGCTAATCTAGTTGCTTTTTGAGCTCACCTACTTGCTTGTGGATTGGATCTAGAACTTTTAGGTTGTTGCTTGTTTGTGTTGCTGCTCTAAATCAAACACTCCGACCCGGTATTGGACACTCTGACCCTATTTTGTTTTAGCTTTCGCATTTCATTTTAAATTTCCTATTCACCCCCTCTCTAGGAGACGTGAAGATCCTTTCAATACATAAGTAAGGTATAGAATTTGCTGACCTAAAATATATGCATATAAAATATTTGTATGAAGCAAGAGTATACATAAATAGAGATGAAACATCGAGAGCTTATCCTATACAAGAATAGAAGACATTTATAAAATATAGACACAACTATAAATGCATACCTTCATCTCCATGTCTTTTTACAAAGAGACTAAAGAAGATAAGGCTCAAATAAAACATTAGTCTCACGTGCATATGTCAATCACATGGAAATATCTCCATCGGGATGAGAACATGGATGCCAGCGTCTAGCACCTGGATACCGAAGCCACAAAGCATATGACTGGCATCCAAGTCCATGTTTGATACACTCAACTTGTTGTTGCAGGGCTTGGTTCTGTTTGGCGATGGGTCCATGGTTGGGATCGAGGGACGACGCATGATCCTAATCGAGTGCAAGAATGAGAAGCGTTGTGTTCTCAACGGCATCTACTACGTCCCCAAACTCAACGCCAACTTTATCAGACTGGGCCAGCTCGATGAGCATGAGTACGATGTATGAAACATCGTAGCGGCTGCACTATCTAGGAACTGATGAGGAAGTTTCTTGGCAAGGTATGTCAGAATACCAACCGCTCTACCTACTGAAGCTGGCGGTGGGGCGGCTGGTGTGTTTGTCTACTCACACCTAGGAGAGGATCTAGCTCTGGCATGTGCGCTTTGGCCTCCTTCATTTCGATGCCCTTCGCAAGCTGGCGAACAGGAACATGGTGCATGACCTTCCCTCCATCGACCATGTCGAATAGTTGTGAAACAACTCCATCATCTCCAAGCACAAGCGCACTCTGTTCCCCATTCACACGTGATACCATGCGACTGATTATCTAGATTTGGTTCATGGGGGTTTTTGTCAGCCCATCTCACTACTAAACCCTGTCAGCAATAAGCACTTCCTGCTGCTATTAGACGACTACAGTTGCGGTATGTAGCTAGTGTTGCTTCCAACAAAGGAGGGAGCGACGACCATTATCAAGCACATCCAGGTGTCAGCTGAGGCTAAGTCAAACCGTAGGCTATGTAAGGTACGGACTGAGAACGGCGGTGAGTTTACCTCTGTGGAGTTTGCTAACTACTGTGCAGATCGCGGCATGCAAAGGCACTTCGCCACCCCATACTTACCTTAGCAAAATGGGGTGATTGAGCGCCGGAACCAGAGCATGCTAGCCATCACGCGCAGCCTCCTGAAGGCCAAGGTGATGCCAGTGCATTTTTGGGGAGAGGCGGTCACAACGGCAACCTTTCTTCTTAAATCGCATGCCAACGAAAAGTCTGGAGGACCACACCCTTCTTCGTTCAGTAAGAAGCCGGTGGTTGCACACCTCTGCACATTTGGCTGCATCCTCTACATTAAGGACATTCAGTCAGATGTCCCCAAGCTAGAAGATCGTAGTAGGTGCATGGTCTTCATCGGTTATGCTGAGGAAGCGAAGGCCTACATGGTGTTCTTCGACCCAGTGACCGGCTGGCTCCAAGTGTCGCGTGATGTCATCTTCGGCGAGAGCTAGGATTGGGGCGATGAAGACAGCTTGGCTGGTCGTGTGGAACACTGAGTTTTCAAACGAATATGTTGTGACACAAGTGCAAAGTGGACACGATGACAACTAGGAGTCGAGCTCGTTGCAGCTTCCAACGTGCACTACTCCAATTCAAAATTTGGGAGAGACGCGCATGCTGATGCCATGTGGTGGACACCAGACGTCCACATCTCCTCAACGAGATGCAAGCCCTACATCGTCTTGCCTCCAAAAGGATGGGACGGGCATCTCAAAGATCAACACGATGATTGCCCCACTGCGGTTCAGACTGGTGGACTATCTGCTTGGCCACTTTCCGACCCATTGCCTGGCGGAATGTGATCTCGTGATGGAGCTCTATCTCCAAACGATCGAGGAGGTAGCTTCATTTTTTTAACAAAAAAAGCAAAAGAGGCTCCTACAGTGCTATATATATAGAGAGAGACAAAAAAATCCAAGAAATGTCATTAACAAGCGCCCAATTTCAAGAAATGCCATCAACGAGTGTAAGTTCCACAAAATGCCATCGCACAAGCGATTTTGTCCCAAAAATGTCATTGCCGTTAGGATTCTGTCCATCTCGCATAATTAATTGCACTGTTCATCCTATAATACTTAATAGAGAGCTGCTAACGGAATCCTAATGGTGATGGCATTTTTGAGACAAAATCACTTGCACGGTGGTATTTGATGAAACTTGTACTTGTCGATAGCAGTTCTTGGAATTGAACGTTTGTCAATGGCATTTCTTAGATTTTCTCATATACACACACATACATATATATAATAATTATAGATATTACATACATGCGAAATTAAAAAAGACTATCTACATTTGGCAAAGCAAAGCAGAGCGCCATCAACAATGGCTCGGCGCCATGCTCGAAGAAATTGTTGCCATCGAGGATAAGTAGATATGGCCCTTGTTCAATCTCCCACTGGGTCTTCAAGGTGAAGAAAGATGCCCGGGGTGAGGTGACCAAGTTCAAGGCGCATTTTTGGCCAAGGGCTACGTGCAACAGCCTAAGATGGACTTCAACAAGGTCTTCGCTCTAGTGGCACACTTGGAGTCCGTCAGCATGCTATTGGCACTAGCGGCATAGGCGGGCTAGGTGATGCATCACATGGATGTGTAATCCGCCTTCCTCGATGGGGAGCTCACCGAGGAGGTGTACATAGTGCAGTCGCCTGGTTTTATTGTCAAGGGACACGAGCACCAGGTGTTGATGCTGGAAAAGGCACTCTACGGTCTCCACCAAACGCCACAAGCATGGAATAGAAAGCTTGATCCAAGCCTAGTGTTGCTCGGCTTCATAAACTACGGTCTTGAGCATGCAGTGTATATATGCTCGAGGTAATGGGGCGAATCGCTTGCTTGTTGGTGTGTATGTGGATGATCTGGTCATAACACCAAAGAGATAGTTCGGTTCAAGGCCAATATGAACTCGATTTTCAAGATGAGCGACCTCGGTCTCCTTTGCTTCTATCTGGAGATTTAGGTTGAATAGGTTGTGGGCGGCATCCAGCTGACTCAGTCGACGTCCATGCATTGTATTCTGGAGAAAGCAGGAATAAGGATTGTAATCCTTGCACCACACCAACGAGTAGTGCCTCAAGCTCAACAAAGATAGTCACGTGCCAGTGGCGGATGCCACTGGCTTCCGCAACATCATGCATGGGAAGCTTGTGCTATCCTGTCCATACGAGACTGGACATCACATTCTCGGTGGGGTACATAAGTCTCTTCATGGAAGCACCCACCGTCGAACATGAGGTGGTGGTGCAGCGAATTCTTCGTTATGTCGCCGAAACGATTGGCTTCAAGATTAACTGCTGGAGAACTTCATCGCCATCCAATCTTCTTGGGTACTCAGATGCTAATATGATGCGCAATGTGGACATGTACAAGAGCACAAGCGGTGTCCTCTTCTACCTTTTGCCCAAGCCGCCGAGTTGGCAATCTTAGAAGAGAATATTATCGTTGTTTCATCCTGCAAGGCAAGAGTATATCGCAGCCACAACGCGGCATGTCAGGGTGTTTGACTGGCCTGACTGCTAGGGGAGATAAACCAGGCACAACCATAGGCATTCAAGCTGATGATCAACAAGTTAGCGATCGCGCTCAGTAACAATCCGGTGTCCCATGATCGCAGCAAGCACATAGCAACCAGGTATCATTATATTCGAGAATATGTACATGGAAGGTGGTCTAGCTAAGCTAGATTTTACAGGTACCGCGGAGCAGATCGTCGACGTGCTGACAAGGCCCCTTGAGCGAGTGCGTTTGTAGGAATTGCGTGCCCGCGCGCATTGGAGTTTCAGAGGTGACTAGCAGGCACAAGGTTTAGAGGGAAATTTGTTGCACATTCTTTAGTAAAACTATGCCTACAAGTTTGTTAAGTTAGTTAGGTTTCCTTTATGCATGTTAGGTGTTTGTTATTTTTTTCTCTGCATTCAGTGGGTTCGCTCCAATCGAATTGAGCGCGACGTAGTGTTGTGCGAGTCATTCCCGCCGCGATCTGACTAGTGGATTGGCGCTCGTTGAGACGGATTGTGGAGCGGCCAAAGTGGTCAAGTTGTTAGGCCACATTCATCAGTGGTGAATCCACTGTTGGGGCTGGTTGGGGCCACTGCCACTAATTAGCTGTTAATTAGTCTAATTGAGTAATTAGTGTAAGTTGACCGGACGCTACCTGCCTCAGTGCTTACCACGATCAGTGCCAAAGCTGCAAATATGAACGTACTCCGAGTAGACCGTACCGATTTCTTCATATATTTTTTTATATGTTAATATAGCCATAAATTATAAGTTGGAGAAAGTAACATGTTTTCTTTTGATCCTATGCGCATTTGGGTTTCATCTGAAAATACTGAGTATATCTCTAGTTTGTTTCAGTCATATCTAGTATTTTGCCACTAGCCCCACCTTAATTTACATCTTGGATTCGTCACTGACATTCATGTATTTCCCTTCAATAAAAGGAAGAAAAGATGAAAAAGCTGCAGCAAGTTTTAACTAGCACTAAAACTTTGTCTCCTCTGAATTCTAGCTATGGTTCACTGTCTAGCTTTTGTTAGTGAGTTGTGAGCGTGATCTTGCGATCTGCCAACAGACCCCTCCTCCAGTACTCCGCCATTCCTTCCGCAATCATGGAGCTTGAAGTTGGTAGCCAAGGACGAGCTCACCGACCATTGTCACAAGAGAGCTCGAGGATGGCGTACTCTCCTACGGCAGTGATCTTGCCGATCACGACTGTGGGAGAACTCTAGGACAGTGATGCATCGGAGGACGCCAAGAACGATGGCGGTCGTCGTGAGGAGGGAGATGAGAAGCCGATCGTCGATGACGACGGAGAAGCTGATGCACCATCGAGAAGGAGGGAGAGATGGCGATAGCCATGGAGAAGGTCAAGCCCTTGCCAGCCCCCTTGTCGCCAGATCTGGTGGCCTAGGGCATCCTAGTCGCATGATCTGGTAGCCAAGAGGGTTGCGGTGATGGTACTGGACCTTGAGCTCTGTCATGACGTCGAGGGAGGAGAGCGACCTTGACAACCTCACCACCCATTGAGCTTGGTCCTGGCGCTGATGGTCGAAGGAGGAATTGATTGGAGGGAAAGGGAGGAGCGGAGGAACTCCATGGCAACCATGGATGGTCCTCTTTCGGGCCTTGTGCATTTGGGATTTTGGGTGGTAGAAGGGTAAACCTGTCTTCTTGACTTCAGTGTCGCGCTGGAATGATGACATGGCACCTTGCGGTCTGAAAAATGGCTCACGGGTAAGAATTCTACTCTCTCCGGTGGCCAAAGATCAAAGTCAAGTCATCAAGGAGAGTGACATTTGAGAATGCACCATCTGAGTGGATGGCATAAAGTAAAAAAAAACCTCCTACATGTGACAGGTGGGAAGGAAAAATGGGAGATCCCTCATCCAAAAACAAGGAATATTGGGTGATTGGAGTGCTATATTTTACTCTCAATCCTCAAAAATTACTCCATCCGTTCTAAAATAGAATTTCTGCATGTTTTCTAAAATGTATCTGGACAGATGGATGTCTTACATACATTATGAAAATTGCATTGGAATCTTTTTTTGAACGACTCACACCAGATAGTGCGAAGTTCATATTGATATAGCAGAAAAAAATTACAAGATTACAACCCTAGGAGGTCGTAACCAAGAAAAACAAAAAACAAACACACCGCCACCAAGAGCTGGCAGCTCCTCGCACCACAACCTGGAGAAGGCCCTAGCACCAAGCCGACCGTCGCTAAGCGTGATCGATCACCACTAGGCCAACAAGGGGGTTGCAAACGCCTCACCAAACACCGACTCAACACAGAAGGAAGTCGAAAAGCTTTTGGTTATCCTCACATAGAGGGGTTGAGGAGAGAGAGAAAGGGCAAGAGAGAAGGAGAACCACTCGTCCCTCACCACAACCTGATGAAGACAACCAAAAACTGTGGGTGACCAAACAGAGAGAAGGTGGCGAAGGCAAGGAACACGACCTCCTAGACAACGCCTTCAGGAAGGCCATGGCGTCTTAAATGTCACCGTTGCCCATCCAGCTGGACTCGGTTTTCACCTGGAGGATCCTGTCAATTGTGAAAGGGTGGCCACTCGACAATGCCCAAAGGGGGAACACGACATCCGAAAATGTCGACGTGGCCAGTTCAGGAAGTCCCGAGCTAGGCTTTTGCCTATAAACCTCCCCACCTCACTACTGTTGTTGGTATTTGCTATGCACACAGATAAATCTATAAGCGCATGGATACCGCTGTAGCACTTTCCCTTAGAATTCCAAGGGTGTCGAACACAAGGAACATGTGTGTATATTCACAAACAGGATTCTACCTAAAGACAACAATAGATCATAGGATTGGCTAAAGAGGATTCCTATGGATTCAACTAGTTATCTTAAGTTAAAGGTAAAACTCTATTGAATGATTCGGGCACCGACCTTCTCCTGGTCTGCCAGGGTGAGTCCGGCCGTGAGCTCTATCATGTACTCAAACGTGGAGGGATGTAAAGGACGGACAGGGCTATCACCACCTGCCACCTACCTCACTTTTCATGGAACACACAACAAATAAAGGTAACCGCTAACCTAGACATCACGCCTAAGTTATTGATTACTACTCTAGCCTTGCACGGGAACTTTCTTCTTTGTCCAGAGTCCTAGTACTAGAGCACTTAATTATAAACTAATCGATGAACCCGCACCGATGAGAATATATCTCACCTAAGTAAACTAATTAAATAACATAAGAGATCTTGAATACTTACTTTATAAAAGAAGCATCCGCCGAGATATAAGCGAGAAGAAGGCCAACAATCCTGGCACTTCTCCGGAACTCCGTTGGAAGAATGCTGACACATTCGTCACTCCTCTGTAAAATTCTTAGAGAAAACTCCAATATTCATGCACTCCTTCTGGAGCTTCCCCGCACTCTCTCTTCAATCCAACATACTAAAGTAAAGTCTAAATGCTAAAAGTGAATTGTACTCTACTTTGTTGTGTGTTGTGAAGTGTGTTGAGCTCTCCTTTTATAGACTTCATATGATGATTGGAATGGCGGTTTGAAAGGAAGGTGTACTAGTAAACGTCATTGGGAGGCCATCAGGGACATCCACATGGAAGGCCAGGATGGACGGCCACTATGGTGGTTTGGCCGAACCCATAGTTCGACTGAACTGTGGGTCCCACCTCTTGGCTGCTCCTTCGGTTGGGAGGCTGGCAATGGGCCCTTATGACGGTTAAGGATGGTTTGGTCCCACTTTAGGTTGGTTTCGACTGTCATGTGGGTCCTCCAACCTGTGTACTCGCGTGTGATTGGCCGGAGGTTCATTTTGTCACATAGCAGGTGTATTTTCATCCATAAATGACCTGCATACATATATTTACCAAAGCTAGTGGAAATGGTTAGTAGTAAACCCCTACCACTAAGTTTTATATATTCTTTATGCAGGAGTTGATAGTTAAAGTTTGTACTTAACGACCGTCAACAACTGATGCCACCCCTGAGCTTCGCCACCTGCACAACCTCTGTGAACTCAAACCTTAGCTACACCAGCACCCCATCACCAGCTAGCCTTGCCCTGGTCTCCCACATGACCATGACGCCTCCCACAACTCGCCAAGTCCCTCGCCGACGGCACAGCTGGCCATCGCATGTTGCCCCTTGCCGTCGACACGAAAGGGTCACTGGCACTAGATACGTCGGCCTCTCGCGGTAACAGGCCGCAACAGCCTCCCTGCCGTCGCTCGCGCCAACCTTCGCCGCCGCTGGATTCGCCACAATGGCCCCCCTTCTGTCACCCGCATCGGCCTCCCTGCCATTGCCCACGCCGGCCTCCACCGCCGCTGGATTCATCGCAATAGCCCTCCTGCCATTGCTCGTGCTAGCCTCCGTCACCGCTGGATTTGTTGTGACGGCCTCCCTACCGTCGTCTGCGTCGGCCTCTCGCGGTCACAGGCAATGACGGCCTCCCTACCGTTGCCCAAGCCGGCCTCTGCCGCCGCCAAACGAGTTGGCCTCCTGGTCACAGGCATGACGGCCACCCTGCCGTCGCCTACGCTATCCTGCTTCTCCGCCACCGACTGCGTCGTGCAGCCCCCTTCGCCGGCCACGCAGGTGCTTACCCCACACAGTGCCTCCTCGCCATGCGTGCCACCCCACGCCTCCATTGGGACGTCCTCGCTGCGAGCTCTGTCGCCGTCGCGGTATGTGGCACCATCGGAGCTGCCCTCTCCCAATCTGGCCGGGGGGGGATCCGTCACACCTTTCACCTCCAGCCGCCGGTCCCCACTTCCGACACACGCCGCTCCGCCTCCTGCGCCGAGGATGAAGCTTCGTCGGGGTTTTTCCCTGCCGCTGCCTTCCCGGCTGGCCGCACAGTTTTTGGTGGTGGGCTCCAGAGGCGGCAAGGTGGCAAGGAAGGGTGAGGGGGTGGTGGTGCGGGTGGCTAGGGTTTCACCCCCAAGCCGCTTGCAGGAGAGTAACGTGGGATCATGATGCTACCAATAAAATCCTTAATTTTTTTGGAATGAAGGGAGTGAGTGTGTGTGTGTATGATAGGAACCAAACAGGAGGCTCGGTAAAATCGTAAAGATGCTTAAAGGACAAGTTAAACTGAAGACATTGATAGGAAAACCAAATTAATAGATGGTAAACATAAATCATCATGCATGTCTTGCCCGTTGGATCAGTGTCATTTCTCCCGGGTCCTTCTGGATCGTTACATCTTTATGAAAGGAACTCGCCCAAACGTTTTTCTTCAGCAACTAATCCACTATTATATTTCGCCTTAATTTTGCCTGTGTCTTGTCTGAACTTCTTCAAACAGATTGGTTCAACCTTGTGATGCACACAGCTCCTCTATAAAACTACCCCTGCAATAGTAGCCACTAACGTGGATCTTTGTTGGTTTAGCCACTGAGGATGGTTCTGCAACGCAACTTCCCTTATCCCTTCGATCATATACCCTGTGGATAGGGAATTAAGCAGGCCATGGCTAAAAAAATAAAAAAAGGAGGCAACGTGAGAAGGAAAAGGATAATTTTCGTGACAATGTTATGCATGTGTGGACGTACTTTTGGAAATTGGAATAGTCCTTCCCCCATGTATGGTTACACTTAGGCTAGTACGAATATACACGTAGAGTTTAGCTATTATCTCGTTTTCAATGAGCACTGCTAAACGTTGAGTTTTTGCAAAAACTTTTTATATAAAAGTTTTTTTAAATCAAATAAATTTATTTTTTAAAATTTGTAACTGTTAATATCCAATTAATTATGTACTAATAATTCATCTGCTTTTACGTGGGAGTGAAAAGCTGAACATTACAGCTTATTCGAATGGGCCCTCACCGTGGATTCTTAAATTTTTTTAGATAAGAAAATATTATAAATTTAGAGTCCATACATACAAAGGCGTACTTGTCTTGGAACTTCAATGTGAGTTTTACATTTGAGATTTAATAATATTAAAATTCTAAATTGATAGATATGTGTCATTTAGACTCTTAATTCGCTAGTATATTAACAATAATCTTTTCGAAGCCCACACTATAATAATAATTAGCAAGTTTACATACTCTTATTTTTACATAATCTAACCAATTTTGTGGTTTAAAGAAACGAATAAAAATAATCTATTCAATTTTATTCTGATTTTACAGTTTAGAGAAATAAATAAAAATAATCTAACCGATTTTGCGGTCGAGAGACACGAATAAAACTCATATCCATACGAGGAATTTTTTTTATTTTTAATTTTATTTATTAAAATATTTACAAAAAAAAATTTCTATTTGAAAAATTTACAAATCTAGTAGTCCATTGCCCTCTGGGAGGGCTTATTTTTTCAAAAATCGCCCTCCCAGAGGACGATTTATCTGACGTGACAGACGGTCGTTGGCCCTCGTCCAACGGCCGGCCAACGGGGGAGGGAAACTTTACAGGTGACCCCCTTGCCATTCTCTGGGAGGGTGATTTTTCACTGTGCTGGGGTCGCCTGCAAAGGACGGTGAGGGCGGCCTTGCATTTTTGCAGGCGGCCCCCTTGCCGCCCTCTGGGAGGGCGATTTTGACTGTGCGGGGGCCGCCTGCAAAAGGGAGGCCAGCCTGTCATTTTTACAGGTGGCCCCTTGCCGCCCTCTAAGAGAACGTTTTTTCATTGTTGTATGGTATAATATTGAACTGTTAGCTTAAAAAATTAAGTAAATCATTGTTTTGAGTACGAACAAAATGGAAAAAAAAATTTAAAATGTAAATGATTTATTGTTAACTCGGATTGGAGCCCAAGGAGGGTTTTTTAATCAAAATATTAAACTGTTCGTAAAAAAAAAGGTAAATCATCATTTTGAAAAAGAATAAAACAGGAAGAATTTTGTAAAATTGCAAGGATTTATTTTTCACTCAGATTGGAGCCCGAGGATGGGGTTTTCTATATCAAAATATTGAACTCTTCGTTTCAAAAATTAGGTAAATCATTATTTTGAAATGAACAAAATGGAAAGAATTTTATAAAAATCGAACGGTTTATTTTTCATTCGGATTGGAGCCCGAGGAGGGGTTTTTCACCTCTAAAATGCAAGTTAAAGTTGTGTAATTCTCGCGTATGTTGAATTATGTAATCATATACACAATTAAAGGTAGAATTTACAAAAATATAAGCACGTACTTATAAATTATAAGGAATACAACGTATCGGGGCATAAAATCCCATTAATTTATAATGCATGACGCATAGAACAACACACTATCATAATTAAATATTGTTGTGATAAGATAGTTAAGAAGTGTCTTGGATACACGATACAAATTTGTAGGTCCCGACGAATCAAGCCTTAGCTTATCTACCGACCCTTTCTATGTCGTTCAACGTGTATTGTATTTTCGTGCTCCTTCAATCGTTGGTACTCTATGTGTTTCAGACTCACTTATCTTTTGACCATGATATGCTGGATTGACATTGTCAATCAACAAAGTGAATCTGCACCTCCTTAGATTGCCCTGAGAAATAAACATAGTTAGTAAGTTAGGGTAGTAATATTATGCAGATGGTAGCGAAATTGGAAAAATGTAATTTGTACAACGAAGTTGTTGTCTACGTTGGGGCAGACAAAATATCTCCTGCCAAATGTTTGTTCCGCAAAGGTGGTAGCCACCTGGCAGCGACATCTACAACCACACTTTGGACACTCCGACCATTTAGGTAAACCTAATGGATTGTTTCTCCAGTCTAAGCTTGCAATTTATATCTGACGTTCGTACTCCATCCATGCCTGAATGAATTGTGTGGTCATCTCAGGTTGCGTTATCGTTTGACTGATGGAAACAACTCTGACTGTATCGATCCACTGTACGAATTGACATTTCCTTACATCCTCCTATTTGTACAATTTTGTAAGAAGAGGTAAGTGTAGGAAAGTAGCGATTAGTGGTACCAAAAAAGATCATACTTACGACAAAATCGTCATCGACAATGTTAGAACCCACGAAGCATCTTTGTCCTCGAGTTCGTTGTCTTACGGACCTTATTACCTGACAACGATCACCACAACGACACTCTGGACGTTTTCGCCATGTGGGGAGTCCCAGGGAATTTACCTGCCATTCTAAAGCTTCTGTAGCAATTCGGCGTTCATGCTCATCCTTTCGCCTAAGATAGTCTGATCTTGTTTCACTACATGAATATCCACGTGTTCCATCATTTTGTGGGTTCTCTGTATCTACCCACTCAATGAAGTTGCACACCGTACGATATGTCTGCGTAAGATGCTATAATAGCGCAGAAAAGCGTTTTATGTATTGATTATAGTTATTTGAACTTGGAACAAATGAATCATACCTGATCAATGTTTGGGCATTGGAATTATCTCCTGCCCCGAGTTTCTACCATTAGGGATGACTTAAGTATGTATCGATCCCCACAAGCGCACAACGGACGGGCACACCATGGGGGAAACCAACCAGCGAGAGGATTGCTTCGCCAATTGAGACGCTCAACAAATGGATTGCTCGTCTGTTTGCTTAGTTGTCAACTCATCCAACCTTCTCCACAACTCATTAATTTTTTTCTCTTGATTCTAAGCACAGAGCCACTTGAAAAGATCCATCAGATGATTGTTCTTGAATTGCTTGTAGAAATTAGCTCCCTTGTGACGCATGCACCACCTACTTCGAAGATCAGGCCACCTGGCTGGAATTCCCCTTTCATCCCAACCATTCTGCAAGTAGTTAATACCCCGCAACATGCCCACATGACAATCATGTAAGAGGCAAACAGTGGGCCTCATACGCACGACTGCAATGTGCCCTCTCTCTAGGAACCAGTACCAGCTTTCAGTGTTCTCACTCTCTACAAATGCGAAAGCCATAGATAACACCTGATTATTCCCATCAGCTCCAATCACTGTCAAGATCTAACCTCTGTATTTACCGGTCAAAAATGTTCCATCTATGCATAGTACAAGACGACAATGCACAAAAGCGTTAATGCAAGCACCCAATGAGAAAAATGCTCTTTGCAGCACACTCTTGGCAGGATCATCAGCCGATTGAAATTTATGCATGACATAGTAAGTATTACTATTCCTCTGGGCAATGTTAACTAACAGATGAGGCAAATTATTATAGGATGCTTCAAATGTGCCATACCTCATCTCTAAAATCTTTTATTTGGCTCTCCAGGCCTTGGCATAGCTTATAGTGTACTTGAATTTGTCTTCAATGTGCCTAATAATTAATCTTGGTTCAAAGCCATTGTTGCAGACAACACTGCTATACATCTCACTTGCAACAAAAGTTGAAGTGATTTGCGGTGATACTTCTCCACCCCTTGTAAGTGGCACCGGCGTTCAGTCACAATGCTAACTTTTCAATAATCAATCTATTTACCCTTATATGCATGAACACGCCATGGGCAATCTTCCCTAAACTCTCTTTGCAATGAGACCGCCCGATGCTTCACTGCCTCCTTCATATCCTCCTTATGAGCATACGTAGCACCCTGAATTACCTCGTTCCCTTTGTATTCCTAGGGTATATGATGCCCCTCTGAGATAACAAGTCCTGAGAAGTTTTCTTTTGTCCAATCAGTGGGCATTACATCATTTTCCTCATCGGATGATACGTCGCCCTCCGCTTGCTCGTTATCCGAATCTTCCCTCTCCATTCCATCGACAATTGTACCGACTCTCTCCCCCTCATCCGCCATGCCCATGGCCTGCATCACCCTTGTTTGATTTTCCTCATTTTTCATCGATGGTCCAACACAATCCCCCACTTGGCTTGGACCCTCAACATCTTCGGTTTCTATTGCAACATTTCCATCCTTTTCATGCACCAACACAAAAATAACAAGGGAACATGAACGTTCAAAAGCTATCTCCACATACCGTCTCCAAGCATCAGTGCTATCCATTGGCATTAGTTTCCAAAAATAACCTTCTGTTGCACGACTCACTACAACAAATACTGACATTGTGTTGACTTCTGGGTCTATTCTAAATCCTCGTAGCAACCAACTATAAATTGACTGAAATGTTCTCTCAGCAGGTCTATTGATGCCCTTCAATGTTATTCTAAAATCTGACAGATCAACACCATCTGGACCAAATCTAAGATTGCCTTGACCGTGAACTAACTGAAATATGACCTTACTTGACATTGTGCCTAATGAAACAAAAAACGAGGTTAACTAAGTTCGAAACATAATTACCAGATCTAATGTCAAATTCATCATTATGTACTACGCCCTAAGTTATATGGTGCTCCAGATGTACCATATAACTCAAATATATTATACGATTTTCACTATGCCCTAAGTCTCAATATCTATAAATATGTCGTATGCCTTTGTTCTTAAATTATGCAAATATGTAGTGTGCTCCAGATTTGCGTAAAATATATGACAATACAATTAAAATACTACAAAAATTTCAAAGACAATACAATATAATGTATTTACCTGCTATGGAGTCAGCAAATCAGCAAGGCTTCACTGCTTTCCTTCTGCTCCTCTTCGCCCCTCTCTCCTTTTCTTTTTTCTAGATTTTGAGTGAATATAATGAAAATTTGAAGATGGAGAAGTGGTTTTATACATGGGGGGCCAAAAATCGCCCGCCCAGAGGGCGGCAAGAGGGCCACCTGTAAAAATACTAGGCCGGCCTCTCTTTTGCAGGCGGCCCGCTGCAGTCAAAAAACGTCCTCCCAGAGGGCAGCAAGGGGGCCGCCTGCAAAAATGCAAGGCCGCCCTCGTCGTCCTTTTGCAGACAGCCCCCAGCATAGGCAAAAATCGCTTTTGCGGAGGGCCACAAGGGGGCCGCCTGCAAAATTTCCTCCCCGTTGGTCGAGGGGCCAACGGCCGTCTGTCACGTCAGATAAATCGTCCTCTGGAAAGATGATTTTTGAAAAAACGCTCTCCCAGAGGGCGATGGGCGACTAGATTTGTAAATTTTTGAAATAGAAAATTATTTTTGTAAATATTTTAATAAATAAAATATAAAATAAAAAAAATTCTCCATACGAGAGCGATGCAACGTGGACTTTTCCTTAGCAGCCCACAGCTCCCACACCAGCTGGGGAATTTTTATCATTTTTAATTTTATTTATTTAAAGATTTGCAAAAATAATTTTTCGTTTCGAAATATTGCAGAACTAATCTCCAATTGCCCTCTGGGAGAGCGAGATTTAAAAATCGCCCTCCCAGAGGGCGATTTTTATGACGTGGCAGACGGCCGTTGGGCGCCGTCTGCCGCGTCGCCGCCTTTTTGCAAAAAAGACCCTTGCCGCCCTCGGCAAGGGCGATTTTTGACTATTCCCCAGGGGGCCGCCTGCCAAAGGGCGGCCGCCATGGCAATTTTGCAGGCGGCCCCCTTGCCGTCCTTACAGAGGGCGATTTTTGCCTGCGCAGAGGGCCGCCTTTACAAGGATGATTTTTGATTTTTTATAAAAGTAAACTATTTTCACTTTATTTAAGTAAGGTTATACAAATATAACAACATTTGTAACATTAAAAACTATCAAAATATATGTAACGTTAAATATAATAAAACTAAGTTGATAATATAATTGTTGCCATTTTTTTTATAAACTTGATTAAACTTTTAAAAAGATTGATTTGAAAAAATTGAAACGACTTGTAATATGAAACATGTAACAGATAAATTGTAGTATTTTTTTTTGTAAAAAAACAAATTTCCTTGTAATTTGCTACTGAAACACATCAAAGCTGACCAGTTTTGTGTTCTCGATGAGAATATGGAAAAGGTGCAACTAGAACTATAGAGGGGTGTGGCAAATTTGCAGGTAGCCCCCTTGCCGCCCTTGCAGAGGGCGATTTTTGGCGTAATCTCGCCCTCTGCAAGGGCAATTTTTGGTCAGCATCCCATAAAGCCCCAATGGCCCAAGGAGGTGCTCATTTCAACCGGTCACAATTGAAGGAAAAAAAAGAGAGAGGTGAGGAAGAAGGAGAAGAGCCGCGAAGCGTTGTTGCTGTGCTTATTCGATCGCAGGTTAGTACAATATCCCGACGTATGGTTATATTTTGTGTCGCATACTAGTGTAATTACCATGTATTTGAAATTTGTGAGTAGATCTATAGCACTTAGATGTGGACCCTAAATTTTTTTGCGAGTAGATCTGTAGCACTGTGAGTAGATATGTTGAAATTTGTGAGTAGATCTGTAGCACTTAGAAGTGTGAATAATTTTAGGCTAGATTTGTTGTGCACACGTTTGGTTTGTAGTAGTACTATATTTGACCGTATGAAGGGCGTTTACAATATTTGATAGTTATTTTTTAAACTGTAGGATGCCAAGGCGTGGAAAAGCTACCAACTCAAGGTAACGTAAATTGTTTCTGTGATATTTTGTGTTATTCGTTGTGCGTGAAATGAGGAATCCTAGATTAACGGGTTAGGGTGTTTCATTTATTGTTGACTTGTAGTTATCGCCCGAAGACTGGAAATGCCTTTGACCCATTGCCTTTGCCTAGCGGTGTTCCAGTGCCCATGTGCTGGTGCGGTGATCCTTGCAAGGTAGCCAAGTCCGATGAAGAGGAGACATACATGCAGAGATACTGGATGTGTGCCAATTTTGAGTTTGAACCAACACCTGAGATACGCCGCATTAACTTAATGGTGAGGAACTGATGTTTTCTAATAATTATTTGGTGTATTAAGTAGTGTTGAACAACTTATTTGATTAGTAAACATTGCATTTGTGGCAGACCCCTCCACCGCTATGTGATTTTGAGCAGTGGATCGACACCGAGATCAAGCCGCAAAACAAGGAGCGGTTGGAGTACATGCGGCAATGGGATGCAGAGCGCAAGGAGAAGATAGAGCAGAGATGCAAGGAGGAGGCCGCAGAAAAAGAGCACAAGGCTGAGGCGGAAAGGAGACGTGTTGCTGCGTATAGGGAGGAGCGGGAGCGGAAGCTTGAGCGTGCGCGGCGAGCGAAGGCAGCAATGGAGGAGAATCCCGATGCGCAGAGGAAGGGAAACTCGTCAGAACATCAGTCGCACATAATCTGAAATTTGAAATGAAAACAATTTGTACTTACGTTGCGGCGGCACCAGTACGTGCCCATCGTCGGCCCGTCGGCTGGGTGGTCGGCTGCCGGTCCTGAAGCGTACGCAGCGGTGTCGACGATCGATCGGCCGATCGCGAACCGCTCAGCTGCCCAGAGCTGAATAAGCAGAGGGCAGCCCGCGAAAATCGCTCCAGGATCCATCTTGCAGCAGGCCTCGCACAGCGCACGGTACGTGGCTGCGAGGACTGCCGAACCCCAGCTCCACTGCGGCACGGCCCCTAGCTTCGCATCCGCGATCGCCCGGGCGTAATGGATCAGGCCCCTGTCTACTGCGTGCCCGGTGGTGCTGGTGAACATCACCCAGCCGAACATCCACAGTAGGTACGCCTCTAAGGACCGTCTGAGCGAGTACTCGTCGGCGTCGGGGTGGAGCTGGTCGGTCTACAACAAAAAGCAAACGATGTTAAAACTCGTAAGATTTCTAGGAAAGTAACAAAGTGTAATTTTTAGCATTTTTAATTTTTATTTTTTAAAAGATCTACAACTTTATAGTTAACAACTTTTTCATTTAAGATCGTTTACATATCCAAATATTTGTTACAAAATCTAAAACCTATTTAAAAGAATCTCATATCTACATTTTAAACGATATCGGATGGAGATAAACTTTATATGAAAGTTATAGATCTCACGAAGATCTACAGCTTTGTTATTAACAACTTTTTTATTTAAGATCATTTAAAGTGTCGAATAAGCATTATTAGTTTTGCAAATTTTTAAAACCTAAAATTATTTTTGCAAATCTTTAAAAAATAAAAATTAAAAATTGCTAAAAAGTGTAAAAGTTAACTTACTGTGAACTGCAGCAGCCAAGTCTTCGTAGGCCCGGCGGTGGTGTACATGTTCGGGGGAGCAACTCCAGGGAGCCCAGGTAGCCTCATCACGGGAGCGAATCGCTCCATGATATCCTCCCTCCAGCCACCAGCACCGTCCACTGGGCCAACAGCCTCCCCGGCCAGTGGAAGCCCAAGCAGGTACGCGACGTCCTGCAGCGTAGGTGTCATCTCCCCACAGGGGAGATGGAAGGTGTGCGTCTCCGGCCGCCACCGATCTACCAAAGCAGCCAGCAGCGGCCGGTCCGCATCCCAGCGCTTGGCCGGGTCGTTCTCATCCGCCCGCGCCTCAACAAGCCTGGATATCGCTATCAGGCCTGCCTCGTGCAACCTGCGTACCGTCGAGTTCAACATTAGTACCACATATTTCCAAATAGCCAAAAAATTCCATCAAGTAATTAAGTTTTATCATACCACGGAACATGTCGCGGATCGGCACGCAACAACTCTCGCGACGGGCGTGGACGAAAGGTCGTAAGCTGCGTACCCTGCACCGCCGACAAGTACGAACGGTGGCTCCTATCCAGTCCCCTACTGAGGAGAGCTGGTGTCTCGTCCGCCATACCTGCATACATAAGAGTGATTACAAATAAGCAATTGATAAAGAAAAAAACATTACACAAATTGTTCATTACAATGGTAATTCGTAACGCTAAAGGTACACTACACAAATGATAGCAACATTACAATAATTCATGTTTCAGAAGGATAAATATTACACACATGACAAATGACAACAGCATTACAATAGTTCATGTCTCACAAGGATAAATATTACACACATGACAAATGACAACAGCATTATAAATACTACATCAATTGGATCACCGCTAGACTAAAAGGCTGACAGGAATAATCAAGTCATTGCATCGCCAGCGGATGATGTAGTCGCCGCACGAGAACGCCTAGGACGTGGTCGCCTCATTGTTGTTCCTTCTCCCGATGGACGGCGGCCATCGGTTGCCTGTCCAGATAGATCAGAACCTGGGACGGTTGGAGATTGCGAATTCTTCGGGCATTTCTTGTAAGTATGCCCGCGCTCATCGCATTTGCTGCACCGTAGAGTCCTCCCCCTGCCTCCGACTCGTCCATGTCGTTTCTGATGCGTCTCGATTGACGCCGGCCCTTTTTCAGCCTTAACTTCGACGGATCTGGAATGTAGAACACCTGTGGCCTCAGAGTTGTATAAGATCCAGATATCCCAAACCCATATATCTCCTCCTTCCATGTATGAAATATTGCTTCTTTCCTGTAGTAGGGTGACACATAGATATCGGGAAGTATGCTACAATCCCCAGCTGCTGCAAGTACGTGTGAGCAAGGCAGATGTCTAAGCTTGGGCTTCATGCAGCTACAACTGCAACCGCCCTCCGCATGAAGCACACATTCCTACACAGCTTGACGCGGTTGATGCCACGCCTTCGCCTGTCCACACACATTATCTCGTACCTATGAACTTGGGTACCTTGGGGAATAACTCTGTGCTTCATAGCCTTTGCTATTTTATCTTGCATATACTTTGTCACCACACTCCCAAATACAATATTGTTATCTTGCATCGAAGGGGCAATTTTCTTGTATCTGTCCCTGAAGTATGCCTGAGTGCCATGAAGGATAAATTCCACAATACCGACCAGTGGGAGTCCTCGCACTCCTCGCATCACCCAGTTGTACACCTCGGCCAAGTTGGTTGTCATTATACCATACCGAGACCCGTCAATGTCATACAACAGAGACCACTTTTCTTTCAGTTCATTCTCTATCCACTGCGAGAAATTATGTATTGATGATGCCGACCTTCTTCTCATTGTTGGTGGGTCATCATGTAGTGGACCAAGAGGTACTGGAGGATCGTCATCCTGTGGCCGACGAGATTGCTCGTCGGTTTGCTTTGTTGTCAGCTCATCCAACCTCCTCCACAACTCATTGAATTTTTTCTCCTGATTTTGACCACATAGCCTCTTAAATAGATCCATCAGGTGTTTGTTCTTGAATTGCTTGTAGAAATTGGCTCCCATATGACGCATGCACCACCTACTCCGAACATCATGCCACCTAGCTGGAAGTCCCCTCTCCGGCCAACCATTCTGCAGGTAGTCAATTGCCTTCAACATGCCCGCATGACGATCATGAATGAGGCAAACATTGGGCCTCATACGCACGACTTGGCAGCGAACTCTCTCCAAGAACCAATACCAGCTTTCGGTGTTCTCACTCTCGACAAATGCAAACGCCATAGGTAACACTTGGTTGTTCCCATCGGCTCCAATCGCCGTCAGTATCTGACCTCTGTATTTGCCTATCAAGAAGGTTCCATCTATGCACAACACAGGGCGACAGTGCACAAATGCTTTGATGCAAGCACCCAGCGAGAAAAAGGCTCTTTGCAGCACGCTCTTGCTCGGGTCATTAGACAACGGAAAGGTCTGAATGTCATAATAGGTATTGGGGTTTCTCTGAGCAATGGTGCCTAACAGACGAGGCAAGTTATCATAGGATGCTTCAAATGTGCCATACATCATCTCCAAAATCTTTTGTTTCGCCCTCCAAGCCTTGTAGTAGCTTATAGTATACTTGAATTTGTTTTCAATGTGCCTAATAATGGAGCCCGGTTCAAAGTCCGTGTTACAAACTACATCGCTGTACATCTCACCGGCAACAAAAGCTGAGGTGATGTTGCGGTGATACTTATCAACCCCTGGCAACCAACATGTGTGCTCACCAACAATGCTCACTTTCCAATAGTCATTCCATTTTCCCTTATATGCATGAACGCGCCACGGACAATCATCCTTCGTGCACTTCACGTCATACACACAGTTGGTAGACTTCACCACCCTAAACTCTTTATGCAAGGAGACCGCCCAATGTTTCACCACCTCTTTCATGTCTTCCTTATGCGCATACCTGGCACCTTGGATTACCTCGTTATCCTTGTATTCAAAGGGTGCTTGCTGCCCCTCTGAGATAACAAGTTGAGAGAAATCGGCTTTTGTCCAATCAACGGGCAGTACATCTTCCTCCTCGTCCGATGATTCATCGCCCTCCGCCTGCTCATTTTCAGAATCTTCCCTCTCCATTTCCTCAACAATTGCTTCCATTCTCTCCCCCTCATCCGCCACGCCTATTGCCTCCTCCAACCTTGCTTCGTTACCCCCAGTTCGCATCGATGGTCCAACATTCTCCACAGCATTGCTAGCACCTTCACCATCCTTTGTTTGCACTGTAACACTACTATCGATTTCATGCAATACCACAAAAATAACAAGGGGCCAGGACATTTCAAATGCCATCTCTACATAACGTCTTCAGGACTCGGTGTTATCTACAGGCATTAGTTTCCAATAATATCCTTCCGTTGCACGACTGACTACAACAGATAGAGATATTGTGTTCACTCTTGTATCCACTTTAAATCCACGTAGTAACCAACTATAGACCGACTCAAATGTTTTATCGGTTGGCCTATCGATGCCCTTTGATTTCATACTAAATTCTGACAGATCAACACCATCTCGACCATATCTAACATTGCCTTTACCGTGAACTATCTGAAATATGACCTTGCTTGCCATTGTGCCTGATAAACAGGTTCAAACTTAATTTACTTCATACTACGAATATGTTGTCTAGATCAATCTGTGCCTAAGTTAAATTCTATATTAAACAAAATTCTACGCAAAGAAATGTATACATACATAAGGACATATCCTACATATGTTCATCTAAATCGGTTTGTCCTAGGTCAAATTGACTAAAATAAATCATGCCCTAATTTTTAAATTCATATTATAGTGCTACACAACTATTTAAATAACATAGACATAGATCAGAATGTATTGTACTTAGGTTCATCTAAATCGGTTCGTCCTAGGTCAAACTCCTTAAATTAAATCGTGCCCTAATTTATAAATCAATATCTTACTAAACAACTATTCAAATATTCAAAAAAAAATTCTTTTCTTATATATTCTACACAAAATAAATAACACAAACATATAGCGGGATATTGTATTTACCTGCGATCGAGTGTGCACACCGACAGGGCTTCGCCGCTCTCCTTCTTCTTTCTCACCCCTCGCTCTACTATTTTTCTTGAGTCTCGACGGCTGCGAATGACGGTCGCGGAGTCAAAAATGGGGATTTTATAGGGGAGGGCAAAAAATCGTCCTCTGTAAGGGCGGCAAGGGGGCCGCCTGCAAAATTGTCAGGGCGGCCGCCCTTTTGCAGGCGGCCCCCTGATGAACAGTGAAAAAACGCCCTTTGTAAGGGCGGCAAGGGACTAAATTGCAAAAAGGCGGCGACGCGGCAAATGGCGCCCAACGGCCGTCTGCCACGTCGGAAAAATCGCCCTCTGGGAGGGCGATTTTTAGAACTCACCCTCCCAGAGGGCGATTTTTAGAACTCGCCCTCTGCCCTCCCAGAGGGCGAGAGAAGATTATTTCTGCAATATTTTGAAACGGAAAATTATTTTTGCAAATCTTTAAATAAATAAAATTAAAAATGCAAAAATTCCCAGCTGGGACCGAAACATAGCCCAACAAGGAGCAACAACCCTAGGAGCCCACCTCAGGTCCACTCGACGCCGACGGCCGACACCGCGACACGCCGTCTGCCGTCGCTGGCATCCCGCAGCCGCCCCTTCGGCCCTCCCCCCTCTCCCCTCGCTGGTTCGGCGGCTCGCCAGGCGCCGAGCACTGACCCAATGCTGCGGCCTAACCATCGGACCCTCTTCCTTCGCCGATGCCGTGAAGAAGCTGGACAAACAAGAAGAGGAATGGAGCTTATGAGGAGAAAAGGTGAACTTCGTGGGGATAAGGTTCGGAATATCATATCCAGTACTTTCTTTTTGCACGCGTATTTAACTGTACATGATCTTTGTTAGGTAGGACAAACAATACAATTCTAAAGTGTAAAGGTTAAGGAGGGAAAAAAATTGAAGATGTGATTGTCTGACTCTACTTTTTTTCCCCTATCGAGTACATCATGTCCATTCGTTAAAGTTTTTAGTATGAAGCATTTAAGTCCTTAATTCTTTCAATAAAATGCAATCGGACTTACAATATTAACTTGAACTGCACAGTTTACCTGTTTTGGAGAAGTATACAATTTCTTGGTCCTGCCCTTTTCAGATGTTTCCCACCAAAAAAAAACAATGCCTTGGCCCTGGATGACCGTTCAAAAGAATACTCAATACTGTATTCAACAAAATACAAAACACAGAAAATAAAAATATGACCGATTTGGAACCCAAGAAAAGTTTTCTGATGTTGATCTGTGGGAACTCAGGTACAATTTCTTATGTCCTGGAAAATTCCTATATAACTCCTAAATTCCAAATAGGAGATATTTTCTAATGTTCATGATAACAACATTTGTGAATACTCTATATTTCAGGAGTACAAAATGGTGAGCTCGATGTCTTTCTCTATTAATGTATTTCAATGTACAGAAGGGTCCACTAGAAGTCTCAGTTTTCTCCGCACCACAGGGAAATGATTATTAAAGATCATATACTTTGTTTAAATTAAGTCTGACCTGATGAGACGACTTTGACTACTGGCTGAAGCCAGCTACCTGTTGGAAAATTGATTGGCTAGTTTGGTGGAAGAATGTGGTGGCCATAGAAGGAGAACGAGAAAATATGGGTTGGTGGAGTTCTCATATGGCTCAGACATGGTCTCATGGTGTGGGGAGAAGCATGGGAAAGGAGATAGTAGATTAGCCTTGTTTCTATTCAGTGATATCTTGACATCTTGTTTCTATTCAGTGATCATAACCAGTCCAATCCAGTTTATGCAGTTTCCTCCCCTTCTCGATGGAGTTTTCATGCATCTTGGAGTGATCATATCAGGTAGCTTTTTTCCACGTTGTCTCATCATTTTGTTCTTCAGGTTTCCTGTAATCTTATTTGATATAAGGTAGTGCTAACCTTCTCTCCAGGTCATGGCTTCATTTTTAGAAATAAGCTCTGTCCTTTATTTGATATCATCTTTTCCTTCTTTGGAGGATTGTTTATGTGATGTTACAGTTTTACAGGCTTCAAAACTAGCTATTTTGGCTTCAAATTTTGCCCATTAAAGTTATTTAATTAATTTATGATCTACCTTGTGATGCTTTCGTAAGTTTTCCTCTTGAAGTTAAATTAGGAGGATGTTTGGACCTAGATTTGCTTTAAACCAATTTGACTTTAATTCAGAATTCCAATTAGAGTAAATTTAATAAAACCTCATGTTTTATGATCAAAGTTAAAAAAATGCGTTATTATAACATGTACTTTGATGCTAAAGTTTCACAAAATCTCAACCCTATTTAAATTCCAGACAATATAACATGTATTTACTTAATTTTTGCCATTATAAAATGTCTATAGAATTTGAATTATGGATTTCTTGGTTAAAATGATTCATTATACTGAACTCTTCATTACTCTGAACAATATTGTTTTAAATATTTAAAATTTGCTAAGATTTGAATAAATGTGGGAATTTATGAAATCGTTAACCATAAAACCTGGGGCTATATTCTACCAGATATAATACCCAGAGTTTATAGCAAGTTTGACAATGAATAGACTATAGTTTACTGTGAAATTTGTTCTTGTATTTACTTTGATATTTTTGAAATTTGAATGGAAAACCATACAATTATTTTTTATATTTAATATGAATTCCTTTTTTCTTGGTTGTTTGACATGGACTCTTTACCTTTAAATTTGTAATCCCAATTTGAACACAGAGTCTTATCAATGAAATGATGCACAGATCTCCTGCGTGTTCAAAAAAAAATGAACATATGCTTTTTGGGGTGGGGGGAGGGGGTTGCTACACATGGGCCGATGGGCTCGATTGAAGCCTGCACACGAACAGTTGTTTTAATGCTTGAGCTGACAGGATGTGATGGAACTGTTTCTAGGAAATCATTAAGTGGGGATGAACTGTAAATGTTTTATAGGATTTGAAGCCTTTTAAACTCTAGGACTATATTCTTGAAGGGCTCTAATTAATATTCTTTGTACAGGAGTGCAAAAAAATGTCTTTTGATGACCTAGAGATATCATTAATCTGTGCCAACCACATAGACAATGTTGCATTTTTTTTCTTTAATCAGGTGCACTGTAGATGCTACTGTCCTGATACACCAACCACCACTGCAAAGATCCACCCAAGCCTTACTACTAGTACTAGATACCATCCAATGGCTTGCTCTGGAGTCTTTCTTTTATTCATCCTATTTTGGTCATGTTCTTCTCTTTAAAAATTTGTAACCTTTAACCTGATGATTTCTTTTGGCAAAAAAACTCGTCACATTCAGTGTAATAGAACAGGAGGCCCTACTAGCTCATGCAAATATTCTATTCTCCCATACCTCTCATTTTGAAAATGTAACAAATATTTGAGCAAATAGTTAAATATTAGATGGTAAGGAATTTGTGTTAAACTAGAAGATGGATGCCATAATATTCAACTCTGTTATCTTCTGCAGAATTTACTAGCCGTTTTTCATAGTACTTGGTACAATGTGTAATATTTTGGTGTGTTTTCTTCGATGATGCATTCTTGACGTTGCTTCAATCTTCAGTTTGAATATTATTTCTTAAGCAGAAACTTACAATACAATTAGCTGAATTTCCAAATTCTTTGTTTCTTGTGATTGTAGGGAAGTCTATAGCTATCTGGACGTGATTTCTCCATAAAAACAGTTCAATTCCTCAAACACTCCAATTTGCTTGCCCCAAGTTTCACTCAGAGAAAACATTATGCAATTGTTCCCACCTATCTTATAGCAATTTGTTAGCCGGGAATTTTATAGCAAATTGATGTGAAGGAACCCTCAAACTTCCAATTTTTCATACAAAGCAACAATCATTACCTATGATACACCCAAGCCTATTAGCTACCATCCAATGGGTCGCACTGTCTACCCTCTTTTCGATCACCATAGCAGCTGATAACTACTCATCATCCTCTAGCCCAGTCTTTCTAAATTGTGGAGCCTCCACCATGCAACTTGATAGAAACAATAGGAGTTGGGATGGGGACACTAGCTCCAAGTTTGCGTCATCAATGAATGGAATTGCAGCTAGTGCTACATACCAGGACCCTTCGCTCCCATCTCTTGTGCCTTACATGACATCCCGTATATTCATTTCAAATTACACCTATTCCTTCCCAGTTAGCCCAGGGCGCATATTCGTGCGCCTTTACTTCTATCCAGTGGCCTATGGCTACTATGCTTCTGCAGATGCTTTCTTTGGTGTCAAAACAAACAATTTGATCCTTTTAGACAACTTCAATGCTTCACAAACTGCTCAGGCAGCAAACTATGCCTACATCCTTCGAGAATTCTCGCTGAACGTCACTTTAGATAGTCTAGACCTCACCTTTTTCCCATCCACGCGGAATGGTTCTTATGCATTTGTGAATGGGATTGAGATTGTGCCCACGCCTGACATCTTCACAACACTAACACCTACACATGCCACTGAAGGGAACCCTGATCCATCCTATATAGATTCTATGACCAGTTTCCAAACGATGTACCGTCTCAATGTTGGGGGCCAGGCGATCAGTCCACAAGGTGATTCTAGGTTCTATCGTTCATGGGAGGATGACTCTCCATACATATATGGTGCTGCCTTTGGGGTGACCTTCGGCAAAGATAGTAATGTCACCATCACATATCCAAGTAATATGCCAAACTACACTGCACCTGCTGATGTATATGCAACAGCACGGTCAATGGGGCCAAATTGGCAGATCAACCTGAACTACAATCTTACATGGATCTTGTCGGTTGATGCGGGGTTTTATTACCTCTTAAGGTTCCATTTCTGTGAGATCCAGTATCCTATAACCAAGGTGAATCAGAGGTCGTTCTTCATTTACATCAATAACCAGACGGCGCAGGATCAAATGGATGTTATTCGTTGGAGTGGAGGAATTGGCATGGCAACATATGCTGACTATGTTATCGTCACAGTTGGTTCTGGTCAGATGGATTTGTGGGTTGCACTTCACCCTGATCCTTCAAGTAGACCAGAGTATTATGATGCAGTACTAAATGGACTTGAGGTCTTCAAGCTATGGGACATTGGGAAAAAGAACCTTGCTGGGCTTAACCCTCCACTTCCACCACAACCAAAGACTGACGTGAACCCTAAAGGGGTGTCTGGTGGAGGGAAATTGAAGGGTGCTGTCCCAGCAGCCATATGTACCGTGGGTAGCACCATGGTTGTGCTGATTACTTGTTTTTGTGTGCGCATCATCTGTAGACGAAAGAAAGTGGCAAAGCATTCTGGCAAGACTGATAAAAAGTGCTCGACTTATCAAACTGAATTCTACAATTCACCATCAAATCTTTGCCGGAATTTCACCTTCCATGAAATGCAAATAGCAACTAGTAGCTTTGATGAAACCCTTCTGCTTGGTAGAGGTGGATTTGGTGACGTGTACCGTGGAGAGATAGATAATGGCACAATGGTGGCGATCAAACGGAGCAATCCATTGTCCCTGCAGGGTGTTCGTGAGTTCCAGACTGAGATTGAGACGCTGTCCAAGGTCAGACACGGCCATCTTGTGTCTCTAATCGGATACTGCCAGGAAAAAAATGAGATGATTTTGGTGTATGAATACATGGCCCGTGGAACACTTCGGGAACACCTCTACAGCACTAAGAGGCCACCATTACCATGGAAGGAGCGCCTCAAGATCTGCATTGGTGCAGCTCGAGGGCTGTATTACCTGCACACGGGCCCAAAAGAAACAATCATCCATCGTGATGTGAAGACTGCCAACATTCTACTAGATGACAAGTGGGTGGCAAAGGTTTCAGACTTTGGGTTGTCTAAGGCTAATCCAGACATTGACGCCACCCATGTTAGCACTGTTGTGAAGGGTACATTCGGATATTTCGACCCAGAGTATTTTCGGTTGAAGCAACTTACCCAAAGATCAGATGTGTTTTCTTTTGGGGTAGTTTTGTTTGAGATCCTGTGCGCCCGCCCTCCAGTAAACACTGAGCTTCCAGAAGAGCAAGTGAGCTTGCGTGAATGGGCATTGTCTTGCAAGAAGAAAGGTACTCTTGGTGAAATTATAGATCCCCATCTCCAGGGAGAAATCGCTTCTGATTGCCTCAAGAAGTTTGCTGACTTGGCAGAGCAATGTGTTGCTGATCGAAGCATCAACAGGCCACAGATGGGTGATGTTCTTCAGAACCTAGAGATTGCTCTGAAGATGCAGGAGTGTGCAGAGAACAATAGCAAATTCAGTGAAGAAACGACATCGCCGAAGACAACACCAGACATGATAACCATCATGGGTACTGACGAACAATCCACCTACTCGACAATGAGCATTACTGGACAAAGGTCCATCTTCTCTGATATGATGGATCCACAGGCCCGATAAAAGACAACAGTTAAGTGTTTCAACTAATTTCAGATACATAGTTCATGTCCTGGTGATCTTTTGATCGCAATCACTCTAGTATGTTGAATAATTAGTTGTTTCAGATTTTTCAAATTAGTTCCAAATTTAAGCATATTTAGACTTATCAAGTAAATAATTCTGCATACCATTTTTAAGAAGTAATGCTACATGTTTGGGTAGTTATTTTGTTACTGGATAGTAGTTTACCTAATCTAGCTACATACGACGGCACTGTTAATGCAGTTTCGATCTTTTTTTAAAAAAAGATAATTAAGAAGCAAAGTTTACCCTTTATTATCATGTTAATCAGTTGTTAATGCTATAGTTCAGCTGTCACTTGTGTTAATTCCTGATGGATCTACATTACATTAGGAGTAAATTGCCCGCGCATGGAGACCTTAGAAGAAACAGAATTGTATGTTTGATATTTTTGTTCATAGACCTTAGGAGTAAATTGCCCCGGCATGTAACATCCTGAAAATTTGACCTACGAAAACAAAACCCTAAAACTCGTAATTTCAAAAACTTCTAATCAAATTTGCATCATGCCGAATTTAATTGCTCTTCTATATGGATCCTTAATTGCAGGGTTTAATTAATCGTGGTATAAAGAAGAATTAATTAGGTATAAACCCTAAATAGGAATTGACAAAATGAATAATTAAAATATAGTTAAAATAAAAATTAGGCAAGGTTGAATTCAGTAAAATTCCATATGGATGGCTTAGCGATTTATAATTTTTGGTTTAGGATAAATTCGTACCTATAACATACCCAAAATTTTAAATTTCCACTTTTGCACCTAAAATATTGAAAATGATTTTTGTGAAGTAGAGACTAAAATTTTCCATAAAAAAACCCTGGGCGAGTCTAAGAATACTAATTTTGATATACAAATTTGTAATTATTTTAAAACCTTTAACTTGATAGTTTCAAGAAAGAAAATAAAACATAGTGTGTGCATGTAATTGCATGATGTATTGTTGATCTTTGAGTTCTTTTTCTTGTTTATGGATTTTCCTAGCATTTCATATTAGGACTCATGAGCATTAACTTAAAATTTTGAATCAAATATTTAATGTATTTTTACAAGGATGTAAAATATATGAAGTTGAGTAACTAATAGTATAAATCATGCTCAACAACATCATATTAGGTCAAGAATTATCTAAATATAATTTCACAGCACTTAATTATATTTTATAATAGGAAACATATAAGTAAAGATAACCTTATTGAATATTTAAAAATAATTGGTGCAATTTAAAATCATGGGGAAATTCATGTAGATACTATGTAATAGATATATCTCACTAGAATTTTGGTATAATTTAATATGTACAATTGATACCCCAAATATTTAGATCAAAACAATCAAACTATAGTTTATTTTAAAACCCTAATCGGCAAAATGAACATACATCTCGTATGTGTATTTTATCACATGAAAATGTATAGAGGTTATAATTTATTCAAATACTACTCTATTTACCATGAATTAATATAATTTTTCCCGAATTTATTTTATAGGTTTTGACCTTCTAAAAATTCAAACCAATTTTGGATAAACTGAATTTCTTTATTTTCCTGAGATTAAAATATAGATTATTTTTGTGTGAAACCAAATAAAATGGAACCTAGGTATTTTTAGCTATCTCCAGAAAAATCCACATTAATTTATCATCCACAGAAATTAAGTTTTGGAATTTTAAAGAAGGGAGAAAGAAAGAAATAGGGAAAATATCAAAATATAGCCTAACAGTAGAGTTTACCTAATCTCCTACCCATCTCTCTCTCACCTTGCTTAGTCTACCACGCCCTAGACCCACCTAGCAGTCACACGGGCTAGCTTCACCTCTGTGCTCAAACTTCCCCACCGCTTAAGCTAGCACAGAGAGAGACGAGAGACAGAGGACGAGAGAGCGGCGCTGGTGGTGCTCGACGCGTGTCCGTCGTCGTGGCAGCCGCCGAGCTCGCTCATAATCTCTCCAGAGTTTCGCCTCCTCTCTCATTTCGCTCCTGTGCCGAACCAGCCGAGGGAGAAAGCTTGCTTCGCCACCATTCTCCCTCACCTTCTTGCCGGCCGCCGGGAAAACGCCTTCACTGCCGCCCAACGGGTCATCGTCGTCGCCATCTTTCTTGCGTTCCCGACTCACCCCGGCACGCCGTAGCCTCTGCTCTGATTTCGCGCCGTTTCATGCAGCCGATCTCCGGAAACGCCAACCTCGCCACAGGTGCTCTGGAGCGCGGCCAGACCGTCATCAACATGCAGCCGCAGGATCGCGTCGCCGTTCCTGTCGCCTCGAGGTGAATCCGGCTGAGCTGCTGCGCCACCAACTTCGCCTCATCATCCTCTTCGAAACGCCTCAAGAATCCCACGGATTGGTGCAGCGAGGAGGGAGATCGACCACCGTCTTCTCCAAGTCCGACCTAGCGACTCCGTCGTCGTTTCCCGTTCAATCGGTGAGCTATTTGTCGATTGCTTGCAGTGGTAGTGACCTTAGGTGGTGTTCTACATTCTGCATATGATGTTCTTGACATGTATGCAATAAATCAAGCCGTTCACAATGCCACATCCTTACATGCATGGCATCCTGAGCACTGCTGCTTGCAGCCGCCGCCTGCGCTGGTCCGGCCACCATCGGTTGGGTAGAATAGAGGAATGGAATCACAAGGACATGCTCTATATTCTCTTTTGACCACGTCCCCATTCGAGCAGCCGTTTGCCGCCGGCGAGCTTGAGATCGAGCTCAGCCATGGCAGTTTCTGGGTCTGCTGCGTTGGAGAAGAAGCTGGACTGTGGTGCAAGTTTTGGAAAATCCCAGGGTTTGTTTTGCAAAAGTGCAGTCCATATGAATTTGAAAAAAAAACACTGAAAAATAGGCAAACTTCCAAAATCCATAAGTAATTCGTTTTAACTCATTTTTGAGTGAACCAAATTTCTGTGTATTCTATAATTTGTGCTCTTTATGTTTATAAAATAAAGTTTTCCCAAATTCTGTATAGAAAATGTGATTATAATTGTGAATAACATAAAGACATTTATTTTTCACCTAGGACTTATTTAATCCCTAGAAAATTACTAGTTAATCCCAAAATTATGAATCCACTGTTGTTCACCCTAGAAATATGTACCTTTTGGTCTAGATAAATGGAATTTGACAAAACTACCTCCTAAAACCAATTTAGACAAATATCCTTTTCTCTTTTCGTTGAATTTGTAAAATTCATAACTTTCAAAATTGTAAGGTTAAAATAGAAATTTCTTCACTTGAATTCAGTTTAGGACATGACTAACCCACTGCGAGGAATTCATGCATTTTAGAAGCATTTTGGATTTTTCGCATTATTTGGATGTTTATTTGTATTGTATTTTATGATTATTCAGATTCCAACGTTCCGGAGTATGTGGAGCAAGATCCTGAATTTGAGTGCGATTTCTCACAGCAGACAGGCAAGCATCTAAGCATATAGAATCCCTATTTTGCTAAAATGATTTGATTGCAAAACGATATATATGCATGTGTTGTTTTATTATAAACTTATCGGTAATGGTTAGAATTGGTTATACCTAATTGCTGCATATTCTTCCTTGTTGCCATTTATCCTTGTAACCTCGAGATAAAAATACTTGGGAATGTTTTATTATTTTACCGATGCTTAGCCATGCTTAGATCCAGTAGTGTTCAAAATCGATGGATGGAGCTATCGATTGAACTTATTCACTATTTGTGATTTATGGACATAAAATTTAACTACTTACACCAAATGGTTCATATGGAAAATATGATTAACTTGGACGAGTGATAGGGCGATGAAGGGATGGTGGTTTTCCCTTATGTAAGTAGCCTCGTCTGGGTTGTTAAGGACCGAACATGTTGATGTCTATTCAAGCACCTTACGTACTACCACACGCCGGTATGGGACGGCTTGACTTAGTACTACGTTGCACTGTAATCATCTACGCTACGCTGATCAATCGTGAGGATGTTGTTTCTTTGGAGAACCCAGGTGTGCCGTGTTTTGGCAGGGGGTGTCTCCCACGATGGTGAGCCTGCCTTAGCCACATCACGCACGCACGTGGCTAAGTCGTCGGGGGCCTAGGCGAAGTTTAGGTGATTGGGGTGGGACTAGGAAAAGGCATGTTATGAGCTTGTGTCACTTGTGAGTCACACCTGTGTGGTGGTGAAAGCATTTGATTCTTATTCATTTCGTGTGGGTAAAGATGTACCCCTCTGATCAGAGTAAAACTATTCGAATAGCCATGTCCACGGTTACAGGACGACCGCTTGATGTGTTAGTCAGTCTATGTTAGCATCAAACTGGGTTAAATGGGTTGGTTAGGCTTGGATGTGTAATGGTTATATTTGCAAACCATAGTTGGACAATGGTAGTCCATGGATGGTGATGAGAGCACGGGTTATGTTTATACATGGATGGTGATGAGAGCACGGGTTGTGCTTATACATGGATGGTGATGAGAGCACGGGTTGTGCTTATTTGTGATTAAATTTCAGATTATGCTAAGTTAAAAACTCTATATTTGCAACTTGTTATTTGCTCAACTAAATTGGCTTTTATGCAAAACTTGAACCCTTATACCATCTTCTAAGGTAGAAGCTTGCACTCCTTTGTTCTATGTATATATATTAATGAGTAAGTCTTGCGAGTACATTCTTGTACTTAACCCGATGTCTGCAACTTTCAGACCAGGATGCCGGTGAACTTGATTGTTCTTACTACCCCACCGAGAGCGGTGAGGGTGGTGAGTAGTCTTTTTAGCTTGACTCTTGCCTCGGTTGGTTGCCCTTGTGAGATGGTGGGCAAACCATAGGTTTTACTTTTGCTTATGTGAATTTATGAAACTTCCGCTGCTATAGTTTGTGTTGTATGATGGGTTGTTGAATCCCATTATAATATATGTATTTTGCCGATCTGTTATCCATGTTTATGCATTTGTGATGGTTATCAATTGCTTGCGATGAAAGTGCAAGGCTAGTCGCTTTTCCTGGGGACTAGCTAAGCACGAGTATGAATTTTGAGCAATTGAGATGTTGTAGAGCTCTTGTAATTTGAGTTAAGTCTCCTGAGATGTGTAACACATCTGGTCGCCGCCTTCGTGTGGTTTGACGGGCATGTTTCAGGCTGAAGTTGACTGGCATGCGGAGTTTCAGCAATATCTTCTTTGCTCATTATTCGGCATTATGGATTTTATATCGAATGGTGTTAATTTGTGATCATGGGCACATTGAGATATGAGTGGCTATTTATGCGTGTATGGATCTCACTCAATCAAAATTATGTGGTGGTCACAAATTGCATTGGACGGTATAATTTTCGGGTGCCCACAGTACCTTAAAATAGGAATTTATATATATATATATATATATGTATATGTATGTATGTATACATATATATATATATATATATATATATGGGTGATATTAAATCTCGAGTGAATCTTTAAATTAGAATAATACAAATATCGAGTAAAATACAATTGTGCGAAAAATAGAATTTATGGGACAAGTTTTAAATAGGAAAATCAATCAAATAGGAAAAAAAGAAATAGCACTGTTTGTAGCCCCCCAGGTGTTCGATTTGGTCCCCTAGCCGTCCCGTCGCCGCCTTTCCCTCTGCCGCGCCGTGCGCCGTCCCGTCCCATCGTCGTCGCTGTCGCCGCTCACCTCGAGCCTCGCGCGTCGCGTCGTCCCATCTGCCACATCGGCCACCGTGCCTCCTCATCCCTGTCCCTATAAACCCACCCTCCCCTCGAGTCTCCCCTTCTTTCCTGTCCCACCCCCACTCCTTCTCTCCCTTTCTCTCCGCTTTCCCCTTCTTCTTCCTCCCTCCGTCGAGCCGCTGCCCTGCTGCTGCCGCGCCCTTATGCTGACACCCCGCCGTCGGTAAGCCTCCCTCCTTCCGTCGGTCGCCGCCTGCAGGTGCAGAGAGAGCGCAGAAGAGAAAAGAGAGCGAGAGACAAAGATAAGAGAAAAGAAAAAGAAAAGGAAAAAAGAAAAAGGAGGAAAAATTAAAATATATATATATATATATATATAAATATATATAATACTTGGAGAATTAATCGTAGGTTATTTTTGAAAATTTCTAGAAAATAGATTGAGGTTAGGAAATTAATTATAGATTGCATGAGGTTATTTATTTAGTTATTTATCTATTTATTTATTTATTTATTTTGAGTATGGTAGAAGTGTGGTAGAAATTGTGGGTTAATTATTATAGGAATCTAATTATAGGGTGGATTTATTCGGAATCACGTAAATTAAAATGGGTAAAATACTTTAATTGACTAGCGCCAATACTTTAGGACAAAATGGATGAAAATCAGAATAGTACTATTTATTTATTTTGAGTATGGTAGAAGTATGGTAGAAATTATGGGTTAATTATTATAGGTGGATTTATTCAGAATCGTGTAAATTAAAATGGGTAAAATACTTTAATCGACTAGCGCCAATACTTTAGGACAAAATGGATGAAAATCGGAATATATATATTCCGATTTTCATCCATTTTGTCCTAAAGTATTGGCGCTAGTCGATTAAAGTATTTTACCCATTTTAATTTACGCGATTCCGAATAAATCCATCCTATAATTAGATTCCTATAATAATTAACCCACAATTTCTACCACACTTCTACCATACTCAAAATAAATAAATAAATAAATTACTATTCCGATTTTCATCCATTTTGTCCTAAACTATTGGCGCTAGTCGATTAAAGTATTTTACCCATTTTAATTTATGCGATTCTGAATAAATCCACCTATAATTAGATTCCTATAATAATTAACCCACAATTTCTACCACACTTCTACCATACTCAAAATAAATAAATAAATAAATTACTAAATAAATAACCTCACACAATCTATCATTAATTCCCTAACCTCAATCTATTTTCTAGGAATTTCCAAAAATAACCTACGATTAATTCTCCAGATATTATATATATTTTTAATTTTCCCTCCTTTTTCTTTTTTCTTTTTCTTTTTCTTTTCTTTTTCTTTTCTTCTTCTCTCTCTGCCTCTCTCTTTTCTCTTCTTTCTCCCTCTCTCTTTTCTCTTCTCTCTCCCCCTCTCTCTTTTCTCTTCTGCCTTTCTTTCTCTGCCTGCAGGCGGCGGCCGACGGAAGGAGGAGGGGGGGCTTACCGGCGGTGGGGTGTCAGCACGGCGGCACTCAGGGCGACGACGCCATGCGCCGGCGTGGTGGCAGCAGGGGAAAGAAGGGGAAAGCAGAGAGAAAGGGGAGAGGGAGTGGGGGTGGGGCGGGGAAGAAGGGGTGGCTCTGGGAGGGTTTTATAGGGGCGGGGATGGTGAGGCACGACGACCGGCGCGGCAGATGGGACGGCGCGGCGCGCGGGGCTCGAGGCGAGCGGCGATGGCGACGGTGACGGCGCGGCAGTGCATGGGGCACGAGGCGCGGCAGCGCGCAGGGATGCGACAGGCGGCAACGGGACGGTGCACGACGCAGTAGAGGCGTGTGGCAGAGGGGAGAGCGGCGACGGGACGGCTAGGGGATCAAATCGAACACCTAGGGGGCTATGAACAGTGCTATTTCTTATTTTTGCCTATTTGATTGATTTTCCTATTTAAAACTTGTCCCATAAATTCCAATTTTCGCACGATTAAATTTTACTCGATATTTTGATTATTCTAATTTAAAGATTCACCCGAGATTTAATATTACCCATATTTATCTTTATACATACATACACACACACACACATATATATATATATATATTCCTATTTTAAGGTACAAATTTATCCTAAACCAAAAATTATAAATCGCTAAGCCATTCATATGGAAATTTTACTGAATTCAACCTTGCCTAATTTTTGTTTTAACTATATTTTAATTATTCATTTTGTCAATTTTTATTTAGGGTTTATACCTAATTAATTCTTCTTTATACCATGATTAATTAAACCCTGCAATTAAGGATCCATATAGAAGAACAATTAAATTCGGCATGATGCAAATTACGAGTTTTAGGGTTTCGTTTTCGTCGGTTGAATTTTCAGGGTGTTACACACTATGACCACTAGAAGCGTCGCTTTGCATTTCCAGAAGACTTTGACTCCCAGTCATGGAACCATCTTGTAGAAAACTGGATGATCATTTAATTTTGGTCCTCTAGGACCCATCCAGAAGAACAGCTCTTTGGTTCTAGCCAGAATAAGTGGTTGGTTACGTTTGACAAGAGCTGGCGCATCTGTCCCGGAAGCTTTTTTTTTCCTTTTTTTCACAATTTTTTGTGATTTTTTTAATGATTTTTAACTCGAATTTCGAACTTAAATTTTAAAACTTTTCATTCAAAATTCAAAACTCTCAAATTTAAAAAATTTTAACTAAAATTTAAAACTTGAATTAATCTTTATCTAAAAGTTTTCAAATATTGACTTGAAAGTTTTCAATTCTAAATTGAAAATTTTCAAATCTGCGTCGAAAGTTATCCAATTCTTTTCTCCTCTCTTATTGAAAACTTTTAATCCAGATTCAAAAACTTTCAACTTAGATTTGAAAATTTTCTAGTCAAGATTTAAAAACTTTTCACTCAAATTTAAAAGTTTTCAAATTTTGAGTTAAAAGTTTCAAATTTTGAGGTGAAAGTTTGAATTTTGAGTTGAAAGTTTTTAAATTTGAGTTGAAAGTTTTAAATTTTGACTTGAAAGTTTTTAAAATCTAAGTTAAAAAATTTCAAATTTTGAGTTGAAATTTTCAAAATTTGAGATGAAAATTTCTAATTTTGACTTTATAGTTTTTAGAAATCGATTTTAAAAGTTTCAAATTTTGACTTATGTTTTTAAATTTCTATTGTAAGCTTTAAATGTTAAAAGTCAAAACTGTAAAAAAAAATACAATTTGCTAATCATACGCTAATTCAAAGCTAATAAAAAAAGTTGTTGTAGTTCTGTTTTTTTGCGGCAAAAAAGTCACGCGTATGGGCGTGTTCGCCGACGCATGCGCATGAGACATTTGCGCATGCGCCAGCATTGATTCCGGCGCGTACGCGCGGATTAGCCCATCCGCTTTTTAAGTCATCCATCAGATTTGGACAAAACCTCTACATATAAAATGCATCAATCATTTTAAGACCTGAAACTTCAGTGGTGGAATTTTTTCGCTGATCAACAGGCAAAAATGTTTACTTTTAAATAAGTTATTAGAATTTTTATTTTTAAAAGTAAGTTATTCAAAAGTTTTTTTAAAATTAAACAAAAAAAGGTTGAAGAAATAATTAAAATTTACATCTTCCACCAAACATTACCATATATATGATATTTTTTTGTCCAGATTGTACATGTCCATCACTTTGGCTCTTACTAATATTTTTAAGACGAATTTGACTTGATGAAACAGGTTTTGCCTGTTTAACTGGAAACCAGAAAGAATAGAAATATACTTGACATGTTGAAAGAACTGAACTATACCATGTATATTCAGAGAATTTTAAAAATTTCTCAGTTTATGTGAGTAGGTGACTTGGGGGATATCTAGATCAAAACGAACCTCACAACTTCACTCTCATGCCTATTCTACTTGCTCCCTTAACAACTTAGGTTTTCAGCTGTATATAAAAATTACTATGTTGTATTAAGAAGTTTTTTACAGGAGTAAGAGCCAATTGTTGATTCAGTAGCAATTTGCATTGATGTGCTTTTTATGGCCAATGTCATTATGCTGATTAAGGCAGATATAACTGGTTGATTGATACATGATGAATGCCCAGAAGCCTCCATCAGTCCATCATATAGGCATTTTCAGGCACCAACAGGCCGTCCACAGCAGGCTTATACTTGCTTAATTAGTTCTTTTAGATAAAGTTACTTGTTTAATTAGTATGTAATTTTTCTTATAGATTCAAAGACCACTAGATGAAGTTGGCCCAAAGACATATTCAAGTAGATAACCTTTTGCATGGGTTTAATTAAAGCCTCGTACTCACCTGTGAACACGCGATTCCATAGCCATTTGTTACAACGCCCTTGTACTGCCGTCTCTCTCCTAGGCATTCCATCGAACACCTGCCGTACGCACTGTGGCATTCCATGGTACACAAAGGGCACGACCTCTTCTCACACCATTAAAAATGAGTAACTGCCACCCAAGGATAGTGATAGTCTGATGGAGATTTTTGTGTTACTGAACAATTAATCTCGTCTCACAAGTCTCACCTGGGCGGCTTGGTCCTCGACTTCGCCAGCTGAGCCACCGCCATCCACGATCGATCGCTTGGCCCTCGACTTCGCGTATCGGCTGTTGACTGGAGCGTCGTCACAGCGGCGCCGTCCAGCCACTGCTCGCAAGTGGGGCGCTGTCGCCATGATCGACCTATCCGATATACCACAACCTTGTAAAAAATTGGTTTTATTTTTACTCATCTTAAATTGATTACGAGGCATCCGTAGCCTTATATCCAAGGCAAACTTTTTTCTATGGAACATACCGCGTGTTTGCGTATTTTGTTAGTGGACTTCATAAAAACGTGTCATGATTAGATTACACATTAAAAAACTGATAATTTATCGAAGGATATTTTTATTTCAATTGAAGAGAGATTGTTAAGAAAGACAAAAAAAAATACCGCGGGCAACAAGCTTCTAACCGAGTGCTCAAGAAAAATTGAAATATGATGTATGCTAGTAATATAAATAGAGGAAGAACGAAAAAAGAAGCTAGACAGAAGGATTAGTAACTGAGTGCCAGTCGGTCGGCATGCAACACAGCAGGTGTCAACAAACAAGAAGAACCAAATGGCTTACATGCATGGAAAAAGAACAAGCACAAAAGGACAAGAGTAACATACAGGAAGACATGTTTGGGATGAAGCACACAGACAAGTTACATGCAGCCAAAACGGCGCCCAGCAACATGCAACCAATAAGGATAAGAAAAGGAATATAATATGTACATGTGTTGGCAACTTATTGAAGAAGGGAAAAGAGCACCAAGACGCCACGCAGACAGGCATGCACTGCCAACCAACAGGAGCACAGAAGAAGAAAAAAATAGATAATGCATACACACGAAGAACCAGAGAAACCGAATAGCAATTCCCACGCGAGGAGCACTAACAGTAAAAGGAAGACGTGTCATGTCAGGCGAGGAGCAATAAAAAGTAAAAATTCTGAGAAAATCAAAACCGTATGAGCTGTTACTATCTAGTGATACTTGGGTGATGGCGGATTGAGAGGTTAGAAATTTCTTGTCTTTTATAAGAATCTCCCCAATTGGCTCGGAAATATCATTCGGCAAACTGCTAATTTTTAGGGTGTCCCCCAATTATAACAAGTTTTGTGATGTCTAGCTGCAAAAGTTAGCAAAAATTGTCTATATCCAATGGATTTGATTATATCGTACTGCATTGGGTATTATACGAAGCATTCCCTTCGATGAAAAAGTTAGGGTGATCCAAAATAAAACAATGATCCTACTAGCAATTAACTCAAATATATTTATAAAATCTAATAAACTTATAATACCATGAGAATATTTTTCAAGAAAGACTTGTACAATTTATTATGTTTTAAGCTTAAAAATACTTAAAAATAAGTATTTAAGAAGTTATTGATGGTCATAAATTTTAAAGTTTTATTAAATATTATCTTAAACATCGAATATTTATGAACATAGGGGAATAAAATTTAAATAGTAAATTTGGGAATTAAAATATATGACGATACCTACATTTGCATATTATATATCATATTAAAAGATGAATGATTAAATCCACCTTAGCGATGTTTTGATAGAATAATTTAAATACCCATGAAAATGTATGGTAAGATTAATTTAATAGACCTTCTCCGATCCCATTCTTGGGAAAGGTATATATACTCTCTCACCACCACTTGAGTCAAAACTAACTAATAGATACACAGGTGAATTTCCAATCTTACTCTCACTTATGGGATTACTTTTCATATCTCTTTTCTGGAAAAGTAAGTATTGCTCATGGGATGAGAAGGTACATAGCTTTGTTAGGATAGGAGAAAACTACTAGATTTAGAATTCTACTCCCTCCACATCAAAATAACTTTATTTCTAACATTACCCTTTGTCGCACAATAAATTCACTTTTCTCCTTTTACCTATCTTTGACCCGCAAATTGATAAGTTTTATTTCTTCAATATCTTTTATCTACCCATACACATGTAAGATTAAAAATAAAGTTATTTTGGTACAAGGGAGGAGTACCTCACTATATCGCTAGTACAGTTGAAGCCTTGAAGGATGTGTACCGTAGATGTCTAACTCCTTAGTTGTATATTTACCTAAACAGGTCACACTTTTTAGTTTGCATGCAAAGAATGGTTAAAAAAAAGAACCAGTGTGCGCATATATTGTGACTGTGTTTGTGTTTCTTAAAAAAAAAAGTGGGTTGCTTATTGACAAGTTAGATGGCATATTGACAAATTGGCCGGCGTGATAATTTTTCCTTATTGACGAATTGGCCGATCGACGCGATATTTTTCCCCCTGCTAATTAATATATTCACCTGGTTATAAAATGCCCATGCCTGCGCACAAGCAACGCCGTGAGGCCCACGACCTCAGTTGGCGCGCGAGATTATATATCATAGCCTGCCCAGCGACGGCGTGCATGATCTCGTGAGACGCTGCAGGCCATCAAGTAGACCGACGCGCAGGCCGCGAAAGATCGTATACCTTCCTGCCATGTCTTCGCCCCCATACTGTGAGTTCTTTCAGTCAATCAATTAACTTACACATGCATATGCCATGCTGCCACCTAAACAACGTACCAAATCGATCAAACGATAATACGCAACAGCTGACCTGATTTGTTCTTGAATTCTAGCTTTGACTATATGCGGTTATGAACATGTAAACCCTCTCGTTCATGGCGTCTTGATTTAGCAGGCAACTCCATGTACGCCTGCAGCCGAAGAGCTATATATAGCGCGCTCGGCAGTTCATGCATGATGAGAAAAAAAGGGTCTTAGTTCATGATGAAAAAAACCTTGAGAAAATTAAGTTCAGTAATAGCCACAAATGGACTTTCCCAATTAAGCATATATGCGTTTCTAGATGAAAAAAAATGAAATGTTTAGATTAATTTTACTACCACTACCACAATGGGTAAAACAATTTCAAAATAACTGAATAAAATTACTTCCTTTGATCATAAATATTTGATGAGTAAAAAAGATTTGGTCAAACTTTTAAAACTCCTACCATAAATATTTCTCAAATGCTTAATTTATAAAAAAAAATGATATGCATATATTTGTCTCGAAAAATATTGTCATAATATCATGAACTTATTAAATTTGTAAGCTTAATCCACTATACAATTAAAAATTGACCGATCTTATCCTAAATATTGAATAATTATTACAGAAGTGAGTAAAAGATCAGTGATTCATATATATATATATATATATATATAAGACTATTCTACACCCTACCCCTAGAATAGCTATTTTATACCCCTCCTCTCAAGAGTCCAACCCATCTCTCTCCCTCTTTCTTCTTTGAACCCAAAACCCACCTTCCACCTTAGTCAAAACGTGGTCAAAGCACTCCCACGTCAGTCAAACCAGCCTACTAACTTTTCCCCACATCCACCTATTTGATGTCCTCGTCTCGTACGGACTGTGCAGTAACAGGACGACCACCATACAGTAACGTTGTAGGTTACGTGTAGTAACAATGATGAAATACAGTTAAAATATAATCATAACAAATTTAGTTTTATAGAGCTTTTTATTAATGCATTATGGTGCAAACGATTCAAAAATATAATATATGATGTCAGAAATATCATTGTCTAAAGATAAAAATTCTAAAGATATCACTTGCACTTAGCTTTGCTAGTGCAAGGTGGGTGGTAGTTCTTGTACCTGTGTTCAGTTATTACCACATGTTATTGTTATTGTAGTAACACTATTAATAAATTGCAATAACACGTTATGTTACTGCAAAACTTATAGTCGTTACTGCACTCTTGTAGTAACGTCGTGATGGAATTGTAGTAACGCACAAACAACAATGCTATAGTATTACTACTTATGGAAAGGTAAATTTTAAAAAACCAATTTTTGAAGAACAATATCTCTTAGATGATGTACTACTTTCTTAAATCATTTGCACCATGATGCCAGAAAAAAGTGCTTATCAAAAGTAGATCCGTCATGACTATATTTCAACTAAATTTTAGCATTGTTACTCCATGTAAGACACAGTGTTACTGCACCGTGACCATCGCGTTACTGCACCGTTCCTACGAGATGAGAGTTGAGAAGACGTAGGTGGTAGAGGAAGTCTGGAGGCGCGTTGACCGAGGTCTAACCGGCGTGGGGACGCTTTGATTAGCCTTTGACTGAGGTGGGACGTGGGTTTTGGGCCTTGAGAAGGAGAGGGGTATAGAATAGTTTATATATATATATATATATATATATATATATATATATATATATATATATATATATTATATAGTAAAATTAGTTGGGGCACTATGATGCCTGGGCACGAAAATTTAAATTGAGTATATACCCAATTTGAATGAGTATGAAATTTTTTTTGAATGAGTATAGACCCAAATTGAGTGTGTGTGTATATCGCAAAACTATTCTACACCCGGGGTATAGAATAGTTGTTCTATACCCACCTCCCCTCTCTTCCAAGGGCTCAAAACCCACCTGCCATCTCGGTTAAAGGTCGGTCAAAGCATCCCCACGTCAGTCAAATCTTGGTCAACCCTGCCTGCTAACTCCACCCACCACCCACCTTCTCTCATCTCTCGTCTCGCAGGAATGATGCAGTAACGCGACGACCATTATGTAGTAACGTCATGTCTTACTTGCAGTAACAAAGCTCAAATATAGTTAAAATATAGTCATGACGGATCTACTTTTAATAAGCACTTTATTTCTAGCAACATGATGCAAATGGTTTTAAAAAATAGTACATCACATGGGAGATATTGCTTTTCAAAGATTAGTCTTTTGAAATTTAACTCTCCACAAGTAGTAATACTATAGCATTACTTGTTGCTACTATATGTTGCATGCTACTACAATCCCATCGTGACGTTATTGTAAGAGTGCAGTAAAGACTATAAGTTTTGCAGTAACAAAGTGTCTTACTACAATTTTCGGATAGTGTTACTACATAAACATGTGGTAACATGTACCTGCCATACAGTAACACTTCCACTTTTGAGTAGTAGCAACATGATGCAAATGATTTAAAAAATAGTACATCATCTAAGAGATATTTCTCTTCAAAGATTGGTTTTTTAAAATTTACCTCTCCATAAGTAGTAATGCTATAGCATTGTTATTACTATTTTCTGTTGTGAGTTATGATAATTCCATCACGACATTACTACAAAAGTGTAGTAACGACTATAAGTTATGCAGTAACAAATTGTGTTACTGCAATTTATTGATAGTGTTGCTGCAATAACATGTGGTAACAACAGAACACAGATACAAGAACTACCAGCCACCTTGCACTGGCAAAGCTAAGTGCAAGTGATATTTTTAAAATTTTCATCTTCAAACAATGATATCTCTCACATCATATATTATATTTTCAAACCGTTTGTACCATAATGCTTTAAGAAAAGAGCTCTACAAAACTAGATCCGTCATGACTATATTTTAACTATATTTTATCATTGTTACTGCACGTAACCTGCAACGTCACTACATGGTGGTCGTCCTGTTACTGCACAGTCCGTACGAGACGAGGACATCAAATAGGTGAATGTGGAGAAAAGTTAGTAGGCGGGTTTGACCAACGTGGGAGTGCTTTGACCGCATTTTGACTGGGCTGGGAGGTGGGTTTTGGGCCTAAAGAAGAGAGGGGGTATAGAATAGCTATTCTAGGGATGGAGTGAATAGTCTTGTCATATATATATATATATATATATATATATATAGAGAGAGAGAGAGAGAGAGAGAGAGAGAGACTCGTTATAATAACAATCTGCTATGACTACTGGTCCATCACCAGCTGAATTGGGAGACCATGTCTGTATGGTTGCTGACTTGTGAAGCAAAATTGGCATTTGTTTTTTACATATTGTTTAGTTTTGAAGTTTCGAAGCACATTTCTTTTGTGTAGTAGTGCATGTGTGTGGGTCAGGTCATGAAGAATGTATTCCTCGTACGGTGATTTGGTCTATTGATATGTAGGAGGCTTGAAGTTACTTCTTTATGGAATAAAACATAAAACCATAGCACTATTTCATAAGTTTAACCATGTGATTCAGATAACCTAAATAAAAAAATATTATGATTATTTTTGGATTTTGTCTCACATCGGTAATTGATGATAAGAAAGCATAACTTAAGATATGGTAGTCCTTACCCATCAAATTAGTGTTTTGGGTTTTGGTTGTGTAGACTCAGAATCTGAAGTTGGGTATGTGGTGAAGCAGGTCCAATGTGACCTGAGGTGCCCCACGGGTGTTGGGTTGGGCTGTGCACTTTAACAAGTGGAATCAAAGCATAGGTTTGAAAATCCAGAACAATTTCGATGGGTTGCACGGTGGAAGAGCCCGGTAACAAGTCTGTGGGGTCGCATGGGCTCCGATGTAACCTGAGAAATTGTGGGGACTGACCCAAAACAAGTCTTGGGGAGGTCACATGAGTTGATTTGATGGGAATGATTGTTAGGCCCGATGTGTAACGGGAGACGATATTGATGGGTTTAGTCCCATATCGTAATCGATAATGGGGGAGCATAACTTAAGATGTGGTGACAATCCTCACTCATTAGACCATTAGACTAGTCTTTTATGTTCTGAAGGCTAGGGCCTAAAGTTGTGGCTTTGGTTTGGCCTGTGCTGGATCAGGCCCAATGTGATTTGGGTGGCCCTCGGGTGGTGCCCCATGCTGCACACTCTAATAATTGACTGAGTGCAGTGGCTATTATTCTTCAATCCAAGATGCTCGCAATATCAAGAGCCCCCCTTATGCTCTGCACAGAAAACGTTAGAAATGAGTGTGATGTCAAACTCTGGTTCCGGTAGCAATTCGGAACTTCAATGTAGCCTTCTGGGTTGATGTCAACTCCTGCAAGTCTATCATCATGACCCAGCGCACACAATGACAACACCAATATACAAGCGTGCAAGGAAAATCCAGCAAATAAATGATAAAATGAAAGGAAAAAGTCGGAGTTGGAACGAAGGAAAATGGTTTCGGAAGGCTATGGATCATTTGGGGTAACGATGTGTGACGTACGTAGGGATGTTGTGGTTTAGGTAATGATCTGTGATGTACGCAGGGACGTTGAGATTTAGGGTTAATTTGTTGGGTACAAGTGGAACAAGCGAAAACTAGGAGTGAAAAAAACCTTGCTGATGAATTAAACCGGCAGAGTCATCCTAGTTCAAAAACGTTGCTTGGCCATGTGGTTGGACTCAACCATGAGCATACATCCTGGCCAATTAGGGTGTGGTCTATGTGGCCTATGAGTGTCATGCACACTTGATTAGTATCTTCTTGCTAGTTGAGCAAGAGTGAAACCAACTTAGAAGTCATTGTCTCTCCAACCATACCACTTTCGGGTTATCCCTTTTATATGAAGCAATGATGAAAGTGTAAGTGGGCCCGTCCATCGGATGGGCTCAGCTACATGGTTCTAGAGGGCGAGCTGTTACAAATGATATCACAGCTGACCCACGCGGCTTTTGGTTGCATGTATGGGTCAGTGTGCACTGGACGTATGAACGTGCCCTAAGAGGGGGTACATTTCTGCCTATATGCCTGTGTGGCTATGTAGGTATGTTGGACCAACAGAGATGTCGGGTCCTTTGAGGAAGGAGGGTGACATATTGTCCCAATTAGGATGTGAACTATGAGTGTTGTGTGCACTCTTGCTAATTGAGGAAGAGTGGAACCAATTTATAAGGCCTTGTCCCTCCAACTGTACCATTTTTGGGTTAACTCTTTTACACGAATCAAAGGACGAAAGTATAAGTGAGGTGCTATGTGTAAATGGGCCTACCCATCAGATGAGCTAGGCTCCATGGTTCTGAGGATGGGCTGTTAAAATACAACACCAGGCTGTATTGTTTGTCTTGTTTCTACCCGTCAGATACACATAGAGAGTGAATGAGCGAGAGGATGGATGTTGAGCAGCGATGATAATACCTTTAGCAACACATGTTCATGGAAGGATCGTGTAAGGCCTAGGAGAGGTGTGGTGGATAGGTTATTTAGAAATTAATGTGAAAGTATAAAGTAGAAATTGGTTGGATATTAATGTAGTGTTGGATCATATGGTCATTATCAGATATTTTTCACAATGCCCGGATATTCTGATATGACTATACCGCAAACAAGCAAGCTACAACCTAACTCAACAATATCTATCAAAATAGCAATACAACAAACACAAACACCAACTAATTAGTTCTGGCAACACAAACAAAAGCTATATATTCAAGGAGAATAAATATTTCACTGAGATTTTGTCACACCTACCCTAGCACCAATTAACAGTGACATCAGAAGGGGTGCACTGTAGGAAATCGACACGAACCGAATCCCACAGAACTGTGATGCTGGTACCAGTGACCAGGACACAATTGCTGGTACAACGGTCAATCATGATGAATCATTGCAACTAAATATAATATAGATAGATCATACATTTAGGAGGTTACATCTTTGAAACAACTCCAAGAGTGTAACCGGCAAGCAAAGAAGCAACCACGAAACTTACCGTAGCTAGACCCAATCAAAAAGCAACTGGTCGGGATTAGGAAAGAAACCTAACCTTCAACTTCACTTCTATCTTCCTAGGAGAGGGGGAAAACAACAATGCTTGAGTACATACGTGTTGATATTTGTTACGGTCACAGATAACTCCGCAAGCGCACGAATGACGATGTAGCACTTCACCTCAGAGTATTCCAATGGTATCAAATCACAGGGAACGTGTGTGTATAATCGAAGATCAGGATTCATCAAAGGACAATGTTGGTATTTGATATGGTCACAGATAAATCCGCAAGCACATGGATACCGCTGTAGCATTTCACCCGAGAGTATTTCTTGGGTATCGTTATTTGTTTTTCTGCAAGGAAGGCGGCAGTGTAAAGAGTAGGTTGATATATTCATTATCATGCTATAATTAATATATCATAGTCTAAATAGGGGTAAATGATAATAATTGGTACTGTGACACATAAGAATCATTTATATAAACTAGCTAGTGGAGAAAGACAAAAGAAAATTTTGATGCATTGGAATTCTGACAATGTGTCAGACATTCCAACCTAAAAAGTACCAAGACTTGGAGAAAATGCAACTTTGAGCACTAAAGTCTAATCCAATTATTGTATGTGGCATCCGTCTTAATAGTATGGTATCTTGGACTCAATAAAGTAAAATATTAGAAGTTGGCTAAAAGTCTCCAAACTATCTTTTGCACCTTTCATCATGAGGTAGCCAATTTACTCTTTCAAACAATTAACAATCTCATTACTAAATTCTAATTGATTGTCATTAAGCACCAAAAGAATTAGGGGCCTAGATGCACTTTCAATTCTCGATAGTTACAAGCTCAATAGTGTCCTCAATTTTTAGAGGGGGCTCCAGGAATGATGGCTCTAGATATAGAACTACGTCGACATTGGGCATAAAATGGTGACTCTGGTGGAGAAAAGGATGGAAATGAAGGAGTGCCATATCTTCTCAGATATGGGGATTCCATTTTTGTGGTTATTCGAGAGACAGGACGTACGTGACGTGCTGGAGAGCATCATCTTGGCATGTATTTGGTTTGGGGACAAGGTGAGATGTGTTAAACTCATCCATGTGTTTTAGGAGGGATGGTCCTACTTTTTAAGGGAGAGTCCACATGTCAATGTGAGAGAAAAGTCGGTTAGATTGGTCCACCCATTTTTGAGGGACAATGCAAACCTGGATCTCAGGGGAATATTCTCTTTCAGGTATGATCCCATCCCACTTGTCCCACCCTCGAAAGTAGGCTCAACCCGTCCCGTCCCACCCCATCCCATGAAGCAAACACATGCTTGGGTTACTAGCGGTTGTTGCGCCACGACGGTTCAATAGGGGTCAGCAGCACTAGAACAAAGATTGCTAGCGTGTTTATGCTTTATCTATTTTTATGTCACCAGGATCATGTCCCTTGAGTTTGTTTCATAGGTGAGGAAGAGTCATGATCCAATTGGTAACATCGTTGTGGTCGAGCAATATGCAATACGTGATGATGGATGTTGAGTCGGATCACTCTTTGGGGGGTGGGGGGAGGGGAGTGGTAGGACAGACGACAATGATGATGTCCATACCACCACAAAAATTGTATATGAAAATAGTTCCTATTAGATGGTGAGGAATTAGTATTATCCTAGAAAATGGATCAAGCCATAATTTTCAAGTCTGTTCTCTTATGTAGAATTTACCAGCAGTTTCTCATAGTGCTTAGTACAATGTTTAACTTAGTGTGTTTGCTTCCATGACATAATCTTGTGTTGCTTCAATCTTATTTTGATTATAATTTCTTAAATAGAAACTTATAGTACAATTTTTTATTCTTCTTTTCATGATACAATTTGCTGAAGTTCTGAATTCTCTTTCTTGTGATTGTAGGGAATTCTACAGCTATCTGGACATGCTTTCTCGACTTAAAAAACAGTACAACCCCCAAACTCTCCAATTTTCATGCCCAAGCCCTACCCAGAGAAAGTATTATGCAACTGTTCCACCTATCTTGAAGCATTATGTTTCCGGAAATCTATAGCAAATCGATGTGAAGGAAAGCTCAAAACTTTTAATTTTCACAACAACCATCGTTACCAATGATGCACCCAAGCCTACTAGCTACTAGCCAATGGGTCACACTGTCATCCCTCTTATCAATCGCCATAGCGGCTGATAACTACTTTTCATCCTCTAGTCCAATATTTCTAAATTGTGGAGCCTCTGCCATACAACTTGATAGCAATAATCGGAGTTGGGATGGGGACACTAGTTCCATGTTTGCACCATCAGTGAAAGGGATTGCAGCTAGTGCTTCATATCAAGACCCTTCGCTCCCATCTCTTGTCCCTTACATGACATCCCGCATCTTCATTTCAAATTACACCTATTCCTTCCCAGTTATCCCAGGCCGTATGTTCGTGCGCCTTCACTTCTATCCAGTGGTGTATGGCAACTATACTTCTAGATATGCCTACTTTGGTGTCACAACCAACAATTTGATCCTTTTAGAGAACTTCAATGCTTCGCAAACAGCTCTAGCTGCAAAGTATGCCTACATCCTTCGAGAATTCTCGCTGAATGTCACTTCAGGTAGCTTAGACCTCACCTTTTTCCCATCCACACAGAATGGCTCTTACGCATTTGTGAATGGGATTGAGATTGTCCCCACGCCCGACATCTTTACAACACTAACACCTACACAGACTACCGATGGCAACCCCGATCCATCTGATATAGATTCTATGATCGGTTTCCAAACGATGTACCGCCTAAATGTTGGGGGCATGGCAATCAGTCCACAAGGTGATTCTATGTTCTATCGTTCATGGGAGAATGATTCCCCATACATATATGGTGCTGCCTTTGGGGTGACTTTCGGCAAAGATAGTAATGTCACCATCACAAATCCAAGTACTATACCAAATTATATTGCACCTGTTGATGTATATGCATCAGCACGATCAATGGGGCCAATTGCGCAGATCAACCTTGACTACAATCTTACATGGATCTTACCAGTCGATGCAGGGTTCTATTACCTCCTAAGGTTCCATTTTTGTGAGATCCAGTATCCTATAACCAAGGTGAACCAGAGGTCGTTCTTCATTTACATCAACAACCAGACAGTACAGGAACAAATGGATGTTATTTTTTGGAGTGGAGGAATTGGCATAACAACATATACCGACTATGTTATCGTCACAGTTGGTTCTGGCCAGATGGACTTGTGGGTTGCACTTCACCCTGATCTTTCAACTAGACCAGAGTTTTATGATGCAATACTAAATGGCCTTGAGGTCTTCAAGCTACAGGACATTGGAAAAAGAAACCTTGCTGGGCTTAACCCTCCACTTCCACCACAACCAAAGTCTGATGTGAACCCTACAGGGGTGTCTGGTGAAGGGAAATCAAAGGGCGCTGTCCCAGCATCCATAGGTGGAGCCATGGGTAGCACTGTCGCTATGCTGATTGCTTGTTTTTCTGTGTGCATCATCTGCAGACTAAAGAAGGTAACGAAGCATTCTTTCATGACTGATAAAAGGTGCTTGACTTATCAAACTGAATTCTACCATTCACCGTCAAATCTTTGTCGGATGTTCACCTTCAACGAAATACAAGTTGCAACGAGTAACTTTGATGAAAGCCTTCTTCTTGGTAGAGGCGGATTTGGGGATGTGTACCGTGGAGAAATAGACAATGGCACAAATGTAGCGATCAAGCGGAGCAACCCATTATCTCTGCAGGGTGTTGATGAGTTCCAGACCGAGATTGAGATGTTGTCCAAGCTCAGATACTGTCATCTCGTGTCTCTAATCGGATACTGCCAGGAAAAGAATGAGATGATATTGGTGTATGAATTCATGGCCCAGGGGACACTTCGGGAGCACCTCTACAACACCAATAAGCCATCTTTACCATGGAAGCAACGCCTCAAGATCTGCATTGGTGCAGCCCGAGGGCTGCATTACCTGCATATGGGTGCAAAACAAACCATTATCCATCGTGACGTGAAGACTGCCAATATTCTATTGGATGACAAGTGGGTGGCAAAGGTTTCAGACTTTGGGCTGTCCAAGGCCAACCCAGACATTGACACCACCCATGTCAGCACAGTTGTGAAGGGAACTTTCGGATATCTTGATCCTGAGTATTATCGGAGGAAGCAACTTACCCAAAAATCAGATGTCTACTCTTTTGGGGTTGTGTTGTTTGAGATCCTATGCGCGCGCCCTGCAGTGAACATAGAGCTTCCTGAAGAGCAAGCAAGCTTGCGTGACTGGGCGCTATCTTGCCAGAAGAAAGGCATGCTTGACAAAATTATTGATCCACATCTCCATGGAGAAATCACTCCTCCCTGCCTTAGGATGTTTACTGACTGTGCAAAACAATGTGTTGCTGATCGCAGCATCGACAGGCCGCTGATGAGTGATGTTCTTTGGAGTCTGGAAGCTGCACTGAAGCTGCAGGAGAATGCAGAGAACAATAGAAAATTCAGTGAAGCAACAACATCGTCAAAGAGAACACTAGACTTGATAACTATCATGGGTACTACTGACAAACCATCGACCTACTCAACAATGAGCATCACCGGACAAAAGATCATCTTCTCTGATATGATGCACCCACAGGGCCGATGAAGGACAACAGTTGAGGATTTCAATTAATTTCTGATCCAGAGTTCATGTCTTGATGATCTTTTGATCGCAATCACTCTACTCTAGTATTAGTATATTGCATTATTAATCAATTCTGTCAGTTTCTGTCTAACTAGAACCAAATGTTAGTGATTCTAAATTCCGAATAAAAAACCAATGTTACAGGTTTGACTAGTTTTTTCTTGTTTCTGAATGGTAATTTACCTTATCTAGCTCTATGCAAAGGAACTATATTTCCATTCTGTGGTTCAGCTGTCAACTGTACTAATTCCTGATGGTTCCACATAACCACGTTACATTAGGAACAAAAAGCCAGGGCAAGGAGACAGAACAAGGCTTTGCTGATTCTTTAACGTTCATCACAGTGGCTTTCATATCAATGTGAATTTCTGCGATGCTACGAATGGAAGCACACTCGACAAACGCAGTGTTGCTTGCACTGGCTGAGTGTCGCATGGGTCATGTGCATGGTCAAGAACAATGACCTACCACAGGTGCAAATGTTTTATTTTGTCTATTGTTAAAAAAAGGAAAGATGAAGGTATGAGAAATTGCCTAAAATTTATTGATCGAGCATGGGAGAACAAAGCTGTATAAGAATATGAAAAGCCATAAACAATAAAGATTAGTTTCTCGACATCAAAGGTTCTCATACTTTTGCCAGGTGCTTGAGCTTCCTCCTTAATCTTCGACATGAAAGTGCCATGAATTGTGCTGTGTTGTAAGCATTCCTCTCGTGAGCCTCCCAGGCAACCAAGAAGGGCAATGCTGGTCACGGATTGTCTCAAAAAATGCCGATCACAGATAGAATGTGACAAAAAGGGGTAAATTTCTACTGTACTGATCACATTCTTTCTGGTGCGATGTCCATTGACAAACAAAAATCCTATGGTGTGTGATGCCCTTCACCCCCTTTGCTAATGTTCCTTACCTCGGAAAATACGAATCTATGTTCTTAGGTGTTTTTGTTTTTGAGGTGCAAGGTGTAACCTAATAATAACATATCGATAAGCTTCAACTGAATGATAACCATTGAATGCTTCTTTAAAAAAAGAAAAAAAAACAAGGACCATGGTGTTAGGACCACAGAGTCTTGCTCATTGGACAAGAACACTGCCTCAAAGGATGCCTGTCATCCACATCATGTTTCCTTCACTCGTCAGCTTCAGAAGGCTGAGAATAAATGCCCATGTGCTGCCACTGTTCAGAAGGCTTACTTGCTTAGTATGTTTTTTCTCCCTTTCAAAAACCATTTAGAACAAGTTCACTCAACGACAGATTCAAGCAGATAACCTTGTATGAGCTAAAAGCCTAACTAAAACTCACCTGCGAACACGCGATCTCAAAGTGATTAGTTGCAACGGCCTTGTACTGCAACCTCCGTCTCTCTCCTAGACATTCCATCGAACACCTGTCGCACGCACTGTTGCATGCCATGTAAACAAGCTCACGATCTCATCATACCATTAAGAAGTGCAAAGATAAATACACATCTGTTTGACTAATGCCACTCAAGGATGGAGGTAGTAATTTTCGTGTTACTGCACAATTAATCTCACCTTGTTGGACCTCGCCATCCGAGCCACCGACGTCCCACTCCCAGTGTCTGCGGTGCCTTTGCCCGTCCTCCTCGCCGGCCGCCCGCTTTGCCGACGCCGCTTGCCGAATGTTGGCCGGAGCCACGGAGCGTCGTTGCGGCGACGTCGTCCAGCAACCGCTCGCTAGTGGGCGTCGCCATGGTTGATCGATCCGTTCAACCTTGTGATCTTTGTTGGTTTGGTTAATAGCCACCGAGTGGGAAATTTCAGAAGACGAAGTAACCATCACTACGCTGGTCATGTATGTCTACTGACTCAAATCCAACAGTTGTGACGTCGACGGTCCATTCCCAAGCAAGAGCAATCTTGAGCAGCATCCTCGGCGTTTGCTTTATCGGTCGTCGAACTGCAGAACGGTTGAGTTTCTGTTTACGTAGTCGGTTACAGTGAGTTGTACTAGGTACAGTAGTAGAGCCAAACTTTGTCAAACTTTGTCCTAGACTCTTTTAAATAGAGATGCACCTGTTGTACCCATATGAAATCTTAGCATAGGCGAGAGAAAATGGCTTGTCTATCGGCACAAGGTTATCCTCTATCAGCAAAATAATCTTGTGTACACACCAGGTTCTACTTGTTTCTTGATTTAGGGAAATAGATTTTTAAGTTGTAAAGGTTATGTACAAATATTGACAGGATGTAAATTTGAAAACAATTTAAACTGGACTTTTTTACACTATAAAAAACGATTTTTCATCGGGTCACCTTTTTATTTTTACTGGTGAATTAAAAAACAAAAGCTTCAAAAAAAAATATATAAGAGGGATTCCGGATACGAGCCACCAGTAAAAATAGATTTTCATTGACGGTCACTATTTTTCAGGCGAACCACTTAAGCAACTACTGGCGAAAATCGATTTTCACTGGCGGTAGCTAAAGAGTACCACTCACAAAAATATTTTCACCTTATTATGAAAGGCCCACGCCCCCACCTCTCTCCCTCCCTTCTCCCTCCTCCATCCGACCTCCTTCTCTCTCCATCTCTTTCACTCCCTCCTCTCTCTGCCTCTCTCCCACCTTTCTCCCTGCTTCCTCTAGCCCTTTCCACCAGCACTGGCTGCCATCGCCTCCACCGCCACCAAGGCGTGCCGCCGTAGTCGCCCAGTACCGCCGCCGCATTGTCACACCCTAAACTAGCCCCAAGTGAGAACTAGAGTAAGGCGATCCAAATTAACCTGTGAGCATGTAACAGAGCCAGAAAAATAGTGTTGGTATAATAGAAAGATTGAATATAACAGCGACAGAGATCTCATTATTATAAGTAGAAAAACAATCATTGTTGGAACCGCGGACAAACCCCGGGTTCGCAACTGCATTAAAAAAGGCGAAAGCGAAGACTAGCCCAAAGCCACAAGCATGACTTGCGAATTAAGCAGAAACCCTACTACAGTTCGAAACCTGCTTGCTCCTGGAAGAACTCTTCATCAGCTGGATCCATCTTCTTTTCTTCGAGAACTGGGGGTTATTTATGTAGAGCAAGGGTGAGTACGAGAGTACTCAACAAGCCATAGGAATTAAGTGCTTAATGCAAGCATCAAGGAAGGCTAGTTATTTTCACGTTCAGTTTTAGTTTAAGGTTTTTAGAAATAACTAAGTGAGTGCTTCTCAACAACGCGGATGAGAAAGTGTGTCTTATCCGGTCGGAGTAGTAAAATGTATTCATTGATTGCATCTGTATGAGTGGCTCCCTGCTAACAGATACATGGACTTTCCGAGATCAGTTGTTCTCGACAGCCACTAGACAAGCATTTGAAAAGATTCCCTTATACCAATAGCAGTTCATAAAGCAGTAGTCAAACAAAATTATGCTAATGAATCACCTCACATTCACCCATGACCGTGGGCACGGCTGTTCTAATAGTTTGGTAACCTCTGCAGAGAGGGTACACTTTACCCACACGACGTTACTCTCCTAGGTCACCCAGCCCATGCAAAACAGCTACATCTGGTGACTTTGAGGTTTTCACAACAAGATATTTCGAAAGCCGACTCAGGGTCACCTTATGCCAACGGGAGAGGTCCCACGGACCAACACCAAGTTAGGTCCCAGACCAAACTGTGCCAGGAAACCCTAGTGTCCTCCCCGACACCACCCCGACGAATTCACTTGTCCCTTGGCATCAAGATTTCCCTGGCCTAGCTAATTACTCAGCCAGGGGTGTCCCACTTCACCCATGTGGTTGCACTTGTTATGTTTAGATGAAATTTCAAAGGAATCGGTCCTTAAGGGCGAGAATAGGAAAACCATACCACCAGTACGTTCCCCGCTCCGCGAGTTTTGGAAACTCATTTCATTTTCAAGGCACTAACCCAGGTGCCAGGATTTTCAATGATTTTGCGAACCCAAGTTTTACCCAGTTGATCATTTTAAATTGAGGAGGGCCTTCGGTAGTCATACCCGAGGGCACGATTATCGAGGCCTGACATAATAGGCGACAAGGAAGTTAAGGGTAATTCAAGTATCAAATGAAGTTAAAATGTAGCAAGTATAGGTAAGGTCTGCCGGCTATATGGCAAACCACGGCCAACAATTCCAGTGTAACCTAGAGATGCATAATTTGAGAAATGAATTACTTAATTTTAAATTATGGGCTCAATTGATCAAAGGTGACTTGCCTTGCTCAAGATCTTGAGCTTCTTCCTCATATTCCGTGCACTATGACTTCTCGAGCTTCAAAGCTACACGTGGAACGAGACAACTCAACAATACGGCCAAAGAAAAGATCCTATTAAAGACCACTAAGTGTGCCATTGTGTAGATCTTAATTTTTGAGGAACTTTGGAAGTTGAACGGAGTCAATCGGATGAATGGTTGAGGAGATACGAATTTCCTAAGATTAGTTGATTTTCTGTCTAAAGGAAAAATATTAAAGAAATCCATGGAAAAGAAAAAGAATCGAGGGGCGCTTTTCAGACTTCTTGGTCGAGCGCAAGGCGTGGCCCAAGCGAGGCGTGGGCACGGCCAAGCAAAGCGGGCTGGCACACGGATGAAGGCGGCCCACGGCCGAGCGGCCAAACGAGCCGAGGCGAGTAGGTCGGTGCGTGAGGAGCGGCCCATGCAGACGAAGCGGCTGCGGAGAGAGGAGGCCGAGCAGGCCGGACGGGGACGTGGCCCAAGCGAGCGAGCGGCAAAGCAGTCCTGTGGACGACGGTCCACCGCGCGGGGCCCCGAGTAGGGCCGACCTGTCGGTGGCTCAATTAAGGTGGAACGGGCACACGCGGGGCATTTCTAGGGTTCGGGTGGACGCGGCTCAGATCTGGTGCACCGGTGGGGACTCGTGTGCAATGGGCCCACGCGCAAACTCTCGGCTCTTCGTGGTTCGCGCGCACGGGAAGGGAAGAGGGGCGGCACGCAGGCGCTTGCGTGGCGACCACGTGTCTGCCACGTCGACCGACGAGAGCAAGAAGAAGCATAGGGTGCAGGTCCGATGGCGGGCGACAGCGACAGTCACCGGGACGACGCGAGATAATTTGCAGCGAGGGGAAAGGCACTGGAGCGACGAGTAGTGCAAGAGGAGGCGAGCCCAACGGCTCGGATTCACCGAAAAGCGGTCGAAGGTGGTGGATTGCGATGGCGGCAATTAATGGCGAAGGAAAACTCGCCAGAGCGGCGAGGGCTCGATTCACCGGAGCTACGGCTTGTACACGGGTCCACGGGTCTACTCCGAGCGACGAGAGGGCACAAGCGACACCGGGGCATGAGGTCGACGGCGAGCATTGCTCGACACCAAGCAATGGCGTGCGGCAGATAACGACGAGCGACAGAGGAGCTAAGAGCGACGTCTACGCGCACAGGATGATGGCGGTGAGCCAACTAGTGCACTACGAAAGGAGTAGGAGTGGGAGAGAGACGGGGAGCTACCGCGTCGGGAAGGGGCGCCGTGAAGAGCGGCCGACGATGCAAAGCGTGATCACTTCGGCCTCGGGCCAGGGAAAAGGAAGGGACGAGTGGGCCGGAGTCCTCGTCACGCGTCCACGAACGCACTAGCTCTTCCGGCGCGCTCCACGAGTGAACGACGACGAGATGACGGTGCGGTGAGGAGTTTGATTCGGTTAGCAGCAGTGGAGAAGGAGGAAACTGAACGGAAGGGGATGAATTTATAGGCGCGGGAGGCTTCTAGGGGAAGGGACTCAACCGTGGTCAAGGGCAAGGATGGCGAGCTAGCGACCGGCGTCAGCGGCTAGTTGTCTCCACCGCTAGGAGCCAAGCAGCAGAGGAGGGTGACGACGATACTTTGGGAAAAGAAAAAAGAAAGGGAGAAAAGGGCGCTTGTCCCTCGCCATTTTGGGAGGAGGAGAGGCTTGGAGGACGGCTCTGGCTCCTCGGCTTGAAAGCATGAGGCGTGGAGCGGTCGAGGCCACGGTGGCGCCAGCGGTGACAACAAAAGGGGAGGTGGTCGGTTTGGCTTGGAGTGGAGACACGGCAGTCGTCGGCGCAGGCGAGGGCTAGGGAGATGACGGCGGCGTCCTTCTGGTCGACCACGATGACAAGCGTGCGTGGGAAGCAACGGCCGCAGTGACGGGGATTTGAAATTGGCGTTGACGAGTGAGAGAGAGACAGAGGCAAGCGCGAGAGAGAGAGGGAGTGGGTGGCTGGCTGAGGACAGACTGGGTCGAGGTGGCGCAGCCTAGCAAGGACAGGGAGGAGGTGGTAAAGGAGATGGATCGGCGGTCCAAGGAAACTGAGGGAAGCGAAATAAACTTTCGCTAAGAAATTGAATTGGAAGGAATTTGGAGTGGGATTTGAATTTTGATTCGGGATCTCCGGGATTTGAGTTGGGCACTGAGAGAGACTAAGACCTTGGCACACGTAATGGAGCACAACCAAAAAAACCAACTTTCATAGATAGGGTTTTAGAGATAGGTTTTCCCACTAACGCCAAGGCGAAACGAGCATTACACCCATCGACCAACGAGGAGGCTGGGGCCACCAGATCTGGCAACCCCGACCTCCTTGTTGATGGCTGGAGTAGGCCGAGCTGGACGATGACAACGATGATGAAGAGTAAGAACATGCCTGCAGTGGGACTTGAGTCGAGACTGGTAGATCTGGCGATGGCGGTGCTTGGGACCGCCAGATCTGGCAACAGCAGTGGTCAACAGCGATGGTGACCCTTGGTGATGACGGACAGGCTCGGCGATGACAACCCTCGGTGGCGATGGCTCCGCACGCAGGCTCGGCGTTGCCGGCCCTTGGTGGCAACAGCGGCTAGGGATAAGTCTGGCTCGATGATGGCGATGGCAACAACAACCGCAGCTCGGTGATGACAACGACAACCTCGGCAGTGGGCAAGGGACGCCAGATCTGGAATGGTGCCTTTCACCCCTTCGACGATGCTATTGTCAACGGCATTGACTTCTTCATCAACCAGGGCACAAGGATTTTGGATAGTGATTGTTGTCGACGGGCTATACCCGCCTATGGTATTTCTAGAGTATAGGAAACGTTGGAACCAAGGTATGCACGAGATCGTATCAAGGAGACAAGGAACAAGGGTTTATATTGGTTCGGACCTCAAGATGAGTAATAAACCTACTCCAATTTATATATATGGATTGGAATACCACATGGGCTACAATGAGGAAGATGATTAATCTAATTTACAACTAGAACCTGTCGAGAACAGCCTAACGAGATCTTATTCGACGACTAGGGTTTTGGCTTTTTCCGGATTGTATCTTGATATAGCTTTGGCTATGGCTTGTAACTCGATGCCCCTCCCTCCACGAGGGGGCCTTGTATTTATAGCGATGATCACCTTCTTCTCCAAGTAAAACTCGGAGAACTAGAACAAGATATAGGCTACAGAGACCTTGTCTTTCCCGAATAGGACTCTGACACCTTCTATCCTAAGAAGACAATTTCGTTTTAGATCCGCTATATTTACTTAATCAAATGATACCTTCCCGTATATCATTAAGTATATGGTACTTCCGTCTAGTACGAACCCAAGTATAGAAGGTATGCCTTATCATTAAGTCTGACAATTGTGACTAGGGATTTGGGAAAGTGATTGTGTATCCTGATTTTTATTTCTTTTTGCTCCTAAAAACATTTTCGCTGTTGATCTCCTTAACCGCCGTCAGCTAAAATCACTTTTGCACAAGCGGCCTTCTTAGCTTGGCTGCTTGCGAAAGTCGATTTTCACTAGCCTTAGGTCGTTGGCAAAAATATGTTTTGGCCGCGAAAAAAAAGTTGTTTCATAGTAGTGTTATGAAAATAGATTATTCTAAAATATCTCACTACAAAACCCAAATACTTGATATTTTGAAAGAAACATTTTGGGACTTCATTCTAGACACCAAAGCTATTTGAATTTAGTTTTGTATTTTGAAAATATAAGGAACTTTTACATTTTTAAAATAAAGACTTGGAACTTAATAATTTGAAAATAGTTTGGCTATTGAATTTTATTTTAAATATAGCTTCGGAAACAAAGGATTAATTAAAACCAAAGCATGCGTAATAAATTGATTGTTTAGGATATTTTAAACAAAATACATTTTAGGTTTTCCACATTAAATAAAAAGGTGGATTTAACACCGTTTGAAGATACAAGAACCAAATATGGCAGCTTGATGCTAATGTTGTTTTTCTAAAAAAAGGTTCAAAACTTTAGGTATTTTTTCATTCTTATGATCTTCAAGATGTTACCCATTGTGCGGATTGGCTTAAGGGTGGGGTTCTTTTCGGCGGATGGTTTTGGCTAATTATATGCATACTGTTGATATTTCTTACGGTCATAGATAAATCCGTAAGTACACGGATATCACTGTAGCACTTCATCTTAGAATATTCGAAGGGTATCGAATCATAGGGAACATGTATACATAATCTAAGAACAGATGGTAGGCTTAAGCTAGAGAGGATTCCTATGGTTTAATTCACTAAACAAAGTTAAAGGTAAAACTCTATTTATTGCTTCGGGCACCGGTTCACCCTGGTCTGCCAAGAGACTCCGGCCTATAGCTCTATGATGTACCCGGACGTGGAGAGATACAAAGAACGGACAGGGCTGTCACCACCTGCCATCTACATCACTTTTCGTGGGGCACATAACAAACGAAGGTAACCTCTAACCCAGACACCACGTCTACGTTATCGATTATTACTCTAGCCTCGCGCAGGAACTTCTTTTTTTATTCAGAGTCCTGGTACTAGAGCACTTAATATAAATACTAAGTGACGAACACGCAACGATGAGGATATATCTCGCTTAAGCTAGGAAAATAAATTCCAAAAGGAAATCTCGAGCACTTACTTTATTAAAGAAGCATCCGCCGAGGTACAAGCAAGGAGAGAGCGTCGATAATTCCAGCACTCCTCCGGAACTTCTCCTCACTCTCTAACCTATTTTTAATACTACTAAAGTGATGCCTAAAATATGAAACTGAGTTATACTTCACTTTGTTATGTGTTTGAGAGTGACTTGAGCTCCTCCTTTTATAAGGCCATATGACGGTTGGAATGGCGGTTGTGGAGGTCGATTCACCCACAACCGCCATCACCATTGAATGGGAGGCTGCTACGTGCAAAGGGGTGGCTGGGGGCGCCAGCCCTAGTTCAGCTGAACCAAGCAAACCGCCTCTTGCCACCGACCTTCTCCAGCACATGATAGGTGGGCCCCTATGATGGTTAGGCTTGGATTAGCTCAATTTCAGTTGATTTTGACTGACATGTGGCCCTACAATCCTTGTGCTCGTGTATGAGGTTGGAGGTACATTTCGTAACATGGCGGGTGTAAATTCTTCCAAAATCACCTGCATACATATATTTATCAATACTTGTGAAAATGGTTAGTAATAAACCCCTACCACTAAGTTATATATATATATATATATATATATATATATATATATATATATATATATATATATATATATATATTATTCCTTTATGCAGGAGTTGACGGTTAAAGTTGGTACTTAATGACCATCAACACATACAAACGAAAACTACGATTAGCATATGATTAATTGAGTATTAATTATTAAAATCTTGATAAATGAATCAATTAGATTTTGTAAAGTTTATATAGAAAGGTTTCACACGAAACATATCGTTTATCTGTTTAAAAATATGCTAACAAAAACGAGAAGTAACTAAGCTCAATTAGCTCTATAAAACAAGGTTTGAAACAGATTGGGCCTGTTCCCCTTCACTACGGCTGTACAGCTGTAGCTGGTGCAGTAGCCGTGTTTCTTATACAATAATTGTAATGTAGGTGTAGCTCCAGCCGCTGCAGCAACGATCTAAGCCGAACAGGCTCATTATTGTGTGGATTGTACACGATATCCGCTTGATTATAGCAATAAATTAAATAAAGTAGAAGAATGTATTTTGAGAAAATATATTTTTTAATCATGAAGCAAATAATTCGGCAAATAAACTAAAAAGAATTGAGCAAATTTGATTTTTTATTTTATTTTTCCCGCTGACCTGACTCTTGTGTTGGCATCACTGCACCAGCCGCTTTTCCTGCAGGAGAATGAATATACGATGCGGATCAAAGGCCACGTCCTCACGGACACAATAGTCAACTCAGAAGTCAGAGGATGGGATTGACCAGAGTACTACGACTATGAATATACGATGCGCAATCCCTTTGACCAACTCAGCTTCCCAGCCTCTTAGCGCGTACTCATCTTTTGGCTGCAGGTTAATCAAGTATACCCTATACCATTCCTAATTAATCAGCCAAAATTTCAACATAATCTCTCCAAAGCATCTACTGACAAGTTCTCATCTCGAGATTCCTGTACTGATAAGTTTTTATTATTAAAAAAAAGAAATTAATTTTCGTAAATTAGAAGGCGGCTACAAATTAAGCGAGTCAAACATTTTGGTAGAACGCAAGCAACGGACTGCAAATGTCGCGGACCACCTTAAAACCATACTCCTAGATAACAAGCGCGCGAGGATTACTAGTTAGCTTGTAATGGCGAGCTCGAGCTTGTGGCGCCGTGCCCTCTTCTTCTTCTTGGAGGTAGCCGTCGCCATGGCGCTGCTTCTTCCAGGCGGTGATGCGCGGGTGTGCCCGCCGTGCGGCTCGACGGAGGTGCCGTACCCGCTGAGCACGGCGGACGGCTGCGGCGACCCGGAGTACAAGGTCCGGTGCGCGGCGGGGGGCAGCAGCACGACGCCCACGCTCTTGTTCGACGCGCTCAACGGCACGTCCTACCCGATCACCTCCATGTCCCCAGCGTTGCAGCGCCTGGTGGTGTCGCCGGCGCCGTTCGTGTCGCGGGGCGCGTGCGTGTCCATGGGCGCGCCGGCCTCCCGTGGCGTGCAGCTCAACTCGTCGCGGCCATTCAACGTCAGCTCGTCCAACACCGTCATGCTGCTCAACTGCACGGAGCTGCTGCTGCGGTCGCCGCTCAACTGCTCCTCCAACTCGCTCTGCCACGTCTACGCGAACGCCACGGGGTCGACGGCGTCGGCGTGCGCGCCGCTGCCGCTGTGCTGCACGTTCGTGGCGGGGGGGTCGTCGACGTCGTACAGCATCCGGCTGGGCCCGCAGTCGTGCAGCGCGTACCGGAGCTTCGTGGGGCTCGACCCGTCGCAGCCGCCGGCGACGTGGGGTAGCCGCCTCGGGCTGGAGCTGCAGTGGGCGACGCCGAGGGAGCCGCTGTGCCGCACGCAGGCCGACTGCGAGGACGGCGCCACCGCCACCTGCGCCGACGACCCGCTTGCGCCCTCGGCCACCGGTGGCACGGTCCGCCGCTGCCTATGCGTGTCCGGGCTTGTCTGGAATCCCATCGCTGGCGCGTGCCAGCAGCAGAGTACGTTTGATTTGCTTCGACGGCTGACTGGCTGAGGCGCCTGCAATATCGGTGCCTGAAATTAATGCCTGTTAATTTTGATGCAGATCTCACGGATTGCCAGAGCACGGGTGACTGTAGCGGATCCAACCATGCGCCTCTCGTTGCTGGTAATTGCTTTGCTTCCTTCCCTCAGCACTAGCGTCTTAATAATTTCTTACTCCAAATGATACACATACGACCCTTTTAATTAATTACGATTTCTGCTCTCGAACGAGATGGCATGCTTGACGCCCGGTATCTAATTACGACTTCAATTTGCACGGCGACTAGATGCTTGCTTGGTTTTAGCGAAGGGAAATCGAATTGTGGATTTTAGGTAGCTGTGTGGAGTCGTTGCGTTGGTGAAAACTCAGTAATTAAGTAGGCCGCTATCACGTTTCATGACCCATTGCTACGTCTTTTTTCGTTAGTTGTTACTGCGACTGCTAGTCGTTACTTGCTAGTGCACAAATATATATGAAATCTCTTAGCATAGATTAAAATTAAGATGAAAATACTTTAATTTAGTGAATGAGGTATGGATAGGGGTGGAAGGGTAATGTAGTTGATGGGACAAACAGTATTTTGAAAACTTTATATTTGTGAATAAATTTTAAATAATTGGAATGTTATAATAGTGGATAAACTTTAAATGCTTGAAATGCTTAATTTATAGATTGAGGGGGGGCGGTAGTACAAAATTGGAACACTTGATTTTAAGACAGAGGGTGTATATGTTATAATTATCTGATTAGGAATAACAAATAATAGAAACGTCGGATATATATCAGGGAGCATGGTCAATTGGTGAGGCACTTAGACATCAATTTTTATTTGGATGTATAACTAATCCGGGCTGATAAGATAAAATTGTGGTCATTGATCTGGATTGAATGTAGATAAGAGATCAACAGAAAGTTGGTTTACATCAGGATCATGCTGGGTCCCATTCCCACCAATAGTCAACTTGAGGCGGCTTACATCCGGAGAAAAGCATTATTGGCCATATACACCAAGTTTAATTATTCATAGAGCAAGTGCAAATCCACCTAACTCGGCATAGCTAGCTCTGTCAGCTTTACAAGAAGGATATGAACCAGGGAAATTCAACTGTTGAAAATTTGGAATGAGTTACTGTACTACGATTTAGCTCTGTTTGGAATTCTACGATATTTTCACGCGCGAAACAATATAATTTAACTCATTTGTGGAGCCCAACCATAAATTGGATATACTAGAATTTTTTCTTTTGAAAACAATGCTCAAGTATATAAATCATTCGTGGAGGCCAAACATCTCTATGACTATTTTCTGGTCAACAATATCGACAGTAAAACCCTAGTGTTGCGAGTTACGGTTAACGGCTCACTATGACTATTTTGTGAATAGTTCTTTACTTTGTTCTCTCAAACTATATCATAAGAATAATCAACCACTAACTTTTTTCTCGTTTTAGATCCAAAGTACAAACAATGGCTAAATTTACTATCTAATGATGTTCTACTTTAGTTTCTTTTCCTATACAAGTTGTGTTTTAATTAAGCTTATACTTTGTCGGAGAATAACCTTTTTTCTCAATTTTTTTAAAAACTGTTTGCATAGGTTGGTAGTACCTAAACCAGTTTAAACATCAACATCAAAATCTATATGTAAACTGCCATACACATATTTGAAAACATTTTGTAGTATAGCTAGTTTATATTGTCATGTACAACTCTAAAATTTTTTGAACTTAAAATGTATTTTCTGTAAGAAGAAAGAAAAAGAGAAATCTTGGTACGGAATAAATAGCCATTTTAATAGTATAGGGGTTAAGTGCTATAATAAAATAGTTTGAAGAGTAAAATGGATTCTTTTTAATTTGTTGTTCTTCTATAAGTTGTACTTTTGTAAAATACAAATAAACAAAATACTACATTTTTTTGTAGGTAGCTCTAAAGCAGTAGATTTGCTGTATAGTTTTGTAAAAGCCCTTTTGGCTCTTCTTATACACCTTTAGACGTCAATGCGTAAACAAGTATTACAAATAAAAAGATCATCGGATAGAAGAACAAGCCTCTGATTTCACAATCCTATAAAGTTGCCTCACAGTAAATAAGCATAGTTAATACTGTTTGTCTCTTGTTTTGATCAACCCAATTAGTTCTAGGCTTTTGATGATTTAACTATTGAGCATTATTTCTAACCTTAATTAATTAGGATAATTAAAATACAGTGTGAGTTGTCAATTCTCTTTATGAAGCTATCAGTTTAATTATTTCTAGCTTTTGGACAGTTTATATATGCAAATTGTCTATCCTGTCTGATGGTGCAATGTCAACTTAACTATTTCTAGAATTTGGATGATTGATTGATCAAAGGTCCAAAATATATAAAATATTTCAGGTCAAACCATTTTAGCTACAATGAAAATCAACACCACACAACTCATTTTTTAACCATTATGAATTCGTTAGATGTAACAATCCCACGGTAACAGCAGCAACACACAAGTAATTTTCATCAGCTAAGCATAGATAGTGGCTATGGCGGACCAGGTCATCTGTGATGGTTCTAAATCTTCATCTATGACGGGTAGGCTCCTCGTCATAGATAAGTGGTTATGGATAACGGCGGACCAGGTCATCTGTGATGGGTCTAAATCTTCATCTATGACGGGTAGGCTCCTCGTCATAGATAAGTGGTTATGGATAACTCAACAAGGCCCATCACTAATAATAGACATGTGTGACGGGTGAGGACTATCGCTCATCACATATGAGTATACCTCCCGTTGGTGATGACATACACCTCTCATGGGTTTTAGATAGGGGTGAGTGTTTGGTTTATTCGGTTACTTCGGTTTGGTTTCTTTGGTTTTCTAGAAACTCAGGTTTTCAATCATGAGAAGCCAAAGTCTTTATTTATACCTAATAAAAAATACACAAGGATTCCATGTATTTCTTTACGTACGTCGTCCGATCCGTTGCACACGCGCTGCGCGCGCCTCCATCCGCTGCCCAGGAAAAATATGCAAGGATTTCGTGTATTTCTTTTCATACGTCGTCCCCGTGCTTCTTCCTTCAATTGATTGCAAAAATCGATTCCCCACTACTCCCTCATCATTTCTCCCATGATTTCTCCTTTTCATTCAGCTTTAATTCGTTGGATTTAATATCCGTTTAACGATCGCTAATGATGGTCAGCCGGCGAGCTTTTTCTGGCCATTTTTATCCCGAGTTTTAATTTACGGATTTGCTCCGATTTTGGGGGAACGAAAAGAGGAGATCGAATAGTCCAAAAACCCTCAACCAATTTTGGGAGATCAAGATAGATTCAACCGGATTTGATGGCGGCAAGCTTCCCCCGACCGTTTTTATCCTGAGTTTTGCGGATTCACTCTGATTTTGGAGGAAACAAAAAGAGGAGATCGAGTGCATCAAAAGCTCTCAACCAATTTTGGGAGATTGAGATTGATTCGGACGGATTCTGACATCGTATGGGCACGGGACTGCCTTTTGGAAGTTGAAGACACTACTGAAGCGCGTGGGTCTGGTTTGGTAGCAAGAGGAGACAACCGACTGTGCTAGCTGGGCCTATGGCTCCACTTGTAGGTTGGGCCGAAGAGAGGCATACCGAGCGAAGGGAGGTAGGAGGCAGCGGACTGGGCTGGAACTGAAAAGGAAGGAAGGAACGAGCTTTCGGCCCAAAACCAAAGAAGGATTTTAATTAACCTTTTCAATTATAATGTATATAGCGATTCTAATGTTTTAATTTATTGCTTAGCTCCTAATAGTTGTTGTATCACTGAATAGAACGTTTTTATCCGTTACAACACACAAACATTTTTTTTAGTAAAAATGATATAAACCACACCGATTAAACCGATCTACTTGGGTCCATTTGATGGTTTTACCGAGTAAGCCAAGAAAAAAATTGTTGCGCTTGTTAGTACACCGAAAGTTGGGCACACACGCTGCGTTGCAGGATTTTGGGCCACGATAGTAGTTTGAACGGCCCCAGATAGGTTATGAGCCTCTGGGCTTGGTGAGAAGTGGTGGAACTAATAGGCTTTTGTCCTGATGGAAGGGACTGGACATTTTTAAAAAGGAAAAAGAAAGGGACTGGATATTGAGGGTTTCACGTAATCAGATGGGATCTCAGTAGTTGATTTGTTATTTGGTTTCCTCGGTTTCCAGAGATAAAATACTGATCAAAGAGCCGAAGACCGAGCCACGGAAAAAACAAAACCGAAGAGAACACCGTTCACCGAACAAACCGATAGTTTAGTTCGGTTCGGCCTTTGGTTTTTGGTGTTTTTGTGTCCACCCATAGTTGTATACTTTGACCCGTCATATATGTGGAAAATCGCCCTTAAAAGAAAGCAAATGGAGGCCTAGCCCAGCTCACCACAAAGCCGAACACAGTTATATACATCGCAAATAATCTTCATCTTAACAATAAAGAAAATACTCAAGTCTTGCTGATCTTAAAAAAAATACTACTCCGATAAAAGGAAAAAATGTACTGTTAATTCACACATGCTACCTAATGGTAGATCTTCGCAAACAAATAGCTCAAATAATTTTCTCTATGAAAAAGAAAAGTGAAAAATGATAGAGAGAAACCAAGAACAAATTAATTTACAAACCTAGAAAGAAAGAAGAGGTGAAGAAGAAGAGGGACGTGAGATGCAGAGCGGCAAGGAGGTTGGCGTAGGAGGGATTGGTGAGAGACGAACAAGCAGTGGACTTGGGGGAGCCAGAGGACTTGGAGGAGCCGGAGTACTTGGAGGAGGCGGCATTTGCCTTGTCGCAGTATGGTTGTACCTAACCTCGTCCACCCACACCACCACCATGCTCCCTTTGCCTCCCATCCCTTCGCCACAGCGACCAGATCAAGTGGTTCCTGAGGTCAGGGAGGCCGGATCCACCCACCAACTCCACCACCACAATGAGGTCCACCAGTCCCCAAGGTCAAAATGGTCATAACCACCCAATAATTCCACCACCACCACCACCAGATCATTGGCGCTCAAGGACGGAAAGCGGATGAGGCGGTTGGCAGTGCTCGGGATGGAGGTGGCAGCTGCCAGCACTCGGGGCGAAGGAGATGAGGAGAAGGCGGCCAACAGCTCGAGATGGAGGGTAGTGAGAGTGACGAGGACGCTGACCTTGGCCCAATGGCACTGGCTGTCGAGGTGGACTGTGACGGAGCTGGTGGTGGCTGGAGATCGATGACGACCAGCAAAGGAGACGATGAGATGGTGGTCAGCGCTAGGGGTAGAGGACGGAGGATGTGACTGCCGGTGCTTGGTCCGACGAGGAGGACAATGATCTCTGTAGAGCTGGCGGCGAGCGAGGCGCTGTGGATCGACAAGGGAGAGAGATGTGGTTGCACGTGCGGTCTCGATAGAGTGGGATACATAACAATTGAGAGGATATATATATATATATATATATATAAGGTTTTGTTGTTCGGTGCGTGGTCTCGCTGGAGATAAAGGATAAGGTAGTACGGTGGTTAAACTGACCAGTGACAGATAAAAAACAGAGGTGATCTTTATCAGGTGCACATATGAGCTCGTCAAAAATAACCCTAACCTATGACGGGCCATGGCCCACAACCATATCTGTAATGGCCTCTAGTTCAACCTGTCATAGATATATAAGTCATTTTCAGCTCATCACAGATGAACTATTTAAGATGAGCAGATCTGGCGTGGCGCAGTAGGTTTGTTTGGATTAACTTGTTGATCCTTAAGGACATAAGCTAAGGAAGCATACGGAATTAACCAAGTAGTGTTGATCGACCCTTAATACAGCACATAAGGTAGCAAGCATGGAATTTAACTAGTGAATTAAGATATATTAATGTTTTAATTTTGCAGGGATCGTGTGCGGCCTAGGCGGCGCGTTGCTGGTGGCTACTGCAGGACTGTTCGCTTATCGGCGGCGGCAGCGCATCCGGTTGGCCAGGGAGAGGCTGGCCAAGGAGCGCGAGGAGATTCTCAATGCAAACAACTCGAGCGGCCGCACCGCCAAGAACTTCTCCGGTCGGGAGCTGAAGCGCGCCACCGCCAACTTCTCGACAGACAACCTGCTCGGCGCCGGCGGCTACGGCGAGGTCTACAAGGGCGTCCTCGCGGACGGCACCGTCGTGGCCGTCAAGTGCGCCAAGCTCGGCAACACCAAGTCCACGGACCAGGTCCTGAACGAGGTGCGCGTGCTGTCGCAGGTCAACCACCGCAGCCTCGTCCGCCTGCTCGGCTGCTGCGTCGACCTGGAGCAGCCTCTGATGGTGTACGAGTTCATCCCCAACGGCACGCTGGCCGACCACCTGTACGGTGGCATGAGCCAGCCTCCGCTCCCGTGGCGACAGCGGCTGGCCATCGCGCACCACACGGCGCAGGGCATTGCGTACCTGCACTTCTCCGCCGTTCCGCCCATCTACCACCGGGACATCAAGTCGAGCAACATACTCCTCGACGAGCGGATGGATGGCAAGGTATCCGACTTTGGGCTCTCCCGACTGGCGGAGCAGGGGTTGAGCCACGTCTCGACGTGCGCGCAGGGGACGCTTGGGTACCTTGACCCGGAGTACTACCGGAACTACCAACTCACCGACAAGAGCGACGTGTATAGCTTCGGCGTCGTGCTGTTGGAGCTTCTGACGTCCACGCGCGCCATAGACTTCGGCCGTGGCGCTGACGATGTCAACTTGGCCGTGCATGTACAACGGGCAGCAGAGGAGGAGCGCCTTATGGATGTCGTGGATCCGTTGTTGAAGGATAACGCCACACAGCTGCAATGCGACACCATGAAGGCGCTCGGGTTTCTTGCGTTAGGATGCCTCGAGGAACGCCGCCAAAATCGTCCGTCCATGAAGGAGGTTGCAGAGGAGATCGAATACATTATTAATATAGAGGCTGGCAACGCCGATCTCAAGGAGCCACACAGCTTATGATCAATGGTCAATTATATTAATAGTCAACCCGTGCATTACATGGGTTATTATAGCTTTTATTATGAAGAGTATTTTAAAAAAATGCTAAATAGGTTGGTTGTTTTTTAATTACAATGGTTAGATTAGAAAATAGTCTACTTTAGTTACAACTTGCTAGTTTTCTTATTTTAAATTTGAATAATAAATTAATAAATATACTAAAATTTTGAATTAAATTGATAGGATATCTTCTACTATTATAAAAATAATTGAAGGGTCTTCCGCTAGGCGTTTGGGTCGTCGGGCGTCATGATTGCGTCAGCTCCCAATCGCAATTGAGTCCGTTTCAGCCGCGACGCGCGCGCGGCGATTGCGTCCGAGACGTGCGCGCGGGCCTAATTGAGTTCGTTTTTGCGTGCCGACTCGTTCGCGTGCACCTGCATCCAATGTCTAAGCCCGTGTCCAGATCGATCGCTCGCGTCCAGACCGAGCGATCCGACTCGACTAGGATCGATCACTTGACCACATGTTTCTGATATGTAGTATTGGGACACTTCCTAGATAGGATCAGGAGTTCACGATTCTCCTGTTGTTCGTCGCGAGGAAACACCGAACCAGCTGCCTCCGAAACAAACAAACTTGAGGGACTTTGATCCGCGTACCATTCTCTCCCTTGATCCCCTCTCCAAAACACTTCGAACCAGACCGAACCAGGATATATGCCACTGATCTGAGGGGCAAACTCTTCTTTTCTAATTGTTTCTCTCGCCCTTTGGCTTTGAAATGATTAAATAACTACTTGATACCTCACATTTTGCTATAGAATATGTGAATGAATACATGTTATATATTATAAAAATGATAAATGTATATGTTTAAATAATTTAAAAATAATGTAAAAATAATAATTTTTTATTGCTTGCATGTTGAGTTTAAAATTATTACAAAATTGTAAATGATATATTATTTTTGCATGACATTTAAAATACTCTAGATAATAATTGTTAGTGAGCGATGATGTAACACACTTGCATATTGAGCTTTAGGAGTTAGTGGGCATCCTCTAGTAAATTATCATTTTTTCGGTGTCCTTGACCGCCTCACTTTTTTTGGTGTTGTGAAGCAAAGACCACAAACTTTAAGTGTCATGTGACAAATTTTACCTATGCGAAATCATTATCCATCGGAAAAGGAGATTACTTAATTCATAATTATTTAAAAGAAACCGTGTAAATTTATACCTTTAAGAAATAATTAATGCACCAACAATACAATTATTTGGAATCGGATGGAGTATAAAGCTCGACATTTTTTTACTGTCGTCAATGTGTAACTTTGGCCATAAGTTTATATTAGAATGAGTTTATAAAATGTAATAAATTTTAAGAGATTATGTAGGTATTTTCAAGATAAACCTACACATAACATTTTTCATGTTTTGAAACTTACAATTTTAAAAGTTATTGATGGTAAAAGTTTTAAAAGTATGACTAAATATTGTCCAAAAGTCAAATATTCATGACCAAAGAGAATATAAAGTGTGTTACATGTAATGTATCTTATTCCAAAATCAAATGAAAACATGATGTATATTAGGAAAATAAAAAGGTAAAACAAACTTCATATGATTAGGACATCTTCAGAATCATGCATATAAATGGCATCCTCGTTGTAGTAGTTACTAATTTGTCCGTGTACTACGGAAGATTATTCCAGTCTCTGGGTTGTAAGCAAGGTAAATAAGAGTGTACGTGGGACACATAGATTAATCAACTGGTTCAGTATCTCACAGGACAGTCCGTTGACAATCAAATTAACTGGTATAACTCCAACAATTTCCCATATAAAAAATGAGAACAGAAGTTTGAGAGGAATACTAAACGGCAGTTGGTCTTACCGGCCATCTGGATGCATCAGCTCTGAGAAAACAGCCTTTTGTCCAGAGATGCTCATAGTTGAGCGGGATGATGGTTGCAACCTGGTCGTAAAAGGCGATGATAACACGTTCAATGCCGTCTCTTCGCAGTTGTCCTCTGCACTCTCCTGCAGCTGTAGTGCAACCTCGAGGTTCCACAGGACATCACCCATAGATGGCCTGTTCATGCTGTAATCAGCAACACACTGCTCTGCAGTTTCTGTGAATTTCCTGAAGCACTGTGGGGTGATTTCCCCTTGGAGATGGGGGTCGATGATCTCACTGAGTACGCCTTTCTTACGGCAAGACAGTGCCCAGTCACGCAAGCTCACTTGCTCCTCTGGAAGTTCAGGGTTTATTACCGGACGTGCGCAAAGAACCTCGAACAAAAGAACCCCAAAGGAGAAGACATCTGATTTCTTGGTGAGTTTCTGCCTTCGAAAGTACTCCGGGTCGAGATATCCAAAGCTGCCTTTCACAACAGTGCTCACATAGGTTTTGTCTTTGTCTGTGCTAACCTTGGACAACCCAAAATCTGAAACCTTTGCCACCCATTTGCCATCCAACAGAATGTTGGTACTCTTCACATCGCGGTGGATGATGGTCTGCTTCGCACCAGTGTGTAGGTAATGCAGCCCCAACGCTGCACCGATGCAGATCTCAAGCCGTTGCTTCCATGGAAGAGGTGGCTTTTGGGTGCCATACAAGTGCTCTTGAAGGGTACCATTTTCCATGTAATCATACACAAGGATCATCTCGCTCTCGTCTTCGCAATAGCCAATCAGAGAAACTAGGTGACGATGACGGAGCTTGGACAACATCTCAATCTCGGTCTGAAATTCATTGATACCCTGCTGGGACAGAGGGTCTCCACGCTTGATTGCCACCTTCATTCCATGATCTAACTCACCCTTGTATACATTCCCAAACCCACCTTTGCCAAGGAGAAAGGCTTCATCAAAGTTACTGGTAGCTTCCTGGATTTGCAAGAATGTGAATTGGTGGCAAAGGTTGGATTTCTTTGAGAGCAAGGTGGTTAATAACAACTCTTTGTTCATCTTTCCATGATCAACGCTTTTCTTTCGTCTGTTGATAATACACATGATGAAACCGGCAATCAACAGCACCACCAAAACAAAAATAGCTCCACCAATGGTTGCCACACTAGGATCCCCATCACGGTGGTTCCAGGTAATAGGGTTCATTCCAGCAAGGTTACTTTTGTTGATATCCTGTAGCTTGAAGACCTCAAGACCATTCAGAATTGCATCAACAAATTCTGGGTTGGTTTCAACATCAGGGTGAAGTGCGACTCTCAGGTCTGTCTGACCATAACCAATTGGGCCAACTATGTAGTTGGTGTAGATTGGCACGCCAATTCCTCCACTCAAAACAATGACATCCATCTTCTGTGCTGTCTGGTTGTTGATGTATACAAAGAACGTCCTCTGGTTCACCTTGGTTATTGGGTGCTGGATCTCACAGAAATGGAGCCGTAAAAGATAGTGGAATCCTGCATCTACTGGTAGAATCCATGTAAGATTGTACCTCAAGTTGATATATCCCTTTAGCCCCATGGACCTTGCTGTCTCATATAGACCAACCGGGGCTATGTAACTTGGCATGGTACGAGGGTAACTGATGGTTACAGTCTCATCCTTGAAAAAGTTCAGGCCTGAGTCTCCATAAATGTAAGGGGAATCCTTGTCCCATGTGCGATAAAATCCAGAATCATCTTTTGCGGAGATTGTCTCACCCCCAACATTAAGACGATACATCGTCTGAAGGCCTATACAAACAGAGATTGGGAATGGATCTGAGATCCCAACATTTAAAAATGTTGGCACAGGTTTCGTGAAAATGTCAGGAGTGGACACAACCTCAATGCCATTCACAAACGCATAAGAACGAGTGTGGTGAGGAGAAAGGGAAAATGTGACATCGAGATCACCCGAAGGAACATTCACTGAGAATTCAAGGATGAGGTAGGTTCGACCCATCGCATGAGCTGCCTGGGAAGGATTAAAATCATTCAGAAGGACAAGGATCCCAGCAGTGACACTAAACAAGGCATCTGCAGCAGCACGGTCAGCATACTCAGTAGGATAAAAGTAGAGGCGAAGGAACACACGACCAGGCTTAAGACCAAACCAATATGTGGAATTGGAACTGAATATGCGTGCCGTCATGTAAGGCACTGGGGAGGGAAGCAAGGGGTCTAGGTATGACGCGTTGGTTGCCAAACCATCCACTGCTAACTTGGAGTTAGCATCACCTTCCCAAGTTCGACCATCAGAATCAATGGCAGTGCTGGTGGCACCACATCTAAGGCGGATTTGGTGAGGACCTGTGAAGTTATCAGCCACCACATCAAGTAACAAGAGAGAGAACATTGGAATGCACAGGAGGGTAGTCAGTTCTGTTCTGTTAGCCATTCCAGCTGCTGGGTGTATGAAGTTGAGTCATGTGAGAATTTCGGTACAACAGAATAAGCCTATAAGATGTGTTATATCTAAGAGCAGTTGTTCTGTCATGCTAGAATATTGGAAAGCCTTCTATGGACATGCCGAAAGATTTAGAATAACAATTAACTTGTGTACAGTATTATTGTTCGTGAAGTAGATACAACCACAGAGAGCTAGATACTTGAGCTGAAATTACCAACGGAAGGGAATAAAACTACACTTTTGTGATTAAAAGCTGAATCAAGGAAAAATATTAATTAACTATAAGGTTCTCCTTGATTGATTTAATTGTTCTTCTATTTGCCCTTTGTATGATTCTTCAACAATAAGGCTAGTAAAAATCTTTGGATATGTGGATCTATTTCCAAATTGACATACTGTGACTACAATTTCTTTCAAGATAAGGGTGGTTTTTCAGATCAAATCAAATATTAACCTTTTTTTTGCTCCAAAGGAGATTCTTGGTATTTTACGATAATATGAATATGAAAAATATCTTCATAATCTGATGATTGATGTCGTTTAATTCATTGGCTTATTTCACCAGTTATGCTGTTATGTTTTATGTAAGCACCTATCAATCGAATCTCTTGGCCATCATGTAAGGGTTTATAAATTTGAGTAGAGAAAGATAACTGCATACCAGTAAGAAAACCTCCAGAACAACAAACCAAATCGCATTTCAAATAACAAAAAAGAAACTAACTCAAAGATGGAAATGATGAAACAAGGAGGTTAAAATTACCTCATAAGATAGTCAAAGCTATCATTTGCCAAAGAAATAGAGGTTTAACCTATAGGACGGACGATAAAATGGGAGCTGCGGCTTGTCTGGTAGGTGTAGAGATCAGGTGACTAGATGATGAGATTGTGGAGGATATATGGTAGTGGATTTTGACAGAAAAGTACCTATAATTTCAACAAAATTGGAAGAATCACTTCTTGGTTTCTTTATATGAATTATTATGTCACTAAGGTTTCTAATGTCAATGTGTCAAACTTCCCTGAATCGTCGGGTTGTCATACATTAGTCATACAAAATAGGTTTAGTTCTTTCCTTACTTCCGAAACCAATATATATCAAAATACTAGTTTAAGTAAAACTTGGTCCATCAAATTTCAAATGAGACATAAATATATCGCACAATATGCTGATAGCAATGTAAAAATGGTTTACCTGTTTTCCAGATAATTTCATAAATTCGCTCACCAATGGACAAAGGTTCTGAAAACCAACAGATACAAATCGATTATTGACATATATTTTTAAGCATACAAAAATAGCTGCAGTAATGGTTAATATTGTTTTGGCTGAATGCAAATATTGCTTGATGCATGATAGACTCGCACCTAGTTAAGAGTTTGAATGCTTTGATTACAGTCAAAACGGTAAAACTAGAAGAAATGTAACATAATTTACAAAGCTTGGGTATAGTCTTTTTCTGGAAATGCCAGGTTCTACCTAGCACAACATAATCAATGCTACAACCAATTCCATGTGCTTATTAACTCACAGCCCCTACCCACATGATACTGATCCAATCATCCAAAAAGAACAGGTCGAAGCATGTACATGATGAAAAGAGAAAATAATACAGAGAAAAATGAAGAACAAGATTATGGACAGAGAACACAACAAAGGGTGAACATGTTCTGTGACTCAATAGTTTAAGTGCCTAATTTAGACCTAGACCCAACCATCAGAATACAATAAAAAAAGGAGGCAGGTATCTGAACATGAAATGGTGCCATAAAATGCACAGTATCAGATCAGAAAACTGGAAAACTTATGAGGGTTCCAAAGAAAATTAACTAATACTAGTATATATGAGGAGTCATTCTGCTAAATGGCAACGCAGTAGCTTTCACAAGTGACCAATGAATTGTCCTGTGTGGCATCTCAGAATTGACTAGAAAGTTCAGAATTTATACCTTTGCGATTTCATTTCTTCCTATTGAGTATTTTTAGTGCCGTTTCTAGAAGGAAATGAAATGAATATATGGCGACTTTGACTCCAATGTCTTGAACAAAGATACATACGTACAATATATATATTATATATATATATGTATAATAATGTTCATTCTCTTTGTTTAGGAACTACAGAATTTGTGGAGCACTGAAATCAATGTTAAGAACTTAAGAACTGTATTCTGTTAAAGATATATATAAGATGCTTTGTATTTCCCCAACCAACATGTCATCCACAGAAGACTTACTAGCTTAGTATGTTCTTTTCATATACAATCAAAGACCAACATCACACTTGCTTAGTATCAACTTTCACCAGGAATGGTGTGGGACAGAAACCCAATCAGCAAATAAGATAAATGGAGGAAAGGGCACTTCAGTAGAAAAACATAACATAGTCCCCAAGTCACTCGAATTGGTGGTTTAAAAAAAAATCACAAGCATATATACATATCCTTGGTATATTTCCAATTTCAAAATGGGCGACAAGAATAATCTTTTTAGCTTCCTGCTTGAGCTTTTAGCATTGAAAGACATGGTCCAGGAATGCGCCAGTTCGATTAAGCATGCCAGGGAATGCAAAGTGTGCAACACGACAAGCTAGTCGAGCTAAAGTTATGGGGCCTCTGAGTTCCAATTTGTCGAATCAGCTTCATATCTAATTCGTTTATTTAATTTAGTGAGCACATCATAAGAACAGAATACATAGAAAATATTCCATCGAACAGATGACTTTGCAGATTACTTGGCAATGGCAATCAAGCAAGCAGATGACTTTGCATGCACTAAAACTTACCGGTGAACAGGCGATTCAACAGCCATTTGTTGCCACGCCGCCGTCCCTCTCCTAGACATTCCATCGAACATCTCACGTGCACACTGTAGCAATGCCAGGGTACACACGCACAAACACACTCATTCTCACACCATTACAAAACAAGAAAAGTAAAGTACACGTCATGACTGCATGCCACCCAAAAGGATGCTTGTAGAGATTGGTGATATTGTTAATTTCACCTTGGTGGTTTGGCGGTCCTCGACTTCGCCATCCGAGCAGGCGAGCACCACCCCCCAACTCCCAGAGGCTGCGGTGCCGTTACCTCCTCGTTTTGCGAACGCCTCCAGCTATCGCTTCATCGCTTATCGGCTCTTGACCGGAGTCCGGAGCATCGTCTCGTCGCTGGAATTTCCGTGTAGCCACCGCTCGCAAGTGGGCGTCGGAATGATTGATCGGTGTGATATTTGTCGCTTTGGCTACGAGCCGCCGTTCAAAAAAAAGGCAGTGTCTGATTGGTCAATCTATCGGCCGTACAAAAATAGACCAAACAACCAAAAATATGACTTTAAAATTGTTATACCCCATTCACCATACAGGACATCAAAGATAAAATCAAAACACTGTGACTTTAAAATATGGCTTCGTACAAGCCCATCCTAAAAACTTACTCTCCCCCCTCCCCCAATATAATAGGAAGAGGCATTCGATTTTTTTTCAACAAATCGGGCGCTGTTTTACGTCTATTAAGAAAAATGTTTCAACACCAAGGTGTCGACGGAATAGATCGCGATTACGGTATTTACAGAGTATGGGGATAGTTGGAACCAAGGTATACGCGAGATCGAGGTAATACTGGTCAAGGACCAAGTATAGTCATTCCTTGATCATCCGAAGGCACCTGATAGGTGATGAGAAATCGCTATAACGCTGGTCGAGAACCAGACGTAGTCATTTCTCGACCACCCTAAGACAATTGATAGGTGGTGAGAGATCATTACAACGCTGGTCGAGGACCAGGCGTAATTATCTCTCGACCACCCAAAGGCAACTAATAGGTGGTGGAAGATCACTACAACACTAGCCGAGGACTAGCCGTAATCATCTCTCGATCACCCTAAGGCAACTGATAGATGGTGGGAGATCGCTACAACATTGGTCGAGGACCAGGTATAGTTATCTCTCGACCACTCTAAGGCAACTAATAGGTGGTGAGAGATCATTAGAATGCTGGTCAAGGACCAGCTGTAGTCATCTCTCGGCCACCCGAAGGCAACTCTGATACATGGTGAGAGATTGCTACAACGCTGATCGAGAACCAGGCGTAGTCATCTCTCGATCACCCGAAGGCAAGTCTGATAGGTGGTGAGAAATCGCTATAACGTTGGTCGAGGACCAGGCGTAGTCATCCCTCGACCACTTTTTAGGGCGCTAGAGTATGTTATTACATGTGCATCTTATGTGGCCAGCATGACTCACATACCCAACAAGTAGCATATTAGATGTCCATTCACAATTATGTCGGGTGATCAAACTGATAGCATTCGCGAGGGGATTGTTCGTAACAACCATTTCTCAAATAGTTCGGACATGACCGGCACTAAATGTGAGATAGATCGTCGGTCTCTGTTGGTAGGTTTGGTCCAACAACTCCGCATTTGTTCGAGAACATTCTCGATAATGGGGTGTACTCAGCCGCTGCCTACTCGAGTGTTCGATTGTTCCTGAAAAATATTTTCTAGAAGGCAAAATATATAGCAGAGAATACCGAGCACGTACTCAAAAAAATGTATAAATCTTCTAGTATTATCAGGATATAATAAGCAGATTCAGATTAAATATTGGGTATCATGTAAACCGTAAACAAGCATGATTTCTATAAAAAACAAAGCGAGCCCCCAATATTAGAATGTAATGGCCTAATATAGAAGACGTTCGCATAATAGATATTGTATAAAAAGCATGCTCTAGTGTTAACGCCAAAATTTGGTAAGCCCCGAAGTCATCATCGGCTTAGGAATCGTATTGGCTTTAGAGTCCTCGGATGAGCCGATGGACATATCAAATTGCCAGTAGTTGGATTCTTGATGGATTCGGTTACGGAAATTAATCAATTAATTAGATAGAGTCAATTAGTTTCCTTTTACTTTTAGAAAAGATTGTTTAGAGTCCGAATAGGATTTGTATCTTTTACTTTATCTTTAGGAAAGTTTGTGTCTTGTCCAATAAGAATTAGTATCTACTCATGGGTATAAATATGTACACTCAGGATCTGTGTAAGATATCTCTAGATCAATATACAACTTTCGGCGTATCGTCACCCTCTTTCCCGAGGTTTTTACTTATCAACCGGCGAAACTTGGCACCTGACGCGAGCTGCATCGGCTTTCGATCTCCGGCGAAGGGGTAAGTCCTACGTTCCGTCGGCCCTACCTATTTATCATATATCTTAGTTAATCTAGTTTGGTAACTCGATTTATTTGTATCGGCTGGGGTCTGATTTAGGGTTTTTGCCGGTATCGGCTAAATTGCTTTGCTAGATTATATTAGCAAAGGTATCTACAACTCTTAAAATCAGTCGATGACTTGATTGTCTAGATATTATGTTTCTTTTCATACTTTGCGCTGCATCGGTCCTAGTCATGCTTAGAACCATAATCTCTAGCCTGCTTTTTGATTGTCAATAAGGGTCTCGTCGGGGTTTCAGCCGATGAGTTAACTGGACGTTGCATTGGCTCACAAGGATTACATACGAGTTGGATTTAGCCGATAACAACAAAGGTTTCATTTATGATCTAATCGTTTGGATTTAATGACATTGGACCTCCAGCCGATGTATGCTTTAACCTTCGGATCAATACTTATTCTATCATATGATTATTAGCTGATTGGTTTCTATTGGAGTATATTATTATTTTATCACATTATCATTAGCCGATTGTCTTTATATCGTTATTTACATCAAGTATCAGAATCTACATTGATATATAGCCGATTGTTCAAAACCCTGTCTACATTGGCTGGAATTACTCCATCGGCTTGTCAGCCGATCGGCTCTTTGATCTGTTGTTTATAAATCTTGTCAGTTGCAAGATCAGACTGACTAGCATGCCTGCATCTCATCAATTTTAGGACTTGCACTAGAGCTAAGTAGATCTCCCAGGACTTCGTGTGCCACACGCAGGATCTTCGTCAATACATTTTTTGGCACGCTCGACGGGATAGATTTTCGATCAACATCTAGGTAAACATAATAAATTACGAATCTGACAATATTGTATGGATCTGAAAATAGGTACAGTAAATTGAATATAAAATATTGCGTACCTGTGTAGATATATACCGGATATATCTACGGAATTAGTAGATTAATTTTAAAAACTAATCTACTAAATACCTTGAATAGCCACGCTAATCATCTGAATTGAACTCCTTGTGTGCTGGTAGTCATTGAATTGCCTCCGGACGTGTAGCTGTTTGGGCATGTCGATCAACCATGTTGTCTACTGTGCAGGAGTACATGCTGGGTACAGTGAGCACATGGTGACGTGGTTGACTTAGTGAAAATTGATGCCGTGGTCGATCTGGATTCAACCAACCGATATGCTGCACCATTTGAATCCGTTGTCGCCACGCCATGCCTTCCATCGGTACCTTGGTCCAAGGGACGGGGTGTAGCTGATCTCAAGCCATATTGAGCGACTTGATCTTGGGCACTGATAGCCAGTAGGGTTTTTGGCGGCAATGTCAGTTCAGGAGTGGTCGGCATGCAGGAGAGCTTCATGGTCGTCAATATTGAACTGATGTCCTCTACGGTGACGATGTCTTGTAGCTTGGTAGATCTCGAAAGATAAAATTGTTGGATGACGATGATTCTGATCCGGTCGGGAACGTACTCTAGTTGGGTCAAATCTCCTAAGGCTAAAGTCGTTAAAGTATGCCTCATAGAAAAATCCACGGCGGCAATGACTCGGCGAAACTTGAGACGATGAGGGTCCCGATCCATCGAAGAACACACTTCGGTCGGGTCGTATCTCCCTAAAGCTAAAGTCGTCGAGTAGTTTGTCGTCGAAGAATCCGTCTCTTAAAACCCATCTCGTCGAAACCTTTAGCACCAAAACTCCCTACCTGGCATGTCACTGTCGACAGAGTAGATCGCGACTACGGTATTTCAAAGTATGGGGATCGTTGGAACCAAGGTATACACAAGACTGAGGTAAAAAAGATGGGAGACATGGATTTTTATACAGGTTTGGGCCCTTTAACCGACAGGTAATAGCCCTACTCCTATTGGCCGAAGCCGGTGTTGCTCTTATATATCAGAATCAAATGAGTACAATATTTGGGAAAACCTAATCTAGTCATCATCGACTTGGTGGCATGGGTCTCCAACACGTAGTCGATAGTATGGTAGTCTTCTTCCTCGAATATGAACTTGGCGAGATTGGGGGTAGCGCTAGATCCCTCATGTCAGCCCTTGTGGCTCCAGATTGGGTCTGTCTAGGCTTGTCTCTCATGTTGGTGTTTGTTGGCGTATATCGGTGTGTCCCCTCTCCTTCTAGGGGGTCTTATATTTATACCCATAGATGTCCCCTTGTTCAAGTATAACTAGGGAGACAAATATGGATACAATTAAAGTAGTCCTTATAGTTTCTAACTTGAACTCTGCTTCTCCTTCATTACCCGGAACACCTTTCGTATATGAGGCATGATTCTGTATAAGACTTGGTATATGGTGGGCCCCGCCGAGCCCAACTCAAGATCATTGGATATGCCTTATCCATAACACTGACAATCAAACAATCATAGGTTTTACCAATTTAGATCCGGTTTCTTCCTCTTCTCTGATGACTACCGGCTCCTTCGATCTCAGTTGCAGATCCATGCCAGGCGTCGTGGGCTCTTCTATCTCCACCGAAGTGGGAAACCACCGTTGCTCGGGGTTTCGTCACCCCATCATCCCTGGTCTTGGCCTGTTGTCGTCGTTGCTTAGACGAATGAAAGCAACGTTGCCTCTAGATTTAGGTGAGGCCCATCGTCTTCCTGCAACTCTCGACGTTAAGCAGCACCGGGAGACCTATGTTGAAGAGCGGCATGGAAGGATGCCCCCGCTACTCGCGGCAAGGCGGCAGCCGCCGTGTCGATGCTGCTTTGTCCGTCGACTGCCGCAAGACCTACATGAGAGAGCAAGAGAAACGAGAGATAGAAAGGAGAGAGAGAGCGAGAGAAATGAGAGAGAAAGGAGAGAGAGAGTCACGGGTGTGGGGTGGGTGGTTGGGAGAGGGCCCTTTTTTTCCTTGTCCGTCGGGGGCGTGACCAAGAGCGTTCTTAGATATAATAACATAGTATCAAATGTGACACATCCTAGTATTACGAATCTAAATAGAATCTGGATAGGATGTAGTCTAGATTTGTTATATTAGGATGTGTTCTATTTAGTACTAGGTTTTTATAGTTTGGGATGACGGGAGTGTAATTTACTCTGTCGTCATCCGGGAGACGGGGCTTGACCCTGCCGGTCACCAAGTCCCCTCCGTGTCACACCCCGTCCCTGTGCCACTGTACAAATGGCACCGAGGAGGGCATGCTGTAGGAGAAGGGCGAACCGCTTTCCCACAAAACCATGAAACATATAGCAATCCCAGGATAACGATGCTAGTACCAGCGGTAACATGATGAATCAATGCAAGATTTAAATAAATATAATATACCTTTACATTGCATCTTCGGGTAATCCCTAAGTTGCAACCTTCAATCAGAGTCGGCAGCAACGAAACTTAGCGAGGCTAAGACACCAAATCAATCAGCAGTAGTTTGGGTTTAGGGACGAAACTCCAACCTTCATCTTCTTGCTGAACTTAAGCCAAGGAAAGAAAAACAACAACAATGGGGGATTTAGTACTTTCGTACCCAGCAAGCCACTAGGAAATGTGTACATGCAAATTTTAAAGAAAGGCTGAGTTCATTTGGCAAAACATTTTAAAACCCTTTTAAAATGTCTAAGTGTTGATTTTAAAAATAAACTTTCCCTTCGAAAGGAGGTGTCTCACCTCAATCCGTCCACGAGTTGCTTTGCAACAACTTGAGCAGAAAAGTCAAATTTTAGTATTTATAACATCTTTGCCTTTTATTAGCTTCTTTTCACTTTCAAAACATAAACCACATTATCTCCAACAATCATCCGTTAACCAAGTCTCAAGGTTAACAACTCCGGGCCCGGTCCTCTTGACCCGCCAACCCAAAACTCGGCCATCTCAGCCCCTAATCTGGCCCTCTCGGCCCTATGGTGCCAAACGACACCCTAGGTCACACAGGCCTATTCCCAACCACGAAGGCTGGCCGTCCGTCACAAAGAAGGACTTTGGTAACGGTTCCCATCTCACGAACCAATATATTAAATAAGTTTTAAAAACAAATCTACGCTATGGAATCACCTCACATTCGCCCTTGACCATGGGCACGGCTATTCTAACAGTTCAATTAAATCTCTGCAGAGACTGTACGCTTTTCCCACAAGACACGAAGCTTACACCGATACTGGCCGGTACCGGAAGTTCGTGACAAAGCCTTTCCCTAGCCAAACTATAAATGTCCTGTGTCACACAGATGGGTGGAATCTCTCCAACAAGCATCTGGCCAGGCTCAGGCCCTCATCTGCTCAGGCCCCACCGTATGGACCCCGACACATCCCCACTGCAGGAGATTGCCGTATACTCCACCATACCAGTGCTCCTCAACTGCCAACATACTAGACACCTATGTTTCAGCTAGTTACTCATCTAGGGACATCTCATTCTACCCGTGTGGTTGTAATGTGAGATGCTCGGATGAAAAACCCAAAGGAATCGCTCCTTATGCGCTACCACGAAACCAAACCACATAGGAGAGGATTTGCACCGCAAGTTTTCTCCCATAAAACCTTTTTATTTTCAACGTCACAGACTCCCCGAGTCGGGTTTTATAAACCTTTTAAAACCCAAGTTTTTCCACATCGATAACCATGTATAAACCTGATACAATCAAATGGTGAAAAAGGACACCTGCGCCCAGAGAGCGCAAGTATCGGGGTATTGCTGTGGTGGAGCGACAAGGGTTAAGTTTGACAATGTCCTACAGAAAGTAATGCAACTACTTAGGTTGTTCCATCGGTCGTATGCTCGTAGACCATGTCCGATCAAATTAATTGTGTACGCTAAGCATGTAATCTTGGAAACAACACATTTTATAAACTAGGAGCAATATGATCGAAGAGTGGCTTGCCTTATTATTGGTCTTCAAATCTTCGAGAAAATCTGCATCCTTTGCATCTCCGAAACGTCTAATACGCGATTGAAAAGAGAAAAACATCCAAAACCCTATAAAGTAGATAGTAACTATTATAACTAACAGTGTCATTGGATATATCTCGATAATATAAATTATGGAAGTTGAACGGAGTCAATCAGACTTATGGTTGGAGAAATATGAATTTTGGAAGATTAATGGATTTCCTGGAATTTGGAAAAAGGATTTATTAAATTGGAAAGGAATATTCCCAAGAATATACCTTGGCTGTGAGGGTGAGAGGGAGGTATATTGAACTTTCTTTTGAGTGAGCTTGTGCTTTAGCCCAGAGATGAAGGAGGGATTGAATATAGACTTTTAGGGATTAGCTTTTGGTGTAGAGGGATGCAAATTGAACTTTTATGGAGAAGGGGGTTGGTGGGCTTGGCCTGAAATTTGTTGGAGGATGTAATTAGACTTTTGTGTGGACTGATTTCTTGGGCTTAGCCCAAGAAACAAGAGGGAAGTGATATGGACTTCTAGATAGATCATCAAGCCGGGCGGCCCAATGAAGTAGAGGGAGGTGATGTAGACTTTTTCAAGTCCTGGGCCCGTAGAGAGAGTTAAGATAATGGGTCCCACCTCTCCCTTTCCTTTTTCTTTTCTTTTCTTCCTTATCCCCTTCTTTCTATCTCCTTCTCATCTCTTCTTTCTCTATCTCTACTTACTCTTGCCTCTTCCAGAGGAGAGCCCGAGCGTGTGGGAGGAGGGGGGGAAGGGGGAGCCGGTGCCGCGACTCGGCCTGGAGTGGCATCGATGGTCGGGGTGGCGTGCGGGGCAGGGGCGACGGTGCGCGGCAGGTGCGGCGCCGGACGAGGCGAAGGGGAGAGGCGCGGCGTGGCCGGGGCTCGCGGCCGGGAGGCAACTGGGCGAGTAGGGCTGGGCGACGGCCGAGCGCAGGCTGACACGTGGGGTGCGGAGGCTTTGGGCCGGGCGACGCGGCGACTTGGCCGGACGTCGGGCAGCTCGGCCGAATGACGGCCGGGCGTGACGACAGCGCTGCAATGGCCGGGTGGAGAAGTGGTGCGACAGTGGGCGAAAGATGGTGGCTTTTATAGGCCTCGCGACCGGTGGATGGTGATGAAGACAGCTCGGCCGAGCGGGGCCGACTGCTCTGTTCAGGTGATGCCATTGTCGGTCCGGCACAGGAGAGTGAGGACAGCGGCCGGTGCGGGACGGCGTGGACGCGGTGCTTGCTTTCAGCGTGGACTGCTACTCTAAGCTTCCTTGGCGTGGTGCAACGGTGCACTGGACGGGTAGCAACGACGAGGTTGTCATGGGGAAGTAGTGGACGGCGGACAAACGCGCTCCTATTTTCTCCTCTTCCTCTATAGCTTCGCTCTGCTGCTGCTTGCTCGTTTGTTTTGATGTGGTTAAAGGGGTGTTAGGAGAAGGCAGTGAGGTGCCTACCTTGCTCAGTGAAAAAGGCAGGGAGCTTAGTAAAATTGAGGAGACAAATAAATGGAGGGGAGAACGTCTGCATGCACGTGTGCTGGAAGAACGCCTGAAACAAAATGTACCGTGCTTGTCTCAGTGGAGAAAAAGGAAGAAATGCACGCATGCTTGACTTCATTTTTGCTCGTGGGCTGTAAACAATTTGAACTTGTAAAAGGATTTTGACTCTAATGTCTAATGATTTGTTTGGGATTTTTGGACAGATAGAGAAATTGGTTGGAGGGGCTTGGGTTTTGAAACAATATTTTGCAACGAATGGAGTGAGTAGAGCTTTAAACAAAATAATTTAGAATTGGATAGAAATTGGAGGGATGGTGTAGGACGCATTTCGGATTCCAAAATCCAAACACGGGGATTTTATTTGGAAAAGAATGATTTGGAGGAAAAACTCGGCTTTTCCCGGTTTCGTCTGTGCGTGATTAAATTCAACGGGAGAAACGACTATTGATTTTTGGTTGTACGTGCACAGAAATATTGGTTTTGATATATACATATATAGGAAATATTTGTCGGGCGGTCGAAGTCTAAAATAAATATTTTTTAGACCCTATGAATGGAAAGGAGATTTTTGTCGACACGATCAAAAATCCCAAAATTGAAATTTCAACTGTACGAATTTTTGGAAGGGTTTAGGAGGGAAAACTCAAACTTCAAAATTCGAATAATACGAATTTAATTGTAGGGGAAGATATCATGATCAAGGTTTTGGGTTCATAAGGAAACAAATCAATCAAGATCTTTGGCACAAAATCCTAAATACACTCAAAGAACCAAATTTTTGAATATAAGATTTTAATAAAATAGATTTTTCGACAGGGCAAAAATCAGGGCGTTACACTTCGCCACACCGCTCGTGTCGACGCCGCCCAGATCCAGAGGCTGCCGACGTCGTGGACCCATCTCATCACCATTCAGCACCAGGACAAGAGGCGCATGTCGCTGGCAAACAGGTAACGTCTGTCGTGCCTCTCCCGATGGCGTCCCCAATTCCACCGAAACAACTTGGTCATGGGCCAGCTCCACGGCCGGTTGCCGTCTTCCTCATGGAGCTCCGAACCAGTCGGTGGCTACCCGCCGGCCTGGCGCCCTTGCCGGCACCACCTCACCGCCTCTCCCCGGGCCTCTACTCTTCTTTTGTCTCTATCCCTCCCGTCTACTCTCCCTGTCCCAAAATAAATGAATTTAGCATAGGATGAGACATTTCATAGTACAAATCTAATATGTTTTGTCCAGATTCATTGTACTACTATCGCTGTCCCAAAATATAAGAACCTAGCACCAGATGAGACATAATCTATTATTATGAATCTGGTCTAGATTTATCGTAGTAGGATGTGTCTTATCTGGTCCTAGGTTCTTATATTTTGAGACGAAGAGAGTAGAAAATATCACATCCTATTAGATTTATTATTTTGGGATAGAAGTACACTTGTGTGGGCTGGTTTAGGGTGGGGATAGGAGATAGTTGACCAGTCAGAGAAAGGCGGTTGTTGTGCTGACATGGACAGTGGACTGCTACTGTTGTTGCTGCTTGTATCAATTTTCTATTTTTTTCTGGTCAGTGGTCAGGTTTGCGTCGCCCATCACCTCATCGACATCTACACGTCTTCGACATCGGCATCGATACTGCTTCGACTTCATCGGCTAACCCCACGAAACTTCGGCTTGAGCACCCGTTCAAGTGCATAGCTACGACGACACCCTGCTGCTGATCGTCTTCGAGTATGTGTCTACACCAACAAGCTTTGGGTTGCCACTACGTCACCCCCTAGGCCGCAGTGTCGTTGACTATGGTCCATGTCTACTAGCTATTGCAGTGCTGAGAGGTGTCTTCCTTAGCGTGGCCTCACTGCCGGTGGACTTCCTACCATTGCATTGACTTGGACCTATAGCTGTATTGTCCTCCTTGAACCGCAATGTCGCCACTCTTGTCATCTTCATCATCATTCACGCATCGACTCCCTCGTCGTCCGTATTAGTCATTGTCAACTATCGGATTCTTCTTCATCTACTTCGAGCATTGCCGCCGTGTCTCTAAGTTGCCACTGTCGTCGCTACATGCCGGTGGTCCAGTCGATCCTACATGGCTACCGACGTTGTCGTTACAGGTCATTGTCCTGCTACTTCGTCTTTGTCTACCTTCGTCCGCGTGGTGTTGGCAACACCGATGCGCGAATTCGTCCCTAGTTGTCTCGGCAAATCCAGCGTGACGTCTCGTCTTCCACGGTTCGATTGCATCGGCTCTTCGGCATCATCTTCCTCCACGACTGCCACAATCGCATCACCATCTTGGTCTTCAGCGCGTCATCACGCACCTTGGTACATGACATTGTCCCGCATGCCAACGGTTACTCCATGACGCCCCTTGTGCCGTGCTGCTTGGCTACCTCGACACCAGCTCCCCGACTTCGGCTACATCGACCATGGCTACTTTATGCACGGTTTCATCGACCATGGCTCTCTCGCACCCTTCGCTTCGGCTACATCAACTGCGGCACAAAGGACTATCATCAGTGTTGAGCACTCTCGTCGATTTCTTCTTCAGTCTAAGCATCTGCGCTGCTCACGCTTGGACTGTGGGGGATATTGGAGTATATGGTAGTTAGAGTTATATTAGGATACGATTGATTTGTATCGTAGGCTTCATTATCTTTGGTCCTACCGTATCTTCTTCCCATGTACTCTTATATATACCGGTACCCAAGACTCAATATAATGGGTCCAAATATTTACAGAAATCTTCTCTCCCTGTATTATTCAACCTATTGGCTTATTAGTCTGGTTCGAACCGGACCTTATCCCCATTTTCTCTCTCTTTTTCTTTTCGGGGATCCCCATTTTCTCTCTTCACCTCCCTGTTCCCTCAATCTATCTACTCTCACTCTCAAGCCATAGTAGCCAATGACGACGACGAGAGGATCTCTCCCACAAGAAACCTTTGTCCCTTGTTTCCAATCTTCCATACCCGCAGCAGTGGCAAGTGACGGACAAGGAGAGCGACTGCATGTGGGCAATACGGAGACATTGGAATATGTATATGTATTGTTTTATTACCGTCAGCAGCAAATATCTAAAACATTAGAATGTTCAAAACAAATTTATGGCAAAGTGAGTGTAATTCAACTGGTTAGATTTTTTGTGATGGAATCAGCCCACTCAAATTCAAATCCTAAATTTGATACGGGTGCTCGTATTTACGGCTAATTATTATTTCAGTGGTAGGCGCCGTGTCTGTCGACAGCAAGACATTTGTGATGATTTCGTCAATTTCAAGATATACCAGCGAAGGTGCTATAAGGGTAGGATGTGCGTGCGTGCGTTCATAGGATGAGCGTGCGCATGTTATGAACGCTTGCGTTTGTATGATGTTTATAACAAAAAAAGTCTCGTTTTTATGGTGTTATCCAATCAAGACCTATAGCAAATTTTGCATAATATTTTTCATCGTGCTCCCTATAGGGAGAGGGAAAAGGGAAACAAGAACAAGGTGATACTTGGCCGGTGGTGCTAACTTATCATGATGATTTTTTTTTCATGGAGGGGTAATCGGAAGAGAGAGTAACTTTTTTATTCAGAATGGATGCCCGTGAATCCCGCTACTAGCTAATAAGCAGATAGCTGCAAACTACGTAGCACGAGTTATTATTATTGTTCCTATTGTTGTTGTTGTGGAGAAAATGGATTAGGAGGTCGACAAACCGGAGAATCCATTTTTAGTCCCGGTTTATAATCCCTTTAGTTCTAGGTTGCAAATCGGGATGCCAATTTCGGGACTAAAGATGTCTATTTTTAGTCCCGATTGAAATAACCGGGGCTAAACCCCAGTTAGTGTTAAAGAACAGTTGATTTGTAATTAGATTTAGGAGGTCTCGCTGAAATTTAATCTAGAATTATGAGAAAAAGGTAGTAGTATTGATTCTACATGTAATTTTAGTAGCCAAAGTCACATTTGTACTTTAGAACTAATGACGATCTTAAATTAATTCATTCCAAAATCAAGTATTATTAATGGGGTATTTATAAATTTTAGAATTAATTGAATACAAGTATGCATGATAAAAGAATATTTCTTTATAATATTTTGTAATTAACTACCAACTTTATATTTTGGAAGTATTACCAAAATTGTTTTCTTTGTTAGTATTAAATACTCAATTTAACTATGTAGTTTTTTTATTAATCATTGTATTGTACATGATCGAAAACTCAAGATAGGCAAAGATGGTAAATGTGGCCTTGATACCACTCAAATGATCAAACATAAGAATCAAGCCTAAGAAGGATGAATGATAGAAATACTAAAACCAAATCATTTTGCGGAATAAAGGAAACCCTCAAACCTAATAAAGTCGCACTAGTTAGACCGCTGTTAGCCACCGGTCATACCGTTGCATGGCCATTGGTCAGACAACCGCATGTATGCCTCCGATCAGATTGCCCGTCTGTCGTCGTTGGTCCATGCCGCCGGTCACAACACCCTCCGGTCAAACCGTGTCACCAATGTTGGTTAGACATAAAAAATATAAATTGAAGAACTCTTCAAGGTAGATCAACTTTATTACTTTATTACTTTCAATCATGTTTACAAAGTACAACTACATCCCTCTTTTAGCTTTTGAACTCAAATTGAAACCTATGCTAAAACCCTAATTTTCTCAAAAAAAACTATTCTCTCCAAAATTTTATACCGAGAGCCTCACCCTCTCAACTATTTATACCCTAAGGTGAAGACACAAAGACACGAATCCAACATGGATAAATAGTTCTAATCTCATAGAAAACATACCCATACAAGTATCCAACTTATCCTATTACAACTCAAACTTCAATCCTTTTAAATTTAGACTTCTTCCAAATTGGAGTCCACATCCCATACACAAACAATATCTCTTATATGACATATAGAATCTTTACCGCCACGTGCATTGTTTTCTAACCTTAATATCTTACATGATCTCCTTGATCGTTTGAACATCAACTTTTTTGAAGTCGATTCCCGATCCATCACCGGCAATACTCTCCCAAGGCCTCAAGAAACACATACACATGAATAAACCAAGAAACCATATCCGAGCACAACTTCTTTCCCAACTTAACTCAACATTAGCACACAATAGTATAACATATGAATAGAAATTACCTAAAAGTTATAAACATGAAGCAATCACGAGAATCCATAAAAACAACCCAAAACAGACTCTAAGATGAAGTCTACCGATCAAACCGTCGGGCTAGCCGGTCTGACTGTACGCATACCACTGGTCTGACCGGCGCTCACTGCCCGATCCGACCACATGCATCCAGAAGCAAAACAATTATTCATCGTGACAAAACACTTTTCATCGTAAATGTTCGGTCTAACCAGAGTGCATAAGCCTGGTCTGACCAGTCCAGTCCAGTCCAGGGACAAAATCCTCCTAGGCAATAAAACACTATATAATCAAAACCATTATAAATCAACTCAAACGCCAATTGTTCGACACAAAACATAAATCAAAACATTAATTTCATATGTACCATCCTTTAAAGGGATTCTTTTACAAAATGAAGCAACATATAAATAAAATCTAAATATTTATAATATCAATAACAATAACAATCTAATCCGGCGCCTTGTTTGCGGAACCAGACCATGTGATTGTGAACAGGGCGGAGCAACTAGCTAGCCCTTTTGTCAGATATATCTTCCACTCACACCAAATTAAAGCCAAATATAATGCACACAAACAAAACGCGCTCCTGCCAAACTTGGTAAAGGTGATAGGCACCGGAAGCCACCTCACTTCCAATGGACGGCAGAATCCCAGCTATAACTAGCTTTGGTTCTTCGTTCCGGGATCAGTTGGCAGTGTCCCCCATCACATCACATCACATCACATCTGCCTTTCCCTCTGCATCGTCTGTCAATACGTTCCGCGGTTCGGCTGGTTTCCACTTTCTCCAGGCAGAGTGGCGTTTCCAAGTTCCTATTGGTGATTTGATTGGAACCTGTAGTACCGCTAGTGGATGTCGTTCACATCTGATGTTCCAAGAGGCAAGAGCAGCAAATTAACCAGGTTTGTTCATACAGCAACGAGCAGCAGGAAGCAATTGCACATTGTTTGATCACTCACTGAACTGGAAGGAGAGATAGCCGTTCCTTGACTCATGTCATCAGTCATCACATCTGATGAGGGTAAATGAGGAGGAATGTCCAATATTACCTTTGTTATTACCAACCTCTAGAAATTAAGATACTTGAACAACGCTGGAAAATTCTGAAAATACTTCAAGAGTAGACAATGGTATTATATATGTACTTGAGATTATGGGTACAATATACCCACATAGATAGCTTATCCAACTAAAGATAGGAGGTGGACAATGTCTATACATTATGTAATAGATTAGGACTTGGGAATTGTCATACCTTGTTTTAAGACCCATAGTCTTAGGGTATGATTATGTAAAGGGATAAGAAAACCTATGTCGTGTACGACTGTGTTTTCCTCCTTGTAACCCTGCCTCTGAACCTATATAAGAAGGGCAGAGAGCCCTTGAGGGCATAACCACAACTCGATTGTTAGATCAATACACACTAGGCGGATCCAATCCCCGAAACGGGAGTAGGGTATTACTTCTCATAAAAAAGGTCTGAACTTGTCTAAACCTTTGTCCCTTTATTCATCCACTTTAGATCTCGTGCGCTAACCTCTTTTTTTATTGCCGAATTTTAGGATCGACAGTTGGTGTGCCAGGTAGAGGTTGCGTCAAGTTTTATGCCGACAAGTTTGATGGGATCAACTTCGAGAGTCGACAACCTCGCCTTCCCTTCAGGACAGGCCTATCATTTCGGTAGCCTCGATTTCGCCACTAACAACTTCGGCAAGATCTTTCTTCTCGACCCGGTTTCACGTCAGTCGGGGAGGGACCACACTGTCTTGGCACCATTCGGTCTACCGAACGCCTCTAAGATCTATTCAGAAACTTATGCCTCCAAGTCAGCTTCAAACCACCTGAGGGAATCGTCATCATCAACTCATTTTCGTGGTCTCTCCAACAACGCGACGAGGACTTATCCTCAGATCACCATGCGCCTACCTCCGCTCCTCGCTATGATGTTTGGACCTAGATCGGTCTCCTCTCCCCTTCCCCGGCTTCGTCCAGGCACGGTTCGGATATGCCCGATTCTAGATATAGGGAGGTGGGAGTCTTGATCCAACCACTCGAATCCTGCAGCATTACCGAGATCGTCAATGATCTCAGCTACTCGGATGGCTATACCAACAACAACACCAAAACCATCAATAGCTTTGAGTTCGACGATTATTATACTTTCCTCTTCTTTGGGGTTTTCATTGCCGGAGCTACCGACGAAGACGAACAAGCTTGCATCACAAGGGACTAGGAGGAAGAGCGAGCAAGGATAGAATAGGAGCGTCTATGCAAAGAAGAGGAAGAGCACCAGCAAAGAAAATGAGATCTGATCCGAAGCGGCCATGCCGCTCACAATAACATCATTCAAACCCATATAGACGACACCAATATCTTCACTATGCTTCAGCAAAACGCCGTGGCAGCAGTTACACTGATTGACACCCTCATCGATGCAACCCCCGACAACATGACCCCAACGCTCAGCAAAGTCAAGACTATGATCGTGGCTACAGCAGCACAACAAAATAAGAGTGCCAGGCCTTCCCGTCGAGCAGAGGAATCCTTTGCCGAGTCCCCAAGGACACCTACTAGTGGTCAGCTACTGTCCAATCATGGTTCAAAAGTCCATCGGGTACCTGAGCATAGCAAAGGTTACATAGCATCAAGCCAGCCTCGTCATGACGATTGCGGTCATTGTCGAAACCAGTCGGATGGAGGCCACGATCATGACAATGATCGTCACCACGCACATCACGACAGGCGTCATGACGATGGATGTGGGCATCGCATACTAAGTGATCTGCGCGATACCTTAAATCAAATTCATCGAGATCAAGGAAACCGTGCACACCATGACAACCACCGGCGCTTTCCCGACAACGACGGTGATGGTGTACCTACCTTTACTCGTGAACTACGTCGAGTGGATTGACCGATTGGCTTCAAGCCGACTGGAATCATGAAGTATGATGACAAAACCGACCCTGAGTCATGGCTCACCATCTACACTCTAGCCATCCCCGCAATAGGAGGAGATAGCAAGGCTATGGCAAGTTACTTACCTGTCGCACTTGCCGATTGAGCGAGGAGTTGATTAATTGGGCTCCCGAGAGGATCTATTAATTCTTGGGGTGAGCTCCGAAACCACTTCATCGCAAATTTTCAAGGCACCTACGAGAGGTCGAGCACTCACTTTGACCTATACCATGTTGTTTAGCGTCCCAACGAGTCTCTAAAAGATTACATCCGACGTTTCTTGGAAGACCACAATAAGATCCCAGAGGTCACCGACGATATCATTATTGCTGCTTTCTAGAAGGAGATTCGAGACGAGTTACTCATTGGCAGCGCCAGTGAAGAAAACGAGATCTGATCAGAAGCGGTCGTGCCGCTGACAATAACATCATTCAAACCCGTATAGACGACACCAACATCTTCACTATGCTTCAGCAAAATGTTGTGGCACTCACTTCGACTTGTACCATGTTGTTCAGCGTCCCAACGAGACTCTAAAGGATTACATCCGACGTTTCTCGAAGGGCCGCAATAAGATTATCGCTACTTTCCAGAAGGGGATTCGAGACGAGTTACTCATCGGCAAATTCAGTCGCAAACCTCCGCGTACCGTCATGAAGTTGTTTGAGACGGTGAATTCTTACGCTAAGTCTTCCAATGCTATCAATGCATTACAAGTAGAAAAGCAGTTGGGAGGTCATTGGTGTCCCAAGAAACATAACGGCAGCAATAATCAAAAGGAGCATGAGCCCAAACCCGATGATTTGGTGGCTACAACTACACATTATCAGCGTCCTCGTGTCAGCAACCACAATAAGATAATAAACACCCAATGCACTCATTATCCTAATTCCAAGCATACGGTCAAGGGTTGTTTCATCTACAAAAGATTCTCGGAGGTACACATGGCTCAACTTAAGCTCACTTCCGGTGAAGGAACTTCAGAGCAAAAGAAAGATGACGATGAAGCTGGCTCAGGAGCTTTTCAAGATCCACATGTAGAGTTGAACCATATCTTTGGAGGCCCGCTCACGTGCGAGTCCAAGAGGAAGCATAAATTGACCGATCGGGAGATCAATGTGATTCGACCTAAAGTACCCCAATACCGACGATGATCTGAGGTGGCAATTATGTTCAACCACTTGGATTATCCTCACCGAGTGGCTCACCCGGGGCGGTACCCCTGGTGTTAGACCCAGTGGTTCACAACATCAAGTTGAAGTGCGTTCTCATCGATGGTGGCAGCGCGCTCAACATTCTCTTTGCCAAAACGTTGGACAAGATGCAGATTCCAAGATCCGAGTTGAAGCCGAGCTCTGCTCTGTTTCATGGGGTTATCCCCGGATTGTCTTCGACACCACTCGACCAAATCACTCTTCCAGTCATCTTCGGCACCCAGGAAAATTTTTGGATAGAAAACATCTGCTTTGAAGTTGCTGACTTCGAGGCAACTTACCATGCCATATTGGGAAGGCCGGCTCTTGCAAAATTAATGACCGTCCCTCACTACTACTACTTAATGATGAAGATGTCAGGCCCGCAATGAGTTATTTCACTACATAGTGACGTCAACCAAGCTTTTACTTGTGACAAAGAAAGCTGCGAGATGGCCCAATCTCGTAAGAGAGCACTCAACCAACAAGCTACATCGACATCGCAAGAAGGAGAGATCCCTGCCAAGAAGATATCAAAGTCAGGAGAAGGCGACGCCAAGACGAAGAAGATTCCACTAGATCCAACTGACCCCTCCAAAACCGCCGTTATAGGCATTGAGTTAGATTGTAAATAGAAAAGCACGCTCATCACTTTTCTTCAAGCTAATAAAGATATATTTGCCTATAAACCTTCTCATATGCTTGGTATTCCTAGAGAGGTGATCGAGCACTGATGAAATGTGAAGCCTGATGCTAAACCTATCAAACATCGACTCCGCCGATTTGCTCAAGACCGAAGAGACGCTATCAAGGAGGAATTGACTAAACTCTTGGCAGCTAGATTTATCAAAGAAGTTTATCATCCTGATTAGCTGGCTAATCCAGTCTTAGTTCGGAATAAGTCGGGACTATGGCGTATGTGTGTGGACTACATGGACCTCAACAAGTCCAGCCCCAAAGATACTTTTGGATTATCTCGTATTGACCAAGTCATTTATTCAATGGCCCGTTGCAAGCTTCTTAGTTTTCTCGACTGCTACTCGGGATATCATCAAATCAGCATCAAGGAATTCGACTGCTTGAAGACCTCGTTTATCACATCGTTCGGGGCATATTTCTACATCACGATGCGTTTCAGCTTGAAGAACTCTGGTGCCACTTATTAACGCATGATTCAAAGATGTTTGCAATCTCAATTCAAACGCAACGTGGAGGCCTATGTTGATGATGTTGTCATCAAGACGAAGCAGAAGGATGATTTGATTGCTGACCTATAAGAAACCCTCAAGAACATCCGGGCCTTCAGGATGAAGTTGAACCCGAAGAAATGTACCTTCGGAGTACCATCAGGGAAGCTGCTTGGATTCATGGTGTCGCATCGCAGCATTGAAGCCAACCCGAAGAAGATCAATGCTATACGCAATATGCAACCGCCCAGCACTTAGAAATATGTTCAATTACTCAGCGAGTGCATGTGGCACTCAGTCGGTTTGTTTCTAGGCTTGGAGAACGTGGCATGCCCTTCTTCAAGTTGCTAAAGAAGACCATTGATTTCCAATGGACGCTCGAAGCCTAGCAAGCCTTCAAAGATTTAAAGAACTACCTCACCACACCTCTCGTGTTGGCTTCACCTCTCTGTCACACCCTAGAGTTTCCCCTTCTAGCTTTAAATTCATTAAATAAATCGCCTAAAAGAATTTGTTTAATTAACCTAGAGCAAAACCCCAATTGATAAATGCATTTAATTAAGTGGAAATGGCATGGTGGAATTTTTCTTGAGTTCTCCATGTTAAAATACATTAACAGGATTTTTAGTGGAATTTTCAGAGCCCTGGAAGTAATTTTAACCAATTAAAAACCCTCTCCGCAATAATTAAATCCTAGGAAAAATCCCTTTCCTTTTTCTTTTTCTTTTTCTTTTCCCCCAAGACGGCCCATCCTCCCTCCCGACCGCCCTGCGCGTGCCTCCCCTTCCCTCAGGCCGGTCCAAGGCCGTGGCCTGCACCGCGCCCTTCCCCGCCGAAGTCCGCATCGCCCCCTCCCTCTTCCGGGCCACCGATAGGTGGGGCCCACCTGTCGGGCCCTTCCCCTTCCTCCAGCCGCCCGCAACCACCGCCCAAAACCGCCGCTGCTCACCTCCCCGCGTCGCCCATGCCACCCGCACCCACTCCCCCACTCCGCACCGCCCGAGCCGCATAGTGGAGCATGGGATTCGAAGCCGAATCCCGACTTCCTCTCTCCTCTCTCCATTCTCCCACTCCGGCGAGAAATCCAGCCTCAACCGGCCACCCCGAGCTCCCCGGCTTCCTATAAAAACCGTCCCCGTTTTCCCCTCTCTCTTTTTCCCTAATCACTGTCCGCTCTCGTGCCCTCTAGCGCCGCCGCCGTCGTCTTCCCCGGCTCCGGTGAGGACTCCTTTCCCTCCTCTCTCTCACGCCGCCCGTTCAGCCGTCGTCCGCGCCGCCTTCCGCTCGGCCGCCGCCCCATGCTGCCACTCCGTGACGCCCCGCACGACCGCGCCCGCTGCCGTGGCACGCCGCGCTCCCGCCAGTCTCGTGGACTCAAACCACCGTGGACCGGGGCCCCGTGCCACCGATAGGTGGGGTCCACCTGTCGGCGCCGCCGCCCCTTCCTCCGCTGATGTCAGCTCTGGGATTTATTGCGTAATAATTTAAATAAGGACTTTTCTGTTTATAGTAAAAACACAATTAATCTTCTAAAATTCATAACTAATTCATCCATACTCCGTTTGAGTCCTTTCAAGTTGCAGAAAATTCATAAAAATGCTGAGAATCCATTAAAAATGGTTTTGTTCCATGTTTTAGTAGATTTATGGCTTGTTTGCTTGTGTGTTTTGTTTTTCGTTTAGATTCTGGTAATTCCGACACTCCTGTGTACTTCGAGGTTGTTGCAGGGGTCGATCCAGCGCAAGAGCAAGGCAAGTCATGCTTATCATTTGAGAATATTGTACCTAAATTGTGAATGTCTTATTTTTCTCCAAATATTGCATTGTTTTATAATGTCATTTATGGGCTCAATTACCTATTGTACTCAGCCTTATGTTTCAAATATCCTGTTCCTTTGGTAGCTTGGGAAATAATTTGAGTAGTTGCTAGTTTAGGAAGTGCTTAGCCCTGCTTAGGTCAAGTAGCACACCAAGGGGGTCTTTTCACTTAATTACTTAGCATAGTCCCTTTAATGATATTTTCATTTAAGTGACACCATGGTGCTAATTAAACTAAAACATGACAAATGGTGGGCTGTGGGTGTGTGGTTTTGCTAGTCGCACCCATGGCAATTAAGGACTGGTTCGCGAGAAACCCTGAAAGAATTACCATACTTTCCACAAGCCAGCATGGGCAACGGCTGGGTTTGTAGTGTCGCTTTTCCTAGCCGACGCATCCAAGCAAGGGTGGGCGTGATGGAGTTGGATCGGCGGGGGTTTACCCGTTGATCGGCTTCTGGATTCACCTAGGCACGAGAGGTGGCTGCCCACCTTGGTTTAAAGGTGGGGGCGAAACATGTGGTGTGGTACGCTTGGTTAGGGAGGGTTATGCAAAGGGTCCTGTCACAGTCCCTTTTTGGTGTACCGCGGTGGTATGCCAGCACACAGTAACGTGTCCTGGGCGGTGCCTTGTGGATACAGTTGTACCCCTCTGATCAGAGTAAAACTATTCGAATAGCCGTGCCCGCGGTTATGGGCGATCAACCAGATTCACCGTGATTAATCATACCTTTAATAACCTGACTTAATGGAACTGGTTTAGTTCAGGTGGTGGGTTGGGCCTGTCGCAACGTGGTGTAGCGTTAGGCAGTGATGATTTAATCTTGATTAATTAAATTCAACAGTCTTACTACTTTCAACTACTATTTCTAAATGCTTACTTTATGCAAACAAACTCCTTAGCCTCCTTTGGTATTACTTGCATCATTTCCCCCTTTCCGGTATGACTTGTTGAGTACAGCAGGTAGTACTCAGTCTTGCCCTATCTTTTCCCACACCAAAGTTGGAGTACGTTTCCGATGGAGGCTATTCAGAGGAGTAGGCTTGTGTTTGCCATCGAGGATGCCCATGGAATGGTGCCGCCACGCTGCGAGCGTCTAGTTATCTAGAATAGCTTGTTTATCTCTTTCCGCTGCATTTATGTAAGATATTTTTATGGTGTTTGTAAGATGTGGATCTGTTTGTCAACTTTGTCGTTTGTGTACCCTGGCCGGTCCTGGACATGGGTTGAATGCACATTCTACTTGGAATTCGGGTTAGCGAATCTCTGGGCGTGACACTCTCCCACAAGAGCCCCTGTTACTATATATTTCAGTGACTTCTCAGGTGGTTAGCATGGTGTTGGCTGTTGAACGCGAGGAGGAGGGACACATTTAGAAAGTCCAAAGACCTATCTACTTCATTAGTGAAGTTTTGACTGATTCCAAGACGCGTTATCCACAACTACAAAAATTACTATATGGAGTACTGATCACAGCACGAAAATTGGCGCATTATTTCCAAAGCCACCTAGTTACTATGGTTACATCTTTCCCACTCGGCGATGTTCTTCATAACCATGAAGCCATCAGGTGTATTGCAAAGTGGGCTCTAAAATTGATGGCATTTGATGCCTTTAAAGCTCGAACTTCAATTAAATCTCCAGTGTTGGCTGATTTTGTCATCGAGTGGACAGATATCCAAGAAGGGACACCGGTGGAGAAGCTGAAATACTAGACTATGTATTTTGACGGGTCTAAAAGAGTTAGAGGCATTGGAGCTGGGGTCGTCCTTATTTCCTAGACTGAAAAGCGGCTGTGATATGTTCTTCAAATTCACTTCCCGGCATCACATAATGTGGCTGAGTACGAGGCTTTGCTTTATGGTTTACGCTTTGCTGTATCTCTAGGGATACGCCGGATGATAGTGCGCGAGGACTCTCAGTTGGTTGTCAACCAGGTCATGAAAGACTGGTCTTGCTTAAATGACAACATGGTCGCTTACCGTTAGGAGGTTCGTAAGTTAGAAGATAAGTTTGATGGCTTGGAGCTGTCTCGTGTTTTAAGGCATCACAATGAAGTTGTTGATGAATTGGCAAACTTTGGATCCAATAGGGAGGCTGCGCCCACAGATGTTTTCGTCGAACAGCTTCACGAACCCACTGTTTCAAAGAAGGAAGTTTTTGAAGAAGATCGGGCAAGGCAAGTCTTGATACTGGATACTGATTGGAGGATGTCATTCATTAGGTTTTTGACCAAACAAGAATTGCCTCAAGACTGGGACGAAGCCGAGCGAGTTCGTTGATGAAGTCAGTGCTACGTGTTTTCAGAAAGAAAGCTCTACAAGCGAAGCCTGACTGGTATTTTACTACGGTGTGTGTCTCCTGAGGAAGGACAATGGTTGCTACAAGATATCCACTTGGGCATTTGCGGCAGTCAAGTTGCAGCTCGTACTTTGGTTGGCAACGCTTACAGATAGGATTTTTTCTGGCTCACGACATAACAGATGCAGAGAAGATTGTTCGGACTTGCGAAGGTTGCCAGCTTTTTGCAAGGAAGATTCATATTCCGGCTCAAGAGTTGCAAACAATACCGCTCTAATGGAGTTTTGCCGTTTGGGGGCTTGACATGGTGGATCATTTCAAAATAGATCTAGTAGGTTTTACACATTTGTTTGTTATGATAGACAAATTCTCCAAGTGGATTGAGGCTAAGCCGGTTGTTACAATCACAGCTGATAAGGCGCATGATTTCTTTGTTAACATTGTGCATCGGTTTGGAGTTCCTAATAGGATAATTACTGATAATGGTACTCAATTCCCTGGTGGGTTTTTAAAGATTTTTGTGAAGATTTTGGGATCAAGATATGTTATGCTTCAGTTGCGCACTCGAAGAGTAATGGCCAAGTTGAACGTGCTAATGGGATGATTCTCCAAGGAGTTAAAGCTCATGCTTTTGATAGATTACGACCTTATGCCAGCCGATGGATAGAAGAGTTGCCTTCGGTTATTTGGTCATTAAGGACTACACCCAATCGAGCAACAGGTTAATTTTCTTTTTTCTTAGTATATGGAGCCGAAGTTATGCTATCGAGTGAGATGGAATTTGAGTCCCTTCGAGTATGTAATTTCAATGAAGATAAGAGTGACCAAGATCGTGCGGAAGACTTAAATCAGCTGGAAGAAACTCATGATATTGCTCTTATCCAGTCAGTAAGGTATCTTCAAGGACTTCGGCGATATCATAATCGTAATGTTCGTTCCAAGGCATTCATTATTAGGGATTTGATCCTGCGAAAGATTCAAACAACTAAGGATATACATAAGTCGTCTCCCCTTTAGGAAGGGCCATTTATCATATCAGAAGTGACTCGTCTAGGAGCTTATCGGGTGAAGCGTGAAGATGGATCACCTGTCGAGAATTCTTAGAACATTGCCCATCTATGTCGCTTTTATACTTAGAATTATCCTTATGTATCTATTTTTTCTCTTGACTACCTATGTCAAGTATTTTGCCTTCTTGAGTAACCAGACCGGGGCTATCTATGATAATGAAGAGTTATTTCATTTCATTGACACAAATTAGTTTGGTTTATCATTGGTTTGCTTTGACTATGAGATGTTGACAAGTATTGCAAAATTTTTAAAGACTTAACTAAGTTTATGGCTTAATACGGTCGGACAAAAGTTTTCTTGCTATATACACAAATTATAGTTAGAACAATATCATATATAAGTTAGACATTTACAATCACCAGTTATATTACAATTGGAAGCTTAACTCTGGAATTCTGCTATTACATCTTTGGCTATCTTCCGAGCAAGTTCTTCAGCTTCATTGATGAATTCAAGCACTTGCTCTTTGGAAGTGCCATATGCAAAGCCATCGCCGACTGCAATGATATCCACTCGAGGATATAATGATTTTGTCATCACCAGGGCTTGGCTTGCTCCCATGATGGCTGCTTCGGCAATATTCTTATAGTACTTATCGGGAGCACTCCTAAGCTTGTTGAAGATCTCGGTGGCATTCTCCGAGCTGGAGCCAAGACCATTCTGGAAGATGGCATTGAGCACAGGAGCTGCAACATTGGCGATGTCATCCCGTAAGGATTCTGCCCTCTTGATGCGCTCGGTGAAGACTTCGAACTGAGCTTGGGTTTTTGCGTTGCGAGCTAAAGTAATGCAAGTTAAGACAGACTATAGTTTTCAAGAAGTCTTCAAGTTTAAAGACAGGCGGAGAGATTTTTACCTTCTAGTTCGTTTATGGCATTATCCTTATCTTCTTGGAGCTCAGAGTTGGCTTCCTTAGCTTTCTTCAGTTGGGCCTTGAAAGATTCAATTTGAGCTCTTTGGGCTGCAATAATGGATGTGTACGAGGGAAGATTCAACAACAAAGGATTATCAAATTGAAGACAAGAGATGAGTATGACCTACCCTTAACTATTCCTCGGTAATCAAAATTAGCATCTCGAAGCTTGTGGATTTCTTCTCATTAGATACGATCTTGGGATTTTGCAGCTTCTTTAGCCTCAGCAGGCTCTTGCTTAACTGCTTCAAGCGACTTTAGATGAGGCACCAGCTTTTTGAGGGTTTCTGATTTTGCTTGAGATTGAAAATAAATCCTCTGCCGAGCCAAAAAGACACGAAAAGTATATGGACAACTAGTTTACTCTGGAATTGTAAGGAGAAGGATTTTTTTTGTTACCTTTAAAAGCTTGGTGGACTCATTAAGCCCCTTTACCAGCTTGTCCCACTCTTCGGCTTCTTTTTTCCTGTTCAGAATGATTCCATGCGCCAAACCGTCTGTATCACGCCATTGGATTTTTATTGGTAACAGGGAGTCTTCTGGAGATTTGATGTGAAGGATTTCTTCTTCTTCATCCGTTGTGGGTTTTGGTCAGATAACCGAGCAATGGTGTTATACTTCAATATTAATCTTGAAAATGTTTAAGTCTGGAAGATTTACCTTCGTTTATTTCTGGCTGTTCTTGAGGAGCGCATTCGACTCTTTCATGCTGGCCAGCTTGATCATCACCAAGACCAGCATATGATTTTCTTCCTTCATCTTCGCCTGCTTGTGTTGATTCTGATGTAGTATTTGTCGGTTGGTCTCTAGTCGGCTGTTCCTGGCTGGAAGTGGTTTCTTCATTAAAACCCGACTAGTTTTCAGTCGGGGGCTCTTGGCTCGTGTTCATATTTTCAGCATCTCACCAGTCGGGGGCTTGTTGGGAACCTCGTCGGTGTCTTGATTAATGGTCTCAGCTTTTTTCTGAGTTTCTTCATGAATGGTTGGATCAATGTCCTGAGGTTTCCTATAAGAGACAATGTAAGATGGAATATATATTCAAGACCAAATATTTCTGGCATTACATATGCAACATATTGGCTTTCTAACTCAACATTATGAAAGACGAGTGGAAGAGTTAAAGTGCACCTGGACGATGTCCTCATCCTGAATCTGGCTTTCTTGATATGAGGCGATGCTAGGATTTCACCTATACCTTGGGCTAGGCTTCGTCTTCATCAGATGAATCGATGATCATCTTCCTTAATTTTTTCTTATCAGCCTTGTTGGTTTTCTGCTTTGTGGTCGGCCATTTGGTACCCTGGTGCGGCTTAATTGTAGGCCCTCAGTAGGATGACTGCTATCACTCGTGTTCCCTCTTGGTCGACGGCAAGTTGGAGTGGAGGGTTCGAGACAAGGAATTTGTTTTCCTGTATAAAAGAGAATGATTAAGATTCACAGCATTTGGAAACATTTGACTACAAACGAGTAAAAAAGTTTACATACCGATGGAGGAGGATGAAGTAGACTGAACGGAGTCACCAAAAGCTTGTGAGAATAATCTACGACTATTCTTGATGAGAATACTTTGTACATGACTTTGAAGTCGATCGACTGAGGATCTTCACGGTTGAGATCCGACTGGCCTTCATACTCAAAGGCTGGCTTGGACCTCTCTTTTATTGGAGCCAGTTCGCATTTGATAAAATACCGAGTGATTTACTCGCCTTTCAAGCCCTTATCCTTTATTTTGGCTATCCGAGAAAGAAAAACATCGGCTTTAGTCTTATCCGGGTCATCAGGCAAGGAGTTCTATTGAGGTTGATGGATGGGCAGAAGTCCGATGAAGTCGGGAAGACAAGGAGAGGGGTTCGAGATATAGAACCAATTAGAATGCCATTCTTTATTTGAGGATTTGAGAGGCAGAGAGAAATAGAGTTTCTGAAGATTTCCTCACAGTTGGAAGCCTGAGCCCCCAACCACGCAAGGGTTTTCTTTAGATGGTTGGGCTTTCAAATAAAAAAGACGACAAAAAAGATTGAAGTGGAGATGGATTCTCAAAAAAGCTTCACAAAGGTGGATAAAGATGGCAATGTGGAGAATCGATTTAGGGTTGAGATGATAAATCTTAATCCCATAAAAATCCAGAAAACCGTGGAAGAAATCGGAGGTGGGAGAACCAAAACTACTGTAAAAGAAAGGAGTAAAGACGACAATCTCACCCGTGTTGGGTATGGAAAATTCTTCATTGGCCGCTGGGCGCCACTCAATGATCTCTTTCACCGGCAGCATGCCATCTTTCACCATCTCCAGGAAATGCCTTTCCTCTACATCCGAGGTTGCCCATTGATCGAAAGGGATTTCTCTCTCTTTTGCCATGAGTGGAGTGGGAAAAACTTGGATTGGAGTTTTTCACTGAAAACTGGGATGTGGAATATCATAATGGATGGAAGGTGCTTGTGCACGGTAAGATTTTGGGACTGATTTGGTGGTGGATTATGCGGGAGAGGTGAAACCCTAGTTTTGGCGGTGACAGTAAACAAGAAGCGGGAATGGGGGAATTTTGAGAAGATAAAGCGGCGGAGACGATGTACAGTGCCGCAGGTTATTTTTTAAGGGTATCAACAAGTTTTTTGGGCTGAGGCTTGTTAAGCCCTTGCAGCACAATTCTAGATGTGGCCTATTGGGTGTTTTTAGGGACTTAAGCATATTTTTTTTTACGATATGCGCGTGAAATGTATCCGATACCTTTAAAATCCTCTCTTATAGCAGTTACATGACTTTTTTTATAAAGGATGGTACAATGCATTTTAGAGAGGTTGCAAACAGAAAGTCTTCATAGCTTATACTTCAACTTTTTATTAAAATTTAAAACATTGTTTGACTTATATTTTCGTAATGCGGTTGACTAAATGCCTCATCATTATTTTTTATAAGAAGCCTGCATTCTTTTCAAGACCAATATCTTTAGCTTTTTTGCTATTCATGATGTTTTTTTTTCATTATTAGGCGGTTGGTAAATCTATTTTGAGTATTATTGACTCGGATTTGACACCACATATGCCATGATTTTTTAATAAAACCACTCGACTGGTTGATTTATTTACTCTTTGACTATATGCTTAGTTTTATTCAACTAATCACATAGTCGAAAGCTACACCTAATTAGGTGCATCTAATCAATGCACCTAAATATATAATCTTTATTATTTTTCAAACTTTTTTCAGCCCTCCACAACCTCATGTTTTGGTAAGAGCACTCAGAAGACTACAGATAAGATGTTTAAGCACTCAGCTTTTTTTAAAAAGAGTTTGAGTGAAGATTATTTTTTCGACTGTGAAGGTCTCAGGGGCTGCTTTGAAGATTATGGGTATCATATACCCACATGGACAGCTTACCCAATTAAAGATAGGAGGTAGGCCATGTTTATACATTATGTAATAAATTAGGACTTGGAAACTGTCTTACCTTGTTTTCTCCTTTTCTTCTGTACGACCCATAGTCTTGGTTAGGTATGATTATGTAAAGAGATAAGAAAACCTATGTCGTGTCCGACTGGGTTTTCCTTTTTGTAACCCTGCCCCGAACCTATATAAGAAGGGCAGGGAGCCCCGTAAGGGCATAACCACGACTCGATCGTCAAATCAATACACACTCGACGGATCCAATTCCCAAAATAGAAGTAGGGTATTACTTCTCATTGAGAAGACCTGGACCTGTCTAAACCTTTGTTCCTTTTCTCATCCACTTTAGATCTCGTGTGCTATATGTTTTTTATTACCGATTTCTAGGATTGACATGTACCATCCTGAAAATGTTAAATTAATCTAGAGGACGGTCAGGGCACCAAGGTTCAGTGTTGTGCAATATAATCTATGATGCTGATCTACTTGTAGTTTAATACAGGATGAGATCAAACAGCTGAAAGTACAGAACCTCTAGTAGTTCTAAAAGGGAGTATGTAGTCAAAACTCAGAAAGGGATAAGTGGGTGATATCTTCCATGCTCTTTTATTACAAGATTACAACTGCATTAGGAGGTAAGAATCTCAACCCCCTTCAATTTAGAGGTACCTATACAACTACTGCGATCTTGAAAGAAACATAGATCTGCTATAGACCTAAAACATAGATTTATTTAGTCCTAAATGATGCATAGCAAGGCTAGTAGAGTAAGATAAGTACACTATTAGCTATTCCTGACAAGAATTCTGTTGAGGCACACCATAGATCTAGAGAGCAATACTAACTTGCAATTTGATTTCATCTTCCATCTGGTGTCATGAGCTGGGAGAAGATGTTGCTTGGGGTCAGCCCATCCGACTCCACGCTCGCAATGCTCCGGTCAGTGATACTCACCGAAGTTGTCGTGGTAGTGGTAGTGGTCACGTCTGTCGACGGCTCACCTGAATGTAGCCTGGCCACAACCAGCGGCGACGTGCTTGCTGACGTCCCCTCGGTCAGGCTACTACTGTCCTCCGTGCTCTCCTGCAGCTGGAGCGCAAACTCGAGGTTCCAGAGCACATCACCCATGGACGGCCTGTCGATGCTGCGATCAGCCACACATTTCTCCGCGGTCTCGGCAAACTTCAAGAAGCACTGGGGAGCGATCTTCCCTTTGAGGAGTGGGTCCATGATCTCACCAAGAACACCTTTCTTCTGGCAATGCAGTGCCCAGTCTGCAAGGCTCACTTGCTCCTTTGGAAGCGATGGGTTCAGGGCGTTGCGGGCGCACAGGACCTCAAACAGCACAACTCCAAAGGAGTAGACATCAGATTTCTCGGTAAGCTGCTGCCGTCGGAAGTACTCAGGATCAAGGTATCCGAAGCTTCCCTTCACGACTGTGCTCACATGGGTGTTGTCCACGTTTGGACCGGCCTTGGACAGCCCGAAGTCGGAAACCTTAGCCACCCACTTGTCATCCAACAAAATGTTGGTGGTCTTGACATCACGGTGGATGATGGTCTGCTTTGCACCCGTGTGCAGGTAATACAGCCCACGGGCGGCACCGATACAGATCTCCAGCCTCTGCTTCCACGACAATGGTGGGTTCTTGGTGTTGTACAAGTGTTCTCGAAGTGTCCCATGAGCCATGTAGTCATATACCAAAATCATCTCATTCCTATCCTCACAGTACCCAATTAGAGACACGAGGTGACGGTGTCGAAGCTTGGACAGCATCTCAATCTCATTCTGGAACTCATGAACACCCTGCTCAGACAACGGGTTCCCACGCTTGATTGCAACTTTGGTGCCACTGTCTATCTCTCCAAGGTAAACGTTGCCAAATCCACCTTTGCCGAGGAGGAAGGCTTTATCAAAATTGTTGGTGGCAGCCTGGATTTCTGCAAATGAAAAGTGCCGGCAAAGGTTGGATGGCAGCATCGAGTGGCTCCCCGTGGTTGTTGTCTTTCCTGAGGTGGCTGACTGTGACTTGGTGAAATCAGTGAGAGGAGTCCAGCGTCCTTCATCAGATTTGCCAGAATCCTTTGCTACCTTCTTCTTTCGTCTACAGATGATGCACAATCCAAGACAAGCAATCAACAACACGGCAAAGCCACCAACGGCTCCACCTATGGCTGCTGGAACAACACCCTTTGATTTACCTCCACTATATCCCCCATTGGGATTCACATCAGGCTTTGGTGGAAGTGGAGGGTTGAGTCCAGCGAGATTTTTATTTCCATCCTCTATCTTGAAGACCTCAAGGCCATTCAGTATTGCATCAAAATACTCTGGTTTAGATGAAAGATCAGGGTGAAGTGCGACCCACATCTCCAACTGACCAGAACCAACTGTGGGGACAACATAATCGGCATACGTTGTTCTGCCAATTCCTCCACTCCAAATAATGACGTCCATTTGATTCTGTACCGTCTGGTTGTTGATGTAAATGAAGAACGACCTCTGATTTACCTTGGTTATTGGATACTGGATCTCGCAGAAATGGAACCTTAAAAAGTAGGAAAACTGTGCATCAACTGGCAAGATCCATGTAAGATTGTAGTTCAGGTTGATCTGCGCAGTTGGCCCCATTGATCGTGCTGTTGCATAGACATCAACAGGTGCAGTATAATTTGGCTCATAACTTGGATACGTGATGGTGACATTGCTATCTTTTGGGAAGGACACTCCAAAGGCAGCACCATATATGTAAGGAGCATCATTATCCCAAGAACGATAGAATCCAGAATCACCTTGTGGAGTGATAGCCTGGCCCCCAACATTGAGCCGGTACATTGTTTCGAAACCTGTAGCAGGATCTAGATCGGGTGGATTTGTTGTAGGCGTTGATGATTTGAAGATGTCAGGTGTGGGCACAATCTCAATCCCATTCACAAATGCATAAGAGCCATTCCGTGTGGATGGGGCAAAGGTGAGGTTTAGGCTGCCTGAAGTGATGTTCACCGAGAATTCTCGAACAAAGTAGACAGAGTTTGTTGCCAGGGCAGTTTGCGATGCGTTGAAGTTGTCCAAAAGGATCAGATTATTGGTTGTGACACCAAAGTAGGCATTTGTAGAAGTGAAGTTGCCATAATTAGTTGGATAGAAGTATAGGCGCACGAACATACGGCCTGAGCTGACAGGGAAGGAATAGGTGTAATTTGAAGTGAATAAGCGAGCAGTCATGTAAGGCACGCCAGATGGGAGCGAAGAGTCTTGGTATGTTGCATCGGTTCTAACACCTGTCACTGATGGCGCAAACTTGGAGCTAACATCCCCGTCCCAGCTCCGATTGTAGATATCAGGTTGCACACCAGAGGCTCCACAATTTAGAAAGATTGGGGCAGAGGCCCTGGAATTGTTATCAGCCGCCCTGGCCATCGATAGGACGGCTGACAGTGCGAGGCATTGGATGGTAGCTAGTAGGCTTGGGTGCATCATTGCAGTGGTTGTTGGTGTATCAGGAATTCAGGATCAAAAGTTTTGAGGATTCGTTCACATCAATTTGCTACAAGTGGTGGGAACACTTGCATAATGCTTTCTTTGGGTGGGATATGTGGGCAAGGAAAATATAGAGTTTGGGGGATTATACTCTTGTTTACTGAAGAAAGCACATCCAGATAGCTGATGTCCTCTAGATTTGCCTGCAATCAGAGGAAACGAAGGGTTCGGAAATTAAGCAAGCTGTATGCTGAAAAGATGAATAACAAGAAATTGATCCCTAATAACATAAGTTTATCTGTTTATGATGATCAAATATTAGAAGGAAACTGAAGACTCTAACAACATCATGTAAAAAGGACACGCCAGTGAGTATAAACTATACCAAGAAATACTCTGAAATATGTAGTAATTTCTGCTAAAGAGAACAGAATTGAAAGTTACGGCAAAACCTTTTGGTTTGATCAATTTTCTAATTCTAGATTATTACAAATTTCCCACACCTACTGTTTTAATTATTTGCTCAAAGATACGTACAGTCTTCAAAACGAGATGTGTCGGACTCAGACACCAGAACATTAATTTGTCGGTCCTGAACGTTACAAGATATTTTTTGTCAAAAAAATTGATCAGCAGGTAAAAGGTTAGAAATTCGTAAATAAAACCAAAAGAAAATATAAAACGGGAGGAAAATAACACGATCAAAACTACAGAACGATCAATTCGCATTTGGGGAAAACCGACAGAATAAAAATCGACTGTATTTCGCTAGTTCCCCCATCTGCAAAACCGATGCTCCTGCCGTTCTGCTGATAAGAAGGGATCATAATACTAAGTACTCCATGCATGCAGCAAAAAGAAATACAAAGAGAACTCGATCGATTAGCTCAACTGATTTGGGGGTTTTCGCTCGGCCAAAATTTAACCAGAAAGCCCTGGAGCCCAAGAATGGCAGGCGCGGACGCCACGGTGCACAACCAATCCAAGCAGGAAGAACTAACAGGAGAGGATGAAGAGGCAAGAGCTAGCTAGTACCTCGTCGACCTCGCGGCGTCGGAGAGAGAGCGGCAGTTTCTAGTTTCTGCGCGTGTTTCGGTGGGCAAAACGATGGTGGGAAATCGAGCTCGGGTCGTAGTGGAGTTGGGGGATGGATGATATGGTGGTGGGCTCGTGCAGCCGTGCTAGTGCTGCTCCTGCTCTGCTCATGTATATAGTGGAGTTTCACGGAGAGGTGCCTCTGTTCTCCATAAATTCGTTGTTGCTTCTCTTTCTTGTTCACTTCTTTTTTTCCTTCAATTATTCTCGTTCTTCTAAATGCCGTGTAATGAAGGTTTCTTGGTTATGTTTTTGCTTGCTAGATATGAATTATTGGGGGCAAGTCGGCAGTGGTGATAGCACACTGGCACGCCCCTAGTTTTGTCGACGACGCCCTGCTTATAGGGGTATAGTGGTGGAAAATTCAGTTGTCGGGTGAGCTAACATTCTGCATGTTACAAAATGCATGTGGTTGTTTGGTTTGCTTCCTCGGGGAAACACTGAAATACACTAATATGGTGAGGTGTAGACAGAGTCGAGGAGAACTGTCTTTGCATTGATTCGGCATCATGTTTCTAATTCTGTCAAGTTCATGACAAAGGGGTGTTCTATTGATTGTTATATGCGTGCTTTTAAATGTTATATATATGTGGATTGCTAAATCACATTCGACAAAAAATTTGGGACGATTTCTTTATAATTCTAACCTTACGATTTACTTCGCGATTCGTGCTCCTACTACCGCAGGTCTAGCTACCCCGACAAACGACGATGGAATTAGAGTTTAGGGTTCTAGACTTGGGTGAAGAGGAGGAGAGAGATCGTTGGGCTTAGAGGATGGCTGTGGGAGGCGGTGGACAGTGAACATGGACGGGTGGTGAGGTGCCGGAGCAACGAGGATGGAGGAGGGCGGCAAGCCCATATTGGTGGGGGAGGAGAGAGAAGGGGCAGAGTAGAGCTGTGGCTAGGAGGCAACGATTGATGGTGGCGGATCTGACAACGGGCCATCAGAGATGAGGAGCAAGACGGAGGCAGGAGCACCTTGCCACCACTAGGTTGAGGAGAAAGGGTGAGGGGGAGAGAGAGGAGGCCAGCCCAGATTTTGGGAGGGGGGCTCGCAGGCGTTGATAGTGTTTTTCGACAAGCTAGCATGGCTGGGCGGTGGCATAGGAGGTAGGGGTGAGAACGTGTTTGACGTTGACGGAACTAAGGAAGTGAGGAAGGGATTTTTGGGTTGGGATTGTTACACGAATCTCAAATCAATTGAACGGTTTAGATTTTGTAAAATTTTTAGGTGTGTGTTTCTGTCAAATGCGATATAGACCGTCCATAAATGTATTAGAGAAAATTCCCATATCATAGGGAGAAAAAGTCTCACACAGACTACTATTAGTGACACTAACTATTAGCACAAGCAATCAAATGCCAAAAAGAATTAACTAAGTGCACATGTCAAGTATGTAGAATCGAACAGCAATAACTAAGTCTATCAGAGACGAGTGAATGATAGGAATACCAAAAACCAAAAACTTTTAGCGAAATTAAAAGTTACCTTGAAGCCGATGGAGATCGGTCTGACTGGTCCGGAACCTCCGGTCTGACCGGTGTAGATGCGCTGGTCTAACCACCCATTGCACGGCCACCGGTCCACCCGCCATGGTGCGGCCGATCTGACCACCGGTAACCCATCGATGTAACCNTGTAACCGCCGTAATCGAACAAATCACAAATCGAAGACTCTTGAAAGTAGATTGAACTTTATTGCTTCTATTCGTGTTCACAAAGTGCAACAACAATAGCACTTCTCTCACAAAATTCGACTAAACTCGAAACCCTAATTTTACTCTAAACTCAACTCACACAAAAACGATACCAGGAGGCCTCAACCCCCATCTCTGTTTATACCCAAGGTAGGTAGCCTAAAGCCACGAATCCAACTTGTACAAGAAGTCCTCCACTAGGAAATTGTCTCGTACAAGAAACAAACTTATCCAATCAAAATTCAAACTCCATTCTTTTCAAATTTGGACTCCTTCCAAATTTGACTCCTTATTCCATACGCACACAATCTTCATATTGTATGCCACATGGAATCTTCACCAACCACGTGCATTGTTCTTTAGCCTAAGCATCCTACATGATATCCTGATCATCCGAAAGCCATTTTCTCTCAAGTTGACTCCTAATCTATCACCGGCAACACTCTCCAAGACATCAAGACACACTTATACATGAATCAAATAAGAAACCATATCCGAGCACAAGTTCTTTCCCAACTTGACTCAACATTAGCACATAGCAGTATTACATACGTATAGAAATCATCTAGAAGTCATAATCATGAGATAATCAAGAGTATCAAAATAAATAATCCGAATCTATCACTGACACAGAGCCAGCCGGTCTAACTGCACACACGTCGGTCTGACCGGCCTTCACAACTCGGTCTGACTGGTCCCACAGACAGCAAAACCACCACTTTGCCAATAATATTCAAATATCAAAATCAATTATCTATCATGTTAATTGTTTATCACAAATTAATAATCAAAACATATTTTTATTTCACAAAGTATTATAATTAACTTAAGAGATATAGATCGGAAATGTGCAATCACTCTTACATTAGTCAGAAAGAACTTCATGATATTTGTCAGCACGCTCAAGTTGTTTCATGTAATAGATTTGTCTAAAAATGAACGTTTCTGATAGAGATAGATAGAAAATCAAACACTTTAAACAAGATATTTCTACCCAGTGCCTGATGAAAAATGGTACTCATAAATGCGTGAGAATAGCATAGTGACCACTGACCAGTTGCATCCTAGAATTGGTAAGTATAACCGCCAGAGATAACCGGCTATGTAGGCAATTGAGGAAGTCCAAACGTAGCAATTATGCAAATGTCGAATGAATCCTTCGCTGAAAATGAACTTATAAGGCCACTGTCGTAAGAGGGGATGCATGCATAGTTTCGCACTATAGTCTACAAAATAATCAAGAGTGTGTTTATTGTATTATTTTGTATTACCTCATTCATTTTTTTTACTCTACGTTTTGGACATTGATACATGCCCATTAGCAGATGTCTCATCGGTACGTTTTATACCTATGTGAATGGGCGTTTATAACAAAATAGCTTATGCGATGGAAGGTCAAACCTCAAGTGACTAAGTGACTTATAGAATGTTTTTTATATTTTTCTCCATTATATAAAAGACAATGATGATGACAATGAAGCTGTCACCACCAATCCCATCAATGACAAGTGGGTTCTCATATGTACTCAATGCAAAGTAAAAGCGAGCATAGGAGCAACTTTTTCAACTAGCGAGAAGTGACTACTTGCATCAAAATTGGATTAGTAGCATTTGGTTTTAGAATAAAAAAAATTGCCAATTCTAATTTTCAATCCCTTTTCATGATTATTAAGAAGACAACTGAAAAAATCTATGTACAATTAAAAATCAAATTTCAAAACTATTATATTTTTTCTAATACACAATGATGCATGCAGTCATATTGATTTTTCCCACATGAATATGTAATACCATACAATTTTTCTTTTGAATCCCATAACAAAGTATGGGCATTGTGCTAGTGTTTATAAAATTACTAAAATATAATTCTTTATGAAATATTTTTTCATAACAAATCTACTTAGTACAAATTTTGTATATTACATCCTAATGTTTTTGTATTTATTAAAAGATTTGTAATTTGACTATACGCATTAATGCAAAAGTTCATATATATGAGAACGGACGTAGTAGTAGTATGCTGTTGCTTTAGTTATTAATGCTTAAAGTTGCGTGCATAGAACCAGTGAGCGTCTTAATATGATAGTATCATGTGCTTAACCATATTTTATTTATTTATTTATTTTCTTTAGTTGAGAACAGGCCAATAGCCTAGTGATAGAATCCATAGGATCGAAATAGGATAGACAAGCATGTGTGATGTGAATAGGACATATGCGAGATGTGTGTACTAGTCAATTTGAAAAGAAAAGAAATATCTCTCTAGTTTGTGGGCGTGGTGATTGTTAAACTCATGTAATTTGTACGAAGCCGAGGGTTGTTCCTGCTTATATGAACGAGACGACCAAATGGAACACGATTGGTCGCCAATCAGTGGAAAACGACGTACGGCCACGATAAGCAGGTTGTTAACTAACTCGAAGCAGACTGAGCCTGCCGCGTGTACTTCACCATTGCAAACTTTAATTCTGATTAAGAGTGATTAAGCTGCCGGCGACGATGAAATTAAGTCACTGTCGTGTTTCCGCACGAGCACGTTTTCTACGGGGAGACTTTGACGGCCATAGAATAATTAATCAACGTGGAATGGGAAATGGGAAGAGACCGCGCGCCTCATCATGTTTAAGACTCGGTCAATAGACACACGATGTGCTGGGTTACTAATCATACTTTATCATTATTTATCACTAAATATTATTACATTTATCTATGCTGAGACCATCAAATTCTTAGTCACACCTTAGCAGGTCTAAAAATACTGTTATCATATTTTTTCAAGTCAATAATATATGGGATCCAATTTATATGAAGAGAATTTTGTCATAACTATGGCTAACGTGATAAACTATGACAAAGTGTGGCTGACAACAAAATACCTCCTCAATATCTATTTCTTTTATCTAAAAAATTATAAATCCTGACGATGAATCTAGATATAGTTGTTTATATTTATTGTCGGGATTTGATTTTTAAAATAAACAGAGGGAATGAGCGCCAATGCTTTTGCTGTGGTGTCACGGGCATGCATGTCTGGATTCCGAATGGACTTCTCTCTACTGTAACCCAACAGTTTTTGTTGATTCCCTATTGGATTATAGCTGGCACGTTTCCTAAGCCAAGGAACTGTAGAATTTGTTTTTTAAAAAACTTATATACAGAAGTTTTTAAAATCAAACAGAATTATTTTTAAAATTTTATATTTTAATTAATCATGCACTAATTATGTAGCTTCTCCCAAAAGCCACATACTGATCAGCCAAATCAACACTTACGAACAGGGCAACCAAAGATGTCGTATGTGCTGGAGTACGTATCCTCTCCTCACATGTTTAATTAAAAAAGATGTCCTAAGTAGCTCATGAATGCGGATAAGCAGTGGCGAAGCCAAAAAAATTTTTAAACGTAGGGCTCAATTGATATAATTTTCATAGACTTATTTTTTTCCTTTTAAATTTTTAAAATTTAAAGTATTATTTCAATGAATATTTAGAGTCAAGAGTAGGACTCTAGCCCTACCTACCCTACTCCTGGTTCCACCTCTACGAATAAGTGAAGTCTTGTAACAACCGCTAAATGCCTTGCCACGAGGTCCCCACGCATTTTTAATTGTTGGACCCTTGTTTGAATTTACTGTAGTTCTCATGCAAAACTTGCACTTCTATATATTGAGATGACAACGGTGGTTGGATGTACCATCACGAATATAAGATTACTTGTAAAATTCCCAGTACAGAGAGCAAAGCAGATTTGCTAAAGAAATGTTTCGATAGACTTGGTGTTTATTTTTTTAAAAAAACATATGCAAAAGATCTGTCTCATTTTATTGATAAAGAAGATGTATAAATCTATCCAAGAAATGGTTCACACTAGAAACATCATTATACATGATAGAAATATAAACACAATAGCAGAACCACATCATGCGATATAAACGTGTAAACTAAATAGAAAAAGGTGAATAGATCGAATATGTGAAACATAGTGAATGCGTATGGAGAGTTCTAGTTCTGCTGTGAATCGGGTTGGTGAGGGAAAGTGCGCACCGCACGAACAACTCGTGGTACTGGGCATTGTCGACGACGCGCGGCATCCAAACGAAGATGAAGACTAGCCATGGTGGACGAACAGCAAGTGGTCATGCGAAGCTCTTCCCAAAAACCTTATTGCCGTTGTCGGTGACACGGGCCCGGGGGTATCGAGACCAAAGGGAAGGGCGGCCACAGGGATCCACGTGGCCCGTTCCCCCGGAGGGGTCGGGCCCGAGGGTGACGTGGCGGTTGCCCTCCCGGTTTCCCCCGGGGTCGGGCCGCTCCCGTTTCTCCCCCGAGACCTGGGGCGCCCCGACCCTCTGCGGCTTGGATGCCACGTGCGCGGGTTAGGTGAGCGCGGCAGAACTCACCTAACCGCATTTATAGCGGTTCAGACGGGTGCACTACGTCGCATTTAATGCGGCGTGGCGCGTGCATATCCAGTCCATGACCGGTCACGGTGAGTGACCGGTCGCAGACCGGTCAGATCGCGGGTTAGGTGGTGCCAGGATGCCTATGCACCGCACGCGCGCTAGGCGGCCTGCTGCACGCCTCGCCCCGTCCCATCAGATTGATGAGAGCCTTCTGTCTCTTGTCTCTCAGCCGGAGTTGGTACCCTAGCTCCGGTCAGATGTTTCCCTTTCCCAATGTGAGTGGGACACGGAAGTCATCCGCCATTTAATGAAGGCTGAAATGGGCGTCCCCCGGATGGGTCGGCTGACTGAGCGAAGGCGTGCTGCGACGTTTGTCAGAGGCTGCTTCCGACGGTAGGATAGCCCTAAATATAAAAGAATGTTTTCTTTCTTAGGCAGCTCGTGGCCCATGTGGTAGCCCCTTGCCATATAAAAGGAGGCCCAGGCCTAGGAAAGAAGGGGGACTCTCTCTGGGGACTCTCTCTGGATTCCATCATACTCTCAGTTCTACCAGAACATAGGAGTAAGGTATTACGCTCCTTAGCGGCCCGAACCTGTCCAAATCGCCTGCGTCCACCCGTTTTTCTCGCTGGGATCCCACAGATCAGGGGCGAAGAATTTCACCTTGCGCCCCCGGTCGAACTGGCAAAGGGGGACCTATGCGGTCTCCCGGTGAGGAGCTTCACGCTTCGTCATCTGGCGTGCTAGGTAGGGGGCGCGCGTGTGTTTTTCTGAGCCCCCATTTCCTTTCGTGTGTGCCAAGCTTCGCCAGGTAAGCCCTATGGCCGAAAAGGCAGTGGCGTACGATCCTTCTTTGAGCGCTAGCGGTGATGACGGGGAGCAGAACCCGCGCCATCGGGCTCGCACCCCGTCGTCCCCCTCCCGCCGGAATCTTGGGCGGGGGAAGACGCCTGAGGAAGTCGAGGGATCCGCGACCTCGCCGCCCGCAGGCGACGGAGGAGGACGGCGAGGCGGGGTGCATCGCCGCCTCACCTATGGTGATGGCGGCACGCCCCACGGCGCGCTCCAAACTGCGGGCGCACTCTTGCGTCACCCGCCCGTCGTCCCCGATCCAGAGACCATGGCCCAACGTTGGCTGGATGAAGTGGCCAACCTGGTCATGACGGCGCAGCAGCGCCTAGGCACCGGCAGGCGGTCTTCCGCCGCCGGGACCTCTGGCGCTGCCATCGCTGGCTCTACGTCGTCGAGGCGGAGGGCACGACGAGCGATGGCCGACACCCACCGTTCGTCCATGGTTCCCTCGTCAATGCCTTCGACTCATGAGAATATGCATGGGGGGCCAGACGCCCGGCTCGATATCGAGCGCCGGCGCGACGCTCGTCGCGCTACCCATGCAACGGAAGGCGCCTCCTCCTCTGGGGCGTCGCTCCGTTCCGGTCACGGGGGCTGGCCCCCCGTGTCCCCGGTTGGTGGTGCCGGCTGTCGAGCCTTCGTGGCGAGCCTTCGGAATGTCCGTTGGCCCCCGAGGTTCTGACCCACCATCACCGAAAAATATGACGGGAGCGTCAACCCCGCTGAGTTTCTCCAGGTCTACACGACTGGAATAGAAGCCGTAGGGGGTGACGACAGGGTCATGGCGAACTTCTTTCCCATGGCCCTGAAGGGCCAGGCGCGGGGTTGGCTAATGAACTTGCCACCCGCGTCGGTCCACTCTTGGGAGGACTTGTGCCAGCAGTTCACCATGAACTTCCAAGGCACATATCCGCGCCCAGGCGAAAAGGCGGACTTGCACGCAGTACAGCGAAGGGACGATGAGTCTCTCCGCTCATACATCCAGCGGTTCTATCAAGTCCGCAACACCATACCTTGCATCCCTGCACATGCGGTTATCTACGCATTCAGGGGGGCGTGTGGCACAACCGCATACTCAAAAAGATCGCCTCCAAGGAGGCCCAGACCACCGTGCAGCTCTTCGAGCTCGCGGACCGTGTGGCTCGCAAGGAGGAGGCTTGGACCTGGAACTCCTCCGGCTCTAGAGCGGCGGCTCCGGCTGCCTCTGAGTCCGCCGCTCGTTCAGGGCGGCGGGATAGGAGGAGGAAGAAAAGGTCGGCCCGTTCCGACGACAAGGGTCATGTCCTCGCCGCTGAGGACGCTTCACGGGCCCCCCGAAAGGGGAGGCCCGTGGGCGGCAAAAAGAAGGAGGCCGGCACTCCCGGCAGAGAGCGCCCGGCCGGCAGGTGGTGCACTGTGCATAACACCTTCCTCCACGACCTCACCGACTGGCGCGCGGTTCAAAACTTGGCCGAGCGAACGAGGAAGTGGGAGGAGGAGAAGAGGCAGAAACACCGTGAGGGCAAGGCCCCGGCGACTTCCACCGGCAACCAGCGAGGTGAGGCCAAGCAGAAGGCCCCCATTGAGGACGTCGACGATGGCGATGATGACCTGGGCTTTTAGGAGCCCGAGGCCACCGTCGCCACCGTTGATGGGGGAGAGTGCGCTCACGCTTCTCGCCGAAGCCTCAAGGCCATGAAGCGAGAGCTTTTGGCCGCAGTTCCCACCCATGAGGCGACGCGGCGGGCGCGTTGGTCGGAGGTCACCCTTACCTTTGACCGGACCGACCACCCGCCATACGTTGCCCGAGGAGGACAGATCGCGATGGTGTTCTCCCCCACTGTCTGCAACGTGAAGTTGAGGCGCGTCCTGATAGACGGTGGCGCAGCTCTCAACATCCTCTCCCCCGCGGCTTTTGATGTCATCAAGACCCCGGGGATGGAGCTCCGGCCGTCCCAACCAATCATCGGCATGACGCCAGGGCACACCTGGCCGCTAGGCCATATCGACCTCCCGGTCACCTTCGGTGGCCCCACCAACTTCTGCACCGAGCGGGTGGACTTCGATGTGGCGGACCTCAGTCTGCCTACAACGCAGTCCTGGGAAGGCCCGCGTTGGTGAAGTTCATGGCGGCCAACCACTATGCCTACCTCCAGATGAAGATGCCGGGCCCAAGTGGCCCCATCACCATCCACGGCGACCTCAAAGTCGCGCTTGCTTGTATGGAACAGCGCGCGGACCGCCTCGCCGCGGTGTCCAAGCCCGCGGGCAGCGACGAGAGGCCCGACGCCTCCACCTCGCCCGCCCCAAGGCAGCGGATGGCCTCAGGTGACGAGGTCCCGGTGAAGAAGGTCGCCCTAGGCGACGACCCATCCAAGACCACCCAGATTGGTGGTCTCTTGGAGACCGGCGGGCAAACGTCGACGTCTTCGCGTGGAGACCGGCGGACATGCCCGGGGTCCCCAGGGAGGTGATCGAGCACCGTCTCGCCGTGCGGCTGGACGCAAGGCCCGTCCGACAGAAGGTGCGGCGGCAGGCCCCGGAGCGCCAAGCCTTCATCCGCGTGGAGGTGGCATGGCTTTTGGAGGCCAGATTCATCCGTGAGGTCATCCATCCGGAGTGGCTCGCGAACCCGGTCGTCGTCCCCAAGGCGAACGGCTAGCTTCGGATGTGCATCGACTACTCCAACCTCAACAAGGCATGTCCTAAGGACCCTTATCCCCTGCCACGCATAGATCAAATTGTCGACTCCACCGCGGGGTGCGACCTTTTGTGTTTTCTAGATGCATACTCAGGATATCATAAGATTCGCATGGCTAGGGAGGATGAGGAAAAAACCGCATTCATTACCCCTGTAGGAACTTATTGTTATACAACCATGCCTTTCGGGTTAAAGAATGCGGGTCCTACTTTTAAGCGTACTACTCGTATTTCTTTGGGTAGTCAGATAGGGCGCAATGTTGAGGCCTACGTCGATGACTTGGTTGTAAAAACGCGCAACCAAGAGACCCTGCTCTCGGATTTAGCGGAGACTTTCGAAAGTCTCCGCTCCACGCGCATAAAACTGAACCCCGAAAAGTGTGTGTTCGGTGTGCCTGCGGGCAAGCTTCTCGGGTTCTTGATCTCTGCCCGAGGCCTTGAGGCCAACCCCGAGAAGATACGAGCTATTGAGTGGATGCGCCCCCCCAGCAAGCTTAAGGACGTGCAATGCGTCACCGGATGCATGGCTGCCTTAAGCCGATTCATATCGAGGCTGGGAGAGAAGGCGCTGCCCCTATTTAAGCTCCTTAAGCGCTCCGGGCCGTTTACCTGGATGGAGGAGGCTGAGCGGGCCCTCACCCAGTTGAAGGCATACCTCAGCCCCCCCCCCGCCGATCCTGGTCGCCCCGGAGCCTGATGAGCCGCTGCTACTCTACTTGACGACAACCCCGCAAGTAGTCAGCACGGCGTTGGTTGTGGAGCGCGACGAGGACAGCCCTCGGCCTGCGCGCTCCCACCCTATGTTGACCCGACACAGGACAGAGAAGGGAGGAGAGGCCCTCGAGCTGGACGGCGGCCTAAGGCCCCTGACGACCGGATGTGGCCCTCTGCCCGCTCATCCGACGGCGCCGGATGCCCCCGACCCCCAGGAAGGCCCAGAGGCCACTGCGGGAAGGTGCGGCCCGACGCCCTCTGACCCCGAGGTCGTCGGCACAGAAGCCGAGTGGGCCCGGCAAGGCCCCTCAGACGACGAGCGTCCCGGGAACGGTGCCCTCAACGGAGAGGACAGGCCCCGCTGGAAGGTGCAGTGGCCCGTCTACTTCGTTAGTGAGGCGCTCCGGGACACCAAGACCCGATACCCTCAGGCCCAGAAGATGCTCTACGTGATTCTGATGGCCTCGAGGAAGCTGCGTCATTATTTCCAGGCGCATCGGGTCACTGTGGTCACGTCCTACCCCCTCGGCCAAATCCTACACAACCGAGAGGGTACTGGATGAGTGGTAAAATGGGCAATCGAACTCTCCGAATTCGACTTGCACTTTGAACCACGCCACGTGATTAAGAGCCAGGCCCTCGCCGACTTCGTGGCAGAATGGACCCCTGCTCCTGAGCCCGATCTCGGACTCTCTGCCCCCGGGGCCAACATGAGCCCCTCGCGGCTGCCTCACGCCACCTACTGGGTGATGCAGTTCAACGGCTCCCTGGCCCTTCAGGGTGCCGGCATGGGGGTCACCTTGACCTCGTCGAGCGGAGACGTCCTTAAATATTTGGTTCGCCTAGATTTCCAAGCAACCAACAATATGGCGGAGTACGAGGGACTCCTTGCGGGACTCAAAGTGGCGGCCGGAATGGGGATCTGCCGCCTCCTGGTTCTAGGCGACTCCCAGTTGGTCGTTAACCAGGTCTCCAAGGAGTACCAGTGCTCCGATCCGCAGATGGACGCCTACGTTCACAAGGCGCGGCGTATGGAGCGCCATTTCGACGGGTTAGAACTTCGGCACGTGTCCAGATGGGATAACGCGGTCGCCGACGAACTCTCGAGGCTCGCTTCATCGCGAGTCCCGACCCCATCGGGCGCCTTTAAAGAAAGGCTGGCCCAGCCGTCGGCGCGACCTGACCCCCCAGGGGAGACGGACGCGCCTGCGCGGCCCCCGAGGCCCGTCGGAGTCCAGGCCTCGAGACCCGGGGGGGCCGAGCCCGGCCCCCCAAGATTGGTCGCCTGGATAGCTGAGATCCAGGCGTTCCTCAAAGATCAGACTCTACCCAAGGACCGCGAAGGGAGTGAACGCGTGAATCGCATCTTCAAGCGCTACGTGCTGGTGGAAGGGGCCCTCTACCAACGCGGGGCCAACGGAGTCCTCCTGAAGTGCATTCCTCGGGAGCAGGGCGTCGAGCTTCTTGTCGATGTCCATGAAGGCGAGTGCGGAGCCCACTCCGCCTCGCGCGCCTTGGTCGGCAAGGCCTTTCGCCAGGGTTTCTATTGGCCGACGGCGCTCCATGACGCAGCTGACCTGGTCCGATGATGTGGGGCGTGCCAGTTTCACGCCAAGCAAACGCATCAGCCGGCTCAGGCCCTGTAGACCATACCTCTTTCATGGCCGTTTGCCGTCTAGGGGCTGGATATCCTGGGTCCCTTCAGGAAGGCCCCGGGCGGGTTCGAGTATCTGTATGTCGCAATCGACAAGTTCACTAAGTGGCCCGAGGCTTATCCGGTCATCAAGATCGACAAGCACTCGGCGCTAAAATTCATAAAGGGCATCACTGCTCGGTTTGGGGTGCCTAACCGTATCATTACGGACAACGGCACCCAGTTCACCAGTGAGCTTTTCGGCGACTACTGCGAAGACATGGGCATCAAGCTCTGTTTCGTCTCACCCGCCCACCCCAGAAGCAACGGCCAGGTGGAGCGCGCCAACGTGGAAATCCTCAAGGGCCTCAAGACCAAGACCTTCAACATCCTCAAGACGCATGGCGATTCGTGGATCGAGGAGCTGCCAGCGGTACTCTGGGCGAACTGAACCACCCCAAGCCGAGCGACAGGGGAAACGCCTTTCTTACTCGTCTACGGCGCGGAGGCAGTCCTCCCATCCGAGCTCACCCTGAGGTCCCCTCGGGCCACCATGTATTGCGAGGCTGATCAAGATCAGCTTTGCCGAAACGACCTCGACTACCTGGAAGAGCGAAGGCGGCGCACGACCCTCCGAGCCGCGCGCTACCAGCAAAGCCTGCGGCACTACCATCAGCGCCATGTCCGGGCCCGATCACTTTGCGTCGACGATCTCGTTTTACGCCGCGTCCAAACACGTGCTGGACTGAGCAAACTCTCACCAATGTGGGAGGGTCCGTACAGAGTGATCGGCGTCCCCCGGCCGGGCTCGGTTCGATTGGCCACGGGCGACGGCACAGAACTGCCTAACCCATGGAACATCGAGCATCTTCGCCGCTTCTACCCATGAGGGGGTCGGGTGTCGTACCTCGGGCTCGGGCCAACCCCGCGTCCCCCTCGGGCACGCAGGGTTGGCCGGGGGCTCCCACATGCACATACTTGTTTAATTCTTTCCTAGCATTTCAATAACAAGAATTTTCAATTTCCTAAGGACTGCGCCTGTGTTATCGTTTCCTTTTGAAAAATCTTGACTTGAGTCAGTCTGCTTGTGCTTGTCCTTGTCCTCGGCAGCCCGGGTTGTCTAAACCGCCAAACGGGGCCCAAAACCGAGCCATGCCCCGGGGCGCGGTGAACTCCGGGAGGGAATCGGCAATGGCCCACAATCGGGTCCCCATAACCCTCGGTCACCGCGCTCTCGGCCTGGCCAGTCTCGACATATGGATCTCCCCAAGGCACTAGCTCCGACCCGCGCCGCTTGAGGCTGGGGCCCGAGCACGAGCCGTCGCTCAAGCCAAAGATGCAAAGGGATCGTGACACAGACCATCCTTATCACGCGCATATAGCAAGCATAACTAACATAGAAGTTAAAATTTTGTTTGATTGCAGATAAGATGAAGTCAGTTTGTACAAGCGTTGGCCCAAAGGCCTCAGAAGATGAAGGAACCAAAAATTAAGATACGCGGGAGGCCGGGGGCTCACTCCCACGGCCCCGGGTCGCCGGCCTCGCCGTTGCTGTCACCGTCCTCCTCCTCATCGGAGTCGAGAGCGAAGACGAGTCAAGGGGCCGTCCCCTCGAAGCCGTGGACGATTTGACCTGCGGCATCCCGGACTTGGGCGCGCGCGTTGGCCTCGGTTCCGGGAGGGAATTCTTCAAGCGCCGTCCACGGGGAGAAGTCGGGGGCCTTTCCCGAGGCCGGCTCTTCCTCAGCACCCCCTGGGGCATCGGGCCCCAGGTGCGCCCCCTCGGCGTCATCGCGGGCCGCCTGGGTGGCGGCCTCGGCCCCCGGCGCACCGGCGACCTGGGAGGCAGCCTTAGCCACCGGTGCCTCGTGCGCGCGCGCCGCCTCCGTCTCCCGGGCAGCCTCCTGAGCTACCCGTAGGCGGCCTGCGGCTTCCTGCAGGTCGGCCTCCCGCCTCTGCGGTCGCCGCCTCCCGGCCTCGTTGCCCGCGGGCCGGCCGGCCTTGGAGTGACGCGTGGGGCGGGACGGGGTCTCGCTGAGGCAGACGAAGAATATGGAACAGAAAGCGGTAAACAAAAATAAGCCCTGGGGGTTTGGGAATGAGAGTGTGGCCGTTGTGGGAGAGAGGTCGAACCTGCGGGGTGGCCGGCTGAACGACCACTTTGGGGGCATGATGAGGCTCCCCCTGCACGGCTCAGTCTCCCCCAACTTGCGGAGCCGCTTCTTCTTCCGCTCCTCCTCGGGCTGGGGTGTCAGTGTGGCGTCCTCCGGGCGCCTGCTGCTGACGTGCACCACCCCGCCCCCTCGGGGAGGAGATGGAGGAGGGGTCGCCTCTTGCTTCCTCTTTCCCTTGGCGTCGGCAGGGCGGCTGCCCCCCGAACCCCCGCCGTGGGGCCTAGAAGCATGGCCCCCTCCGAGGGTAGATTGGCCCCATCCACGGCTGCTGCTCGCGCCATCATGGCCTCGGGGGGCCTGATCCCCCAACGCCCCGACCGTCTGCATGATGGCCAGAATGTCGGCGCGCTCCGGGTCGCTGCAGAGGGGGAGGATCCCCCGAGGGATCAGGGATGTCTCCACGGAGCTAAGGTTTAGCACCTGTTGGACCACCATCCTGAAGTCCTCGGGGTCCCAATCCCACTTACACCCCTGGTAGGTCCTCAGGGGGTCCTCGGTCCCGGCGTACTCCCAGGCGCCCCGGGCGCGTCGCCGGAGCGGCGCGATCCGGCGGCGGAGGTAATCGTCGAACAGCATGGCCCCCGTGAGCCCCTGGGCTTGCAGGCCCGCCAGGCGGTCCAGGACGGCGTCATAGCCGTCCCCCAGATCCACCGTCACCCGCCAGCCTGACGCCTGCGCTGGGGGCTGGCTCGGGAGTCAGAGGCGCGCTTCGTCGGGGAGGGGGGTGTAGAACCAGTTGCTCTTCCAGTCGTCCCACTTCTTGCGAAGGACGCACGGGATGTAGCGGTTTAACACTTGCCCCCGCGGCTGGAAGTAGCAGCCACCGACCACCGTCGGTGGCGATACCGGCTGCATGGTGAAGAACCACCCAAACAACCGTAGGGATGGGTGCACCCCAATGAACATCTCGCACAGGTGTGCGAAGATGGCCAGCGTCATCACCGCGTTGGGGGTGAGGTGCGCCATCTGGAGGCCGTAGAACTCCAGAACGGCCATGAAGAATGTGGAGAACGGCGGAATCAAGCCCGCCATGGCGAAGGAGAGGAAAAAACGGACCGCTCTGGGTAGTGCGGCGCCGGGCGTCCCTCACCCAGTGCGACCACCTCCCGGGTGGCAGATTCCGGCATGAACCGGCGCGGTAGCCCGGCCTGCCTCTCGCTGGTGATGCGGGAAGGCGGCAGCACACTGCCGACAAGCGGCACGGAGCTCCGCGTCATGGCGCTGGCGGAGGGGGAGCTTGAGAACGAGAGCGTGTGGCGAGAGAAAGGTGAGAGAAACGAGAGAGCTAGGGCACGGATGGCAGAGGCAAGGAAAAAGTGGCGAGAGGAAGGAAACGAATCCCTTCCTCGGTGCCCTTTATACCCTTGCCTCTGCCGCGCTCGGCTCCTCGTTTCCCATGCCCATCTCCTTGCCCCCTCATTTCTCGCGCCCACGCCTCCACTAACCCCACTCACCCGCTTTCGGCGCACGCGTCAGTCGTGCGACCGTAGCGATCGAGGAGGGGCAGATCGTGTGCGCGTTAATTGCGCTCGGTTACCGCGAAAAGCGCCATCATTACGTCCCCAGGCGAAACGGACCGACGTGTCCCGATCTGCGCGCCGCCTCGAGTAATGTTGCGGTTACAAGGAGATCGCTCATTAATGTCGACTGGCGTTTTTCTCTGTTGTGCGCGGCTCACGACCGTTGGAGTCCTGCTCGCCCTCAGGGGGCTGGTCCCACTTGTCACCAGGTCCGAGGGGTGGCGTCAAGCCTGGGTGCCCCCCCGAGTGTGGCCACCCGGGCATAACGCCGGGGGCTACTGTCGGTGACACGGGCCCGGGGGTATCGAGACTAAAGGGAAGGGCGGCCACAGGGATCCACGTGGCCCATTCCCCTGGAGGGGTCGGGCCCGAGGGTTACGTGGTGTTAACGCCAGAATTTGGTAAGCCCCGAAGTCCTCATCGGCCCAGGATCTATATCGGCTCAAGGTTGGTATCGGCCTAGAATCTTATATCGGCCGATGGGGGTTATCTTAAATCAACCACCAACAGCAGTCGGATTCTTGTTAGATTCGGGAAGATCTTATCCAGAGAAGACCGAGTTCGAGAAGGATGCGGCTTGTATCTCTTAATTAGGAAGAGTTTGTTAGTTTTTTGTTTTATCTTTAGGAAAGTGTGTTAGTGTCCGGCAAGGACTTTATTTGTTTTCTTTTATCTTTAGGAAAGTTTGAGTCGTAATTTGTTAGGATCTTTGTTAGTCTATGGGTATAAATATGTAAGCCCAAGGTTCATGTAAAATCATCTCACGATCAATACAACTTCGGCACATCGCCAACCTTTACTTTTCGTCTTCTTCGGCGAGTTCATGCCCTTCCCGCGAGGGGTAAGTCTTGTTATGGCTGCCTGCGCTGTCGGGGCTAGGGCTTCGATGTTCTGTTCTCGTCAACGTAAGCACCTACTATCATATATCTTAGTCAATCTGGTTTGGCGTCTCGATTTAGTCGTATCGGCCGAGATTCGTTTTAGGGTTTACGCCGGTATCAACCAAATCGCCTCACTAGATTAGATTGGTTAAGGTATCCACCACCCCGAAAATCAGTCGAGGGCTTGATTGTCTAGACCTTACGTTTCTTTTCATACTTAGTGCCGCTAAGTCGTGATTAGAACCGTAATCTCTAGCCTGCTTGTCGATTGCCAATAAGGGTTTTACTGGGGTTTCAGCCAGTGAGTTATCTGGACGTTGCATCGGCCCAAGAGTTTTACATATAGATTGGATCTGGCCGATGACAACAGAGTATTTATTGTTTATATGCTTATTGAGAGTTTATGCCATCGGACCTCTGGCCGATGTGTGCTTTAATCTCCAGATCAATGTTTATTTTATATTTGGATTATGCTATATCATCATGTTATCGTCAGCCGATCGCCTCTATATAGATGTTTGCTTAGTACACAGCCGATGGTTCAAAACCCTAACTACATCGGCTGGTACCAGCATCGGCTGGGACTGTGTCATCGGCCCATCGGCTGATCGGTTGTTTTGGCTATCGGCCTATCGGCCGATACGTTTTTGCCCTATCGGCCTATCGGCCGATAGACCTTCTGTTCTGCTATTTTGCATATCTTGTCAGTGGCAGGATCAAACTGACTGGCATGTCTGCGCTTCATCAATTTTAGGACCTGCACTGGAGCTAAGCAGATCTCCTAGGCCTTCGTGTGTCCGCGCGCCGGATCCTCATCAGTGGTACGGATTCGGCGTCAACACGTGGCGGCTGCCCTCCCGGTTTCCCCCGGGGTCGGGCCGCTCCTGTTTCTCCCCCGAGACCTAGGGCGCCCCAACCCCCTGCGGCTTGGATGCCACGTGTGCATGTTAGGTGAGCGCGGCAAAACTCACCTAACCGCATTTATAGCGGTTCAGACGGGCGCACTACATCGCATTTAATGCGGCGTGGCGCGTGCATATCCGGTCCGTGACCGGTCACAGTGAGTGACTGGTCGCAGACCGGTCAAATCGCCGGTTAGGTGGTGCCAGGATGCCTGCGCGCCAGGCGGCCTGCTGCACCCCTCGCCCCGTCCCATCAGATTGATGAGAGCCTTGTGTCTCTTGTCTCTCAGCCGGAGTTGGTACCCCAACTCCGGTCAGATATTTCCCGTTCCCAGTGTGAGCGGGATATGGAAGTCATCCGGCATTTAATGAAGGCTGAAATGGGCGTCCCCCGGATGGTTCGGCTGACCGAGCGAAGGCGTGCTGCGGCGTCTGTTAGAGGCTGCTTCCGACGGTAGGATAGCCCTAAATGTAAAAGAATGTTTTCTTTCTTAGGCAACTCGTGGCCCATGTGATAGCCCCTTGCCATATAAAAGGAGGCCCAGGCCTAGGAGAGAAGGGGGACTCTTTCTGGGGACTCTCTCTGGATTCCATCATACTCTCGGATTTACCAGAACACAGGAGTAGGGTATTACGCTCCTTAGCAACCCGAACCTGTCTAAATCGCCTGCGTCCACGTGTTTTTCTCGCTGGGATCCCACAGATCAGGGGGGAAGAATTTCACCTTGCGCCCCCGGCCCAACCGGCAAAGGGGGACCTGTGCGGTCTCCCGGTGAGGAGCTTCACGCTCCGTCAGCCGTCTTCTCCCAATGCAGGATGTCAAAGGCGAAGATTCCGAAGACCTCCTCTCTCGATTGCCGGTGCACGTTGGCGAGCAGGATGGAATAAACTATGAGCAGCGGTGCAACACAGAGGAGAAGGCAAACCATAAATTGTTTTTAGCGTGCATTGCGTGAAGGCAGTGGCTCGGTTTATATAGATATAACAAGACGCATGATCAGAATGACTACATGATCTCTATGACGTATAACTGAACTGGATAACTCGCACACAACCTATCCAGTGATAAACCCTGAGCTGCTCTCATACCACTTGATAAACTCTAAGCTGCACTCAATACGCTTAGGGATCTGGTTGTCCCGATCTTTTGGTGAGTTGATGATAACTACGATTAGGGAGAAACGTTGACGATCCGACTACAACTGTACAAGACATTGTTGTGTTGCGCCTTAGCGATCGATATACCTCTCCGTGGGTTGTTGATCTTGCCGGTGTAATTCAACCTTATTCCTGCAAGCAAATCGAAGAAACAAGTAAGAACAAGATAAAAACAATCTGAATTGCAAATAGGAATTAAAGCTCACGAAAAGGGAGGGTTCCGAAGACAAGTAATTAGGTGGTCTAGCCGACACACGTAACTACAAGAAAAGTAGCAATGGCTAAAACTTTAATCTAACAAAACCCAAGAAATCCTAAAGGGGTACCTAGCTATTTAAAGGGGTGGGAGAACGACCAAAGGAGTTCCTAGGTCGTGCTCCACCAGGTTGGGGTGCACCCCACATGGGCCCCACTTGGGCTAGGTCCCATATGAAGTTACAAGCCCATAGACCCATTACAGGTGATGCAACACTTTGTTTTTATGATTGCGGATGACCAAGAAGGAATTTGAAGATGAGGCTGGATTCGTTGGAAAAGGACTCCGAGAGCTTTCCATCAAGTACTCATGGGCCAAAAACGGAGCTCGTATGCATATTTGGCGGCCGTTTGAAGTTAGCACTGTAGCAGATGGCTGAATTGGAATCCAGTACTTGGGCAACTTGATCTTAATGTGAGTAATGGTTGAATCAATGGTAGCCATGGTCACATCATCTAGACTCTAGCCACTCCAGGCACCAGATTATTTGATGTGTTTCCAAAAACAAATACCGAATTTTAGAGCAAAACATGCAACATAATGTTTGGTGTGTTTCCGAAAACTCGGTTTCCAAAAACAAACACCGACTTTTGCAACAAAACAAACTACAAAAGAATGTTGCTTATATGCAAGAATGAGGAACCATTTTTGACGAAACATTCACGCGCACATCACGTATGCCTCAAGTGGCTAGAAGAATATTCATCCTTTTATGGAGATCTTTCTCTTCTAGAATAAGCAAGACGTACTAAACATCTTCATGCATGTCTTCTCATAAGGTGACTTTGTGTGATTTTTCATAGAATTAATCTTCAAATAGGCCTTGGCACATCCATTAATTCAACACTACAAACACCTCAAGATCAATCCTTAAGGTACACTAAATACCTGAAAATACCAATGCAACCAAAACATCCATAACACCGAAATAGACTTGGTTTTGTGAAAATATTGAAAATACAGAGGGTATGTTCATTTTATTCCCAAAAAAGTACTACACGATTAACGCATGAGTGGGAGTTGAACATCCATTTAAGCGATTTACTAATAATAACATATTAGTCTTCGGATCAAAACCATGCGAGTCAAGGTCAGCTAAATGACATTTTACGAGTCCCCAACCTCCTCAATATCAAATGATGTCCCCATCAACCTTTCTCTGAAGAATCAAATTGAAGAATTTGATGTTTTTGTTTCTATACAATAGGTGACCTTAGTGGTGGACACAACATTAAAAACAAGATGGGACGAAAATGCTTTCTTCATAAGGATGCTCTCTTCGACGAAGGACAACTAAACGTAACACATATCATATTTATACTACAATCGCATAAAAATATGGTATAATCAATAAATTAAGTCAACGGAAACATTCAATATCGTACCTTTTATTTTAAAATAAAGCAATAATCTTTACGCCATATATAATTTATCATACATCAAAACAGACAATAGTAAACATGTCAATTTGCAATATAAGTCAATTCATAAAACATCGTTGACATATATTTTTAAAAATTGATAAATATATACTAAGTCAATTCATAAAACATCGTTGACATATATTTTTAAAAATTGATAAATCTATACGAAGACATACCGCTAATAAATTATTTCAAGTGTTTCAACCGCAGCCTCAACAGACTTGTCAAGCACATTTTGCTGATGATACTTCTCTCACAGCTATTGGATCCGCTAGCCGCGACGCCACGCGGAGCTAGGGCAGACCGGCGCCGACGGCCAGCGGCAAGACGAGCGACGACGTCGGCATGCGTGACGGCGTGGGTGCAGATGCAAGCAGGAGCAGGTGAGCAGCCGTCCAGCCGAGGCGCTGAGCACCACGCAACAAGCAACGGCGACGGGACAACTTCTGAGCTTCAAGTTTCAGCACTATGAGGCGTCGGCGACTTTGGTGGCGTGAACAGAAGACGAACCATCCGAGATACCATGGATCGAGAGGAGATGAGACGTCGCGTGAAGCGTGAACCCGTGAGACCGTGAGTAAGTTGTTTTGCAATTATGGACAGGATGTGATGGGCAGCCCAAGGAAAGATATAAGGGTGTTAGGCCAGTCTCAATGCAATGTTTCACCTCTCGGTTTCCAAGATACGAAACTTAAAATGAAACTGACTTCTATTCTCAGTGCATAGTTTCATTGCACGGTTTCACTTGTTATTTTAGCCTCACCGTTAACTCTCTCCTCCCTCTTCCACCCAATCAGAAAAGTGTATGTACGTCATGAAACGAAAAAACACTCTCAATGGGGGTTTCATCCAGTTTTCAATGTCTTGGAAACAACGCTCAAAGGTTTCATGGGAATGAAACTTTTCCCTTCTCTCTCCTACTAGTTTCATGCAAAAAGCTTCTTTTTGTTGATATGGCACTCTATTTAATGTGCATGAAACCCCTCATGAAACTCCATTGAGACTAGTCTTAGGCGGCTTTGACCGTAGTTGGGCCAGCCGACCCATCCTGCCCAATGGGTGGTTCCGCTCCTGGGTGACCTTGACTTCTTGGTGCTACTTGCGTAGACTGCCTGGCTGGCTAGCCAACAATAGTAAACTTTCATGACCAGCTTGGGTCAATTAATCCAGAGACAAATTTAGTTTAGGGTAGTCTATTGGAATTGATAGCTCTGGCTCCTCTGGTCTTCTTGGATTTTAATGAATTGGAGTCAATACTTTGTCTATCAAATGCAGATAGAGTAAAATTCAAACACGATGCAAGTTTCAGAGACGAGGCAAGAAACAAGTAGCATATGAAGGATGAATTCGAAGCTGTCATAAATTCCTAATACCATACGTATCAGAGATTTTAGCATGGTGCAAGACTGGATATATTCGAGGTTTCAGATTAGATGATCATTTTTCAGTAAACATCCCATTAGACGCTCATTTCCCCCTGCACATTAGACTCTATGTTTCTCTTTTTCCTGAAATTTCCTTTTCACCAGTTTAAAGTAAGTTCTTAGTTCAGTCGTAAGTTCTTAGTTGTTGCACTCAAACAGGTTTGCAGCAATTAGTAATGCTTTTTAAACACCATCGGTACTACATAATTAGTTAATTACATATGACAAAATGAAATGGTAGGTTGAAAGGGAACAATGGGCGTGCTTGATGCAGCCACAAGGAAAGGTTTTGGCCCATACAATTCCATCTCAAAGAACACAGAATGCCAAAATCAGGAAGTACAAGCTGAGGGCAGAGTACAATACTGAACACTACTGGAGAAAAATCCAATCAGATATATCTCGCACTAGGCATTTAGGCCCATGCTGGCCCAATCAATTACATCTTGGATTTGATCCACTGTCTTTGCATGTGGCTCAAACCCCTAGGGATAAAACACAATTTCTCTTATATTCAGTTTTGTTTCCTTGGTACATTTCGGTTGTAAATTCACTGTAGTATTATGCTTATCTCCCCCCGCAAAAAAAGAATAATAATAATTCTGCATATCTTCTTCAGGCTTTAGGCTTATAGCTTCAATACTCTGAACGGTCGTCAAGCAGGTAAAACTTTTGATTTAGTGTTATTTTCCTTGACAATTTGAACATATGAATGCCAAGAGTTATAGCCACTAGCACAGATTTTCTCATCCGTGACGGCCTGTCACTTAACTAGATTTTACGGGCCGTCACAACGAATACATCTCAAACGGGCCTAAAAAGAGGCTGATGGAGATATGGTCGTACAGACATGTTAAATGTGCATAAAACTCGAGCCCGTCATGGATGACACCTATCAATAATGGGCTCTAGCTTAGACCCGATTGAGATGACTTTCAATATCTCAATCGGGCCCTAAAAGAAGCTCGTCATCGATGACCATCATCTGTGACAGGCTCCAACTTGAGGCCCGATGGAGATAACAATAAGGCCCGTCACAGATGACATTCATCGGTGACTGACGGGCTTTTATTTAGGCCTGATAAAGATAACTTATATGCCCGTCACTGTTGTTAGTTTTTGGGCCATTACAAATATTTATTGTACATTATAAATACCCCCAACCGCCTAGTGTAACTGTATTCCACTATTCACTATTTTGGTGGGAGGTTGAAGGGTGCGATCTTTTATCTTTTTTCCAAGGAAAACAGAAAAATCATAAAAGTAAGTGAGAAATACTAATCATTAATTCGAAAAATTCATGAATTCTCATTAATTTAGTAATACTTATCTTATAAGATGTTTCTCTAATTTTTTTTATTTTTGTAGCGATGGAACGAAGTTGGATGTATGCGAAAACCGTGAAACGTCATAGTCAGGAGTATAGAAATGTCATATTAAATTTTATAAACACCACGGAGGAGGATAGGAAAAGAAAAAACAACGATTACATGTGTTGTCCATGTGCAGATTATAAGAATGAGAATATGTTTGATGGTCGAGTGGATGTACATGCTCATCTGATACAACGAGGATTCATGGAGGGTTACACATGTTAGGTGAAGTATGGAGAGCAAGAATCAGGAAGTGGTGCAGCTACAAATAGAAGTGGTGCGCAAAATCAGGAAAATGAAGATGAGCATGACATGTTTGTACCTTCGCCATTGGGCGGTAAAATGGTTGATGTAGATCACGATCTGCTGCAAGACATGTTACGTGACATTGTGGACTCAGCTTCCAACGAGAGAGATTTCATGAAGTTCAGCAGGTTGGTCAGTGACTCAGAAACGCCTCTATACGCCGGATGCAAAGCAAAGCATACCAAATTGTCAGCTACCATGGACCTAATGAAGCTGAAGGCAAGTAGTGGATGGACAGACAAGAGTTTCACAGATCTTTTGGGAATTTTGAAGGCCATGCTGCCTGATGAGAACACATTGCCCGAGATAACATATGAAGCAAAGCAGGTTTTGTGTCCCCTTGGGTTAGAGGTCCGTAGAATTCACGCTTGTCCAAACGACTGTATATTATACCACAAGCAATACGCGGACTTAGATGTTTGTCCTGTCTGCAAGGCTTCTCGATACAAGCGAAAGAAAAGTGTTGACGAATGAGAGAAGTCAAAGCGGGGTGGTCCGGCGAAGGTTGTGTGGTATCTACCTTTCATTGATCGTTTCAAGAGAATCTTTGCCAACCCCAAGGAAGCGAAGTTAGTACGTTGGCATGCCACGGAGAGAAGGAACGACGGTATGCTTAGACACCCAGTGGATTCGATTCAATGGAGGAATATCGATCGAAAACACAAAGACTTTGTTGCCGACCCAGAAACATTAGGATATGTCTGCGTACGGATGGCATGAATCCTTTCGGAGACATGAGTAGTACTCACAGCACTTAGCCAGTTCTTATTGCAAACTTTAACCTACCGCCATGGTTGTGCTTCAAAAGAAAATACATTATGTTATGCTTGCTAATCCAAGGACCGAAACAAGCGGGCAATGATATCGATGTATTCTTGGAGCCTGTTATCGATGATCTTGAGATTCTATGGAAAGAAGGTGAGGAAACTTGGGATGCATATGGTCAGGAGAACTTCAAGCTACGAGTTCTATTGTTCTGCACCATTAATGACTACCCCGCACTCGGTAATCTTTCGGACAAACTGTGAAAGGAAAGAAGGCTTGCTTTGACTGTATGGAACATACACGCAGCCTGTGGCTAAAGAAATCACGAAAGATGGTTCATATGGGTCATAGGAGGTGGCTCCCGCTACATCACGCATTTAGAAGTAAGAAGAAAATTTTCAATGGTAAGAAAGAACTTCAGCTTACTCCCAAGTATTTGTCCGTAGATGAGGTCCACAACTTGGTCAAGGACATAACTAATGAGTTTGGGAAAAGGACAAGGGTATGTCAAAGAAAAAGTCCATATTTTGGCAACTACCTTACTGGAAAGATCTTAAGGTCCGTCATTGCATTGATCTCATGCATGTAGAAAAAAATGTGTGTGAGAGTTTGGTTGGCCCACTGTTGAATATTCCCAGGAAGACAAAGGACGGGTTGAATGCACGTTTTGATCCATAGGTAATGAATATTTATAGTGAACTCCAGCCCGTAACAGATGCAGAGACAGGTAGAGTGTACCTCCCTCCAACCTACCACACACTGTCGAAGGATGAGAAGATCGCAATGTTATCATGCCTAAAAGATATTAAAGTTCCATCGGGCTATTCAGCGAGGATAAGTAAGTACGTTAAATTGGACGATCTAAAACTGGTTGGAATGAAGTCTCACGATTGTCACGTGCTAATCACACAGATCTTGCCAGTTGCTATCAGAGGCATTTTTCCACCCAAAGTCCGTCACAAAATCCAACGTATGTATGCCTTCTTCAATGCAATCGGACAGAAGGTTATAGATCCCGAAGATCTAGATGGGTTGCAAACTGATATTGTCAATACCCTCTGTCACATGGAGATGTTTTTTTCACTGTCTTTCTTTGATATCATGATTCATCTCCTTGTTCATCTTGTGAAGCAAACAAAACTATGTGGCCCAGCTTTTCTAAGAGAAATGTACCCATTCGAGAGGTACATGGGAGTTCTGAAGTCGTATGTTCGGAACAGAGCAAAACCGGAGGGGAGCATCATTGAAGGTTACACGACCGAGGAGGTTATTGAGTTCTGCGTCGATTACATGTCCGAGGCCGATCCTATCGGAGTTCCAGCGTCTTGTCACGAAGGAAGGTTGTCAAGTGATGGCACAATAGGGAGGAAAAGAATTAGGCCCGATGAAGCTTCTTATGCGTAGGCTCATTTCGCCGTGCTCCAACATATGGTAGAAGTTGGCCTATACTTTGAGGAGCACTTAGCGAAAATCCGGCAGGAGAACTTGGGGCGATTGGATATGTGGATTAACAGAGAACATAACTCTCGGTTCAACGAATGGTTCAAAAATCGTGTTACAATGTCGACGGATGTCCCAAATGAGACAGTATAGTTGTTGGGGATGGGACCGTGTTGGGCCATAGACACATGGCAAGGATACGATATTAATGGATATACATTTTACACCGTCAAACAAGATGACAAAAGCACAGTGCAAAACAGCGGAGTCCGTATAGATACATTCCAAGATCAAGTTGGGTCAAACACATACTACGGCCACATTGAGCAGATCTGGGAGCTGAACTACGTGAAGTTCAAAGTTCCTTTGTTTTGTTGCCGTTGGGTAAATATATGCACTGGTGTCAAAGTCGACAAGGAAGGTTTCACTTTAGTATATCTATCCAAGGTTGGATACACCGATAAACCATTTATACTTGCGAAACAGGTCGAGCAGATTTTCTACATAAAAGACCCTGCAAACAAGAAGATGCACATCGTGAGGGATGGCAAGCTGGTGTTGACAACGTCGTTGATGAAGAAGAATATAACCAGAATCTTCATGTAAGACCTCACATCGACCTTGACGATGATCCCCAAGAGTCTGTGGCATATGCTCGATCAGATCATACGGAAGGCATAACTTTGTGACCGATGCCGTTGTACTTATTTGTTCTGCTATTTCTTGTAACGAATGAAGTATTTTGCATTATTAAAAAGTCTTTTGTACGAATGAAGTACTTATACTCCTATGAATTTCTGTCGCAACATTAAACACGTCTTTCCGTTCTATGAAAATAGTAAATTATTTAGTGCAATTTATGAAAATAGTAATTTTTATTGTGAATTTGGTTAATTTGGTGAATTATTGTATTAATTTAGTGAATTATTGAACTTTAGATAATTATTTTGACTACAGGTCAACAATGGTCAACTCAGAAATAGCAAACAAATATAAACATTATTTATTTCACATCGAAAACATGGAAAAATGCTATCGGTGACGGGCCTTAAATATGGCCTGATAGAGATTGAGTCATCTCTATCGGGCCTAGTATAGATTCTGTCACAGATTACTCATCCGTGACGGGCATTAGGTTAATACCCGATTGAGATGACGTCATCTCAATCGGGCATTAACTTACGCCCGTCATGGGTGAGTCATTCGTGCCGGGCTTTATACTAGGCCCGATTGAGATGTTAGTTTGACTGTATTAAGACTAGGGGTTCTCTCCCTCAGATCTACATCGAAAATTTTTCTAAGTCCCGCCACTACAAGAACCCTAGCGCCGCCGCCCTCTAGGAGCTCGTCGCCGCCGTCGGCCGCCATCCCCGAGCCCTCGTGTCGCCGCCGCCGTCTGGGAGCCCGCCGTCATCCTCCCTCGCGCCCTCCCAAGCCCGGCGCAATCGTCCTCCCTCACCGCCACCGAGCGTCGCCATCGCCGAGCTCGGCCACCGAGCATTGCCGTCCAACCCCGTCCTCGAGCTCGGTGCCGTCCTCTGCTCCACCGCCGCGTCGGCCACCGTCGCCACCGACCACCTTTCCCGAGCCCGGCCACCGCCTCGAACTCCTCCACCGGTAACTGCCGCCCGATGTTTTTTTAGTTTTTAACTTTTTTATGACTCAATGATATAAAAAAATGTGAGATGTGCAATTTAGTTTATTTATATGTGAGATATGCAATTTAGTTTATTATTGTGAGATGCGCAATTTAGTTTATTTATGTGAATAAGTGATTTTAGGACTGAGGGTTCTTAGCCATTTTAGGACTTAGTGGCGGGTGCCAAGGAACTTTAATAGGAAATATGTACGTACATAGGAAATTTGTGATGTAATTTAGGAAATTAATTAATTTTGTAATTTTGTTATTTTGTAAGTTATTTAGACGATGTCTCAGCAACGTGAACCAATGTCGACGACAACTAGTGGGTCCTCAAGGGTACGGACTCCTAGGATAGGGAACAAAATCCCTAAGGAACGGTACACCATAATAGAGGTGAATCAGGTTGGATTGCCGACAAGTCCCCGGAATGTTTTGAGCCAGTTTAGGTCGATCTGCGGGGTCATTGGGAGGGAGAACTTCACAATTCTGGTGGATGACATCAAGCAAGTGCCGGAAGGTGAGAAGAACGCTGCTTGGCTAAAATTCAAGGAGAGCTTCGAGTATCCTATAGCCGATAAAGCCAGGCTCAAACAGACTGCTTTCAAAACTATGGGCAATGCTTGGAAGAACTTTAAGAGCAGGTTGGTCGGTGAGTACGTCTTAAACCCAATGACTCCGGATTCAACTAAGCAATGGCCTTTCATCACGGCAGACGTCTGGGAGACATTCTACAAGAAGAAGTCGACCCCTGCATCCCGGGACAGAAGCGATGCTTATCGGGCACTTCAGGCTATGAACTCGCACCCGCACCACCTTGGCACCGTAGGATATGCCAGGAAGGAAGAGCAATATCAGGAGAAGGATGAAGCGGCAATGGCATCGAACACGTCGTCGATGTTTGGCGATATCCCACACCCACGGGCAAGGAACTGCATAAGAGCAAGGTATCAGCAGAATGAAGATGGGACAATTTCATTGCCATATCCCCAAGATCAACAAGTGTACGATAATATAGTAAGTGCCTCATCTCAATGCATGTTCGCATTGTTTTCATCGTACTTTTGATTTAACCCAAACTCAATTGTTCTATAGAAGGAGTTGGTTGCCGAGCAACAAGCCTCGCTAGAGGCCTGCTCTCAAAGACACGAGGACGACATCCTCACTAAAGCGTTGGGCATCAAGGAACACCGTGGACGGACAAGGAGCCTTGGCTCCAACGTTCCATGGAAATTTGGATTTCCAGACTATGCGTGGCAGTACAAGAAGCGGACTGCCACGAAGGCACAGAAAGATGCATGCCTTGCCCCCCAGATCTGGGAGTAGGTTAGAGCTGAGCTGAGCTCTGAATTCAACGAGAAGCTCGAGTTGATGAGGGCCCATATCAGGCAAGAGATCCGAGAAGAGCAACAGAACCCGGAGGCCGCCGCCGCCGCTACGCAACAAGATTTAGCAAGTCCCACGCAAAGGCCACAGCAGTTGCGCATCAACTGAGGTGGCGGAAAATCCACCATCGGTCTCTGCCGCCGTCGACCACATAACGGTAAACTCTCGTCCACAATGCATAAAAGTCTTAACGAATCCATATGTTATATAATATTGTAAAAATATGGATGAATCTATCGCAGGAACCAACGAACTGCACCCTGACAGTTAGGGTGATGCCGACCTTCACGGTTCCGGCAGCCGAGGGATTTGCGTTCAAGCCGATCCTAGAGACAAGAGTGCATGGGGCACAACTTAGGGCCGACTGTGTGAAAGTGCAAGTTGACTCGGTGTAGCCCGAATTCGATCATTTTCCACTGAAGCATCCACCGAACGATGAGGTCCTAACCCTAGGAAATGCACGTGGTACCTTCATCCAATGGCCCAAGGACCTCATTAAGATAAGGGTGATTCCGAGGCCAACCACTGCACCAAGCGGTCGTCCACCACTAAGACCTGCCCCTGCTCCTTCAGCCCCTCCAGCTCCCGCTCGTCATGAACGATCTTACGATGTGGAGTTACAATATGACACGGATTTTGAGGACGAGCATATGGAGGCCGACAGCATGGCGATCCCTAAACCCCCACCCATGAAAAAGAGTAGGAAGGCACATTCTTCCCCTCAGAGAATAACTATCGAAAAACCTGCTGCAATGGGGTGAGGAAAAGAAAAGTTGCAGGGCTCACTTCTGGCTCCAATGAAGCTAGATATGAGCAAGGGGTAGGAAGTAAAGAAGAAGACTGTTCCTCCATCGTCCTTCTAACTAGGCATGTCATTGGTTGGAGACAACATGCTAGGCACAATGGGCACCGCTTGTAAGGAGCTTCACGTATACTACATGGAGAGATCCAACGTGAGGAGGAAGGCTAGAGAGAATGATATAATAGGCGAACATGATCGAGCTCCATTCCTTGGGCCACCAAATTATTATCGTGATCGACTTCAAGGATCTATTCGACCTCTACAGGCTCCGAGCGGTGGACATAAACCTCCTTAAGTGCTACTCCTTGTAAGTATTGTTGCTCACGAAAATTGGTAATAACAATCCGTATAACATGCTTATAAGAGCGTTTGTCTTGCGTGTAGGTATAGTTGGAAGTGGTGTCTGAAAAATGCACCAGAAGTTGCCTTCCTTGATCCACAAGTAATCACTGTCACAAATCTCGAAGGCGACCGTCAAGGATTGGTAAACTACATCTTTGACACCTTTTGGGCCCGACAAGACAGGGACTACATTATGTGCGCCTATAATCAATAGTAAGTGTGTTCCCTAAATATATGCAATTGCATGACACGTATAGCTTTAGTATTTAACTTTCACTATATTAATGCCGTAGTGCCCATTGGATCCTTCTGGTCATAACGCCTAAGTGGAGTACATGCCACTACCTGAACTCGAGAATTGATAAGAAAGCATATGATTGGACCCCGATTCAACTAGCGATAGATGAAGCGTGGGGCCGATATGTGGAAAAAGGAGGCCTTCGTAAGATAGGACATGACGCCCTTATCCACAAAAAAGACTTCCCGGTGAAACAACAAATAGGCGACCAGTGCGGATTCCATGTGTGCCACAACATGTGCCTTTTGTACAAAGATAAGGTGAAGACTTTGGCTGAATTTGAGGTCTGTGGTCTCAATTGTGATATATACTAACTACCTCGAAGTGTGTGTGTGTGTCTATATATATATATTGATCGACTAATTTCGAATTATGTACATGTAGGACAAAATTTCCAAGGATCCGGCTAGCAACTTCAAGGAGATTCGTGAGTAGATAGCCGGCTTCATCCTTCGCGAGATAATTCACCCCAAAGGAATGTTTAGGGTTAAGATTAAATGATGAACATTGTTGAACATCTTAAATGAATTGTCAAAGACATGTGATTATGTAACACTGATGTTTATATTAATGTATATATTTGTTATGTTTATGTAAATACCTTCTAAATATATATTTGTTTCAATTAACTCGGTTTTGCAGGTTATGATGCTTACCCCTTGAATATGTTATGTGAAATATGTGAATAATGGATGTGTATGTGAATGGATGTGTGAAATATGTGAATAATATGGATGTTATGTGAATCGATGTGTGAAATATATGTGAATGGGGATGATGGGGATATGTATATGCTGGGAATGCTAGGGAATATATCTGTTTCTGTCATTTTGTTAGGCATGGCTAGCAAAGGCCTAAGGCTAGCCAAAAAATAAAATTTATTTTTTTTGTGGGTTATACTCATATGTGACGGGCATAAGTTAAAGTCCGTTTGAGTTATAGTCATCCGTGACGGGCTCTAGATTAGGCCTGATTGGGATTAGTAGTCATCTATGATGGGCGCTAGTTTAGGCCCGATTGAGATTAGTAGTCATTCATGACGTACTCTAGTTTAGGCCCGATTGAAATTAGTAGTCATCCGTGACGGACGCTTGTTGGGGCCCGATTGAGATAGGTCATCTGTGATGGGCTCTAGTTTGACTGGTCGTCTCGGTCAAAGCTATCGGTGACGGGTTTTAGTTGAGGCCCGATTGAGATAACTTCTTCCGTAACGGCCGTATGCCCGATTGAGATAACTTCTCACATCAGTGACTTCTACGTTGTGACGGGCGCCATACCCGACACAGATGGGGGTTGCCGCCCGATTGAGATGTGGGTGACAATTTGTTGGCGCAGAATTTCGACCCGTCCAGCAACCAAACGGGTTCCACGTTACCACGGCGGCCTGGGAGATCTGCTTAGCTCCAGTGCAGGTCCAAATGGCTTGCCTAGTCGTAAGTAGAGCGTGCCAGTTGATTTGATCTGCAATCAACAAGAAACAAGTAAACCAAGTCAGAGAACAACGGCCGATCGGTCAATAGACCGATGACACATTGTCATAGCCCAGCCGATAGGGCAAAGCTATATCGGCTCACTTAGAAAATAAGTAAAACATGAATCTAATCTTATCAGCCTTCATTGATATGTAGATCTCAACTAATAACGTCGGCCGATAAGGATAACGAAGGTAACTACACTAGCTAGTACTCTAGTGCAAACTTATACGAGCCAATCGGCCAATATAGACACATCAACCATAAAGAAATCTTAAGATTATTTCACCATCGACGTATCTATACTTATCGATCTGCACATATAAGTGGCAAACACATGCAAGAAACATAAAGCAACCACATGCGTTAGATAAGACCGGCTAAAACCCCGGCACTATCCTTAGTTACAACCGAAAACAGGCTCCGTGTTAGATCTCAAAATAGGAGTAAGGTCGATGGCAACTCGAAGTGTGAATTGAGACTTAACACAAAGAAAATCAAGTCGTCGATTGCTTTTGGGGATGGTAGATGCATTGAACAATTTAACCAAGCATAAGAATTAAACCATCGTCGGCAGAAAACCCTAAAGCGAGTAAACCGCTGGCAAGGCTTAATTAAGATACCTGTCAAAATTATTCAAGACATGATAATCGACGATCACATCATCGAGGCTTAACGTGTCTAAAGCGACACATTAGCCCCGACGATGCAGATCATCAGGGACGAGTTCTTACCTCTGCTCCGAGGAAGCAAGAACTCGTCAAAGAAAACCTCTTGCGAGGGTTGGCGATGCGCCGAAAGTAGATTGATTTGATTGTGTGATTGATTGAAAGAGAGAGAGTTTACATGTACAAACTATCGGGATATTTATACCCGAAGTTACAACAGAACCCTTGTAGGGCACGATCTTATCTACAACTAACAAACAAGTCCTTGCGGCAGACTTAAGCCACAGATTAGATCTACACTACTTAATTTACAAGATATAATTGCCTAAAACCGAGCTTTATCTCTATTTGGCAACTTCCTTGAAGCTTATTTCGAGCCCAGACCAAGCCCACGTTGACACTGTCAACTCACAACCCGTATCGGCCCACGACCAAACCAAATCCGTATCGGCCGATACGCTCTCTATAGCAACACCTCCCCAGTCCGATACGGTTACCGGGTCCGATACGAAGCCTGGTCCGACTCCAACTCAATCCTTCCTCTCTGCTTCGGTTTCCTCTTTTCTCTCCAAGTCGATTACCAAAATCCGTCGTTAACACCATTGTACTGAGCCTTGTTATTGCAGTTACTTTCGAAGTTCAAATCTTCCTCATAAATATTCAACCTACTTGCATGGCCACCAAAGCAACATCTTTTAGCGTAATTGTTAATACTGCATGATGGCAGGGTTTTGTAGTTGTTGAGACATACTTTAGGAATTAGGATGATGCTTACTCAACTTCCAGATTGCATTGCGAAATTCTACAGCACTTCTTTTTTAAGGTATAAGGTGACAGATGCTTCCATTTATAAAAGTATGTTTAAAGTTAAACTTTTGTGGGATGGCAGGTACAATAATGTCTTATGTCTCAAGTTTTAGAGTTTTTAATTAATCATTATTTGTATAGGTTGGAAACTTGGAATCAATAACATCGAGATCTAAAACTGCATGGAAACTGTATAAAATACTTTGTAGGTATCATTATGGTTCGACACAATTAGATTTCCTTTCAACAGTTTAAGGGCAAAATGAGAAAAAAAATTTAGGGGATTAAGTGGTCCAATGAAATATTCGGAACAGTAAAATAGAACTTTTTTATTCTATGATATTATTTTCTTTTTTTCTCATTACATAAAACATGAAAAAGAGTTTGTCTAACTCCCCTGAACTATTCAATTGGATCTTAACCCACTAAATTATTTTTTTCTCATTTTACCCCATAAGCCTATTAAAAATGGTTTACTTTACCTCTTAATAATATTTCACTTTTTTCCTATTTATACAAGTTATATTTTAAGCTAAAACTTTTTATAGCCATAGATGGTATCATTGTTAAAGTTTAAAATATTTTTAGATTTTAGATGACATTTTACTTAATCTTTAAAACCTCAATGTTTAAATTAATCTTATCTGCTTCCAACCGTATAAATTGTGATAAAAAAACTAAAAGAAGTATTGAGACGTAAGTTGTTATGTATACATCATCCTATTAAAATTTTAGTGTAAACTACAACTTGTATAGAGAGAAAAGAAAAGAAAAAAAATATCATTAGGGAGCAAAGTGAATCGTTTTTAATAGTTTAGGGTTTAAAATGAGCCAAAAAAATAGTTTACTAGCTTAAGTGCTTTGGTGAAATAGTTCGGAGAGTAAAATGAACTTTTTCAAAATTAGTTCAGTGAACCATTTTGAGGGTTAAAATGTGCCATAGATCACCCCGTCAAAACCCGAAGGAATAAGTTCACTTGTCTTCCCGCAACTTTACGTTGGGTTTGATTAACATCCTTTAACACCAATACTAGAAATTTTCACCCTAAAGTATATAAAACCGTGCAACTTAGGTCCTATAGCAGTATTAGCAGCTGGTTTAGCTGACGTGGCATCCTAATCAGATAAAAATAAAAAAATATGATGGGACCCACTTGTCAGGCCCACTCCTTCTCTTCTCTTTTCCAAACCGCGAGGTCAACGGCTCAGCGGCCTCAGATCCACGAAGGGCATCAGCTCGTTGTCTCTGTCGGGCATGGATGGCGGCTCATCAGCGGTGATGTCGCCGCCACCCGAGTTCAACATGGGTAACGGTGAGACGACGCGGAGGGCAGGCGAAGCAGGAGGCTCTGGACTGGTGCTTACACTGACTCCCTCTCCGCTGGCAACCATGAGACGCCAACCTCGGCGAGCCGTTGGGCATGCATGTGGATCAACGCTGGTCGCCATCATCACCACACCATCCATAACCTCCCTCACCTTCATCACCTATAACCTCTTACTCCAAAGCTCCAACCCTTTCCTCCTCTTCACCTGTGGACCAACCCAATGAGGCCAAGTACATAAATTTGGTTTTGTGAGGAGAAGAAGAAGCGGAGGCTGGTCTGTTGATCTGATTATGGCGAGCACGATGTCTGCGACGACCACCGTCATGGTGTTCGCCGCCGCCTCCACGGCGAAGACGCGGACGGATGGCCACGGCTGCAGCGGGAGGCGCGAGCACGATGTCAGCAACGGTTGTCGCGGGGCCATCCTTCGCCGTGAAGGCATAGGTGGGGGTCGATTTTGGCTGCGGCGGGAGACGCGTGCACGAGGGTCGCTGTCGGCGGGTGGAGCAAGTCTGGCCTAGTGGGGTGTGATGGCTGCCGCGTGGGAGTTCGCCGCCACCTCCGTCGTGAAGACACGGGCGGGTTGGCTGCGGCTGCGGCAGGTGGCACAAGCACGATGTCGGCGACGACCGTCATGGTGAGGTCAGCAGCGGCGGGAGGCACGTGTGTGGAGATTATGGGTACCGGATACTCTCGCGGTTGACTTATCCGACTTACCATAGGGGATAGGCTATGACTCATGATTATGTAAACCGGCTTAGGCCTTGGGTATTACGTTACCATGGTGATAAGGTAACGGCCTATAGTCTAAAGTTGGTAAGATTGAGGAGTCCGACATAGAGTGTGATTGGGTCTCCGACTTGTAAACCTACCCTCCGAGACTATATAAGGAGGGTAGGGTGTCCCTTGAGGGATGTACACGAAAATAGACAACTACAGAGAGAAAACTCACGAGAGCACATATTGAAAGAGATCAAGAGATCAATAAACCACTCGGCGGATTGAATCCCCGAAACAGGAGTAGGGTATTACCTCTCGTTGAGAGGGCCTGAACCTGTCCAAATCCCCTTTGCATACTAACCCATCATGTTTGGCACTTGACTGCTACCCCCAGATTCTTATTGCCGAAACCAAGTTTTGACAGTTGGCGCGCCAGGTAGGGGCAGTGCGTCAAGTTTTTTTCTTCATGTCGCCGACAAGCGCGATGGGATCTTCATCAGGCTTCGACGACTTCGTCTTCGCCCTTGGGCAAGAGTTTTGCTTCGGCAGCCTCGACTTCATCATCGATAAATTCGGTAAGCTCTCTCTCCTTGACTCGGATTCGGACCAATCGGGCTACTGGACAACGCTGAGATCTACCATAACCTTCTATCTTCCGAGTTGGATTCGATCCACTTGGGAGAATCTTCTTCATCGTCTTCATGCTGCGATCTGGGCGCAAGGGAAATTGCTGTCATACTCGAACGACTCGGGTCATACTCGTCTACGGAGCTCGATGAACACCTCAGCTCCCCCGACTTCAACAACCTCTACGACATCTCCATGGACGACATCAACAACTCCGACTTTGACAAAGATTACTACGATCCGGCGCTCCTTGATGTCCTCATGGCCGAAGTAGCCGAGACCGACTCAGCCATGGCCCGGAGGATTACGGTGGAAGAACGAGCCAAGCTTGAGCAAGAGCGCAAGCATGTGGAGGAGGAGAGCAAGCGCAAGGAAGAGGAGCTCAAGAAAAAAGAAGAAGCTAATAAGAGGAAACGAGACCTGAGGGTGACTGGGCGCTTTGCTCGTGAGGCCATATTACAGACACAAGACGACAACGCCAACATCTTCCAGACGCCTCAACAAAACACCGTCGCTGCCCTCACCCTCATCGACACCGTCATCGAAGCAGCTCCCGTTGCAGTAACACCACTTTTGGACAAGATCAAGACCATTGTCGCAGCTACAGCCAACGGCCCTCCCTCTAGCTCCGTGCGGAGACCTACTGAGTCCATCGCCGAAACACCCGAAAGAAGCCACCTACCGCCGCTACGATCCAAAGACTACAAGAGGCCTGAGTAGAGCAAGACACCTGTCAAGTCCAAGGACCCTCCCCGCAATGCAGCATGGAAGCATCAAGAACAATCGGTTGACTCTCATGAGAGAGGTCACGGTTGACCCCCTATCCATGCATCTACAACTCCAACCATCCAAGTAGCTCCCGAAGGCCCCCGCCGAGTGACTTGAGGGAGGTCCTTGACAGACGCTATCGGGAGCGTGACAAACGTTCTTATGAAGACCGAAGGAGATCGCCCGACAACTATGACGATGGAGTGCCCGCGTTCACTCGGGACCTGCGTCGAGTGGATTGGCCGAGTGGTTTCAAGCCCACTGGGATTGACAAATACGACGGCAAGACCGACCCCGAGTCATGGTTAACCGTTTACACCCTCGCCATCCGCGCAGCAGGAGGAAATAGCAAGGCCATGGCCAATTACCTGCCCGTCGCCCTCGCCGACTCAGCCAGGAACTGGCTCACGAGTTTGCCAAGAGGCTCGATTGACTCCTGGAGCGAGCTTTGGGACCACTTCATCGCCAACTTCCAGGGTACTCTCGAAAGGCTCGGGACCCACTTCGATCTATACAACGTGATCCAGAAGCCAGACGAATCGTTGAAGGACTACATCCGGCGCTTTTCGAAAAAGCGGAACAAGATCCCCAACATTACCGACAACGTTATTATAGCTGCATTCCAGAAGGGCGTCTGCGACGAGTTGCTAATCGGCAAATTTGGGCACAAGCCATTGAAGACGGTCAAGCAGATGTTTGAGACAGCTAACTCCTATGCCAAATCCGATGATGCAATCAAGGCCTCACGACAAGACAGGCATGACAAGAAGGACGACAAGCCACCCGGAAGCAGCTGGTGTCCTAAGAAGGACAACGACAACAACGACCAAAAAGATCGCAAGCGGAAGCCCGAGGATCTGGTCGCCACGACGACGAACTACCAACCACAACAGCGTCCCCGAGTCGCCCCCTACGACAAGATCATGAACGCTCAATGCACACATCACCCAAATCACAAGAACGCGGCCAAGGATTGTTTCATCTACAAGCAGTTCACCGAGCAGTACGCAGCTCAACTACGCCAGAAGCTGGCGGATGAAGCCGGCACATCGGGAACTAAGAGGAACGACCCGGCTGGCAGCTCAGAGCCTTTCCAAGATCCCATGGGTGAGCTAAACCACATATTCGGGGGACCGTTGGTGTACGAGTCCAAGAGGAAGCAAAAGCTGACCGACAGAGAAGTCAACGCAGCACAACCCGAAGTCCCACACTACCTACGATGGTCGGAGGTGGCTATCATGTTCAACCGCTCGGATCACCCTGATCGAGTGGTTCACCCGGGGCGGTATCCCCTGGTACTAGACCCGGTGGTTCGCAACATCAAGCTCAAGCACGTCCTCATCGACGGTGGCAGCGCCCTCAACATCCTCTTCGCCAAGACGCTGGACGAGATGCAGATCCCGAGAGCAGAATTGAAGTCAAGTTCAGCACCCTTCCATGGAGTCATCCCAGGGCTGTCGTCTACTCCACTTGGGCATATCACCCTTCCGGTCACCTTCGGCGTTCGGGAGAACTTCCGGACAGAGAACATCACCTTTGAGGTTGCCGACTTTGAAGCGGCTTATCACGCGATCATCGAAAGACCTGCGCTCGCCAAGTTCATGGCGGTACCACACTACACTTATCTCATCATGAAGATGCCTGGTCCCAACGGAGTTATCACCCTGCGCAGCGACATCAGGCAAGCATTCACCTGTGACAAGAAAAGCTGCGACATGGCCCAAACTCGTGAGAGATTACGTGGCCAACAAGAAATTCGACTGGCCGCATCGACATCCAGAAAAGGCGAGATCCCCGCAAAGAAGATAGCCAAGTCGGGAGAAGGCGACGCCAAGACGAAGAAAATTCCCCTTGACCCCTCTGATCCCTCTAAAACTGCTGTAATAGGCGCGGAGTTAGATCCCAAATAGGAAAGCGCGCTCGTCACCTTTCTCCAGAATAATAAAGATATTTTTGCTTGGAAACCATCTGATATGCCGGGTATTCCTAGGGAGGTGATCGAGAACTCATTAAACGTCAAAGATGATGCAAAACCAATCAAATAACGACTTCGCCGCTTTGCCCAAGATCGAAAAGATGCCATCAAGGAGGAACTTGCCAAGCTCTTGGCTGCCAGGATTATCAAAGAGGTTTACCATCCCAACTGGTTAGCCAACCCGGTCCTGGTTCGGAAGAAGACAGGACAATGGCGTATGTGTGTGGACTACACCAACCTCAACAAATCCTGCCCCAAGGATCCTTTCGGATTGCCCCGCATTGATCAAGTCATCGATTCAACAGCCGGTTGCGAGCTTCTGAGCTTCTTGGATTGTTACTCAGGTTACCACCAGATCAGCCTGAAGGAGTCCAACTGCCTGAAGACATCATTCATTACCCCGTTTGGAGCCTCTTGCTACGTCACGATGCCCTTCGGCCTGAAGAACGCCGGAGCCACTTACCAGCGTATGATTCAGAGATGCCTTCAGACCCAGCTCGGGAGGAACGTGGAAGCCTACGTCGACGATGTCATCATCAAGACCAAGCAAAAAGAAGACCTGATCGCTGACTTAGGAGAAACCTTCGCAAATATTCGGGTCTTCAGAATGAAGTTAAAGCCGGAGAAGTGCACTTTCGGTGTGCCGTCAGGCAAGCTACTTGGCTTTATGGTGTCTCATCACGGCATTGAAGCAAATCCAGGAAAGATCGACGCTATCCGGAACATGAAGCCCTCGAGTAGCCAGAAGGACATCCAGAAGCTCACTGGTTGCATGGCGGCGCTGAGCCGATTTGTCTCCAGACTTGGCGAACGAGGTATGCCTTTTTTCAGGTTGTTGAAGAAGACAGACGATTTTCAATGGACCACCGAGGCCCAGAAAGCTTTTGAAGACTTCAAGGAGTTCCTCACAACGCCACCCGTGTTGGCGTCACCTCACCCTCAAGAACCTCTGTTGCTCTACGTTTCCGCAACTCATCAGGGGGTCAGCACGGTTTTGATCGTCGAACACGAGGAGGAAGGACGAGCTCAGAAGGTTCAAAGGCCGATCTACTTTATCAGCGAGGTGCTGGCCGGAGCCAAAACCCGCTACCCTCAGGTACAAAAACTGTTATATGGAGTTCTAATTACTGCTAGGAAGTTGGTCCATTATTTTCAAAGTCACTCGGTTACGGTGGTCACGTCCTTTCCACTCGGCGATGTCATCCATAACCGGGAGGTTACTGGGCGCATTGCGAAGTGGGCTCTGGAGTTGATGCCGCTGGATATTACTTTCAAAGTGAGGACGTCTATAAAGTCTCAAGTCTTGGCGGATTTTGTGGCCGAGTAGACCGAGCGACAAGAAGATGTACCTAAGGAGGACCTGCAATACTGGACCATGCACTTTGATGGATCTAAACGAGTCACCGGCCTGGGAGCGGGAGTTGTGCTGATTTCCTCGACTGGAGAGAGGCTACGGTATGTCCTTCATATTCACTTCCCCGCCTCACTTAACGTCACCGAGTATGAAGCTTTACTTCATGGCCTACGAATCGCTGTGTTGCTTGGCATACGACGGATGATTGTACGAGGAGATTCCCAGCTCGTGGTCAACCAAGTAATGAAAGATTGGTCCTGTTTGAACGACAACATGGAGGCCTACCAACAAGAAGTTCGCAAACTTGAGGACAAGTTTGACGGACTGAAGTTATCTCACGTCTTGAGACACAACAATGAAGCGGCAGACGAGTTGGCACAGTTTGGGTCCAAGCAAGAAGCAGCCCCGACTGACGTCTTTGTGAAGCACCTCTACGAGCCGACTGCTGCTAAGAAATCAATCTCCAATGAAGAAGCTACAGACCAGGTTGCCATGCTCGACGCCGACTGGAGGACACCGTTCATCAAGTTTTTAACTCAGCTAGAGCTGCCGGAAGACCGGGATGATGCGGAACGAGTCCAACGTCGCAGTCAAGGCTACGTCATGGTCGATTCAGAATAATACAAAAGAAGCCCTTCTGGAGTTTTGATGAGATGCGTCACGCCTGAGGAGGGACGACAATTGTTGCACGACATTCACTCTGGTATATGCGGCAGTCATGCTGCGGCGTGCACTCTGGTGGGCAAGGCTTACAGACAATATTTTTTCTGGCTCACGGCAGTCTCCGACGCCGACAAGGTGGTCCGCACGTGTGAAGGCTGTCAGTTCTTCGCTCAGCAAAGCCATGTTTCAGCCCAAGATCTACAAACAATCCCTTTATCATGGCCTTTCGCCTTATAGGGCTTGGATATGGTTGGTCCTTTCAAGAAGGCTCTGGGTGGATTTACACATCTCTTCATCGCGATTGACAAGTTTTGCAAGTGGATTGAGGCTAAGCCGGTTGCTACGATAACTGCGGATAAGGCACGAGATTTTATTCTAAACATTGTGCATCGGTTTGGTGTCCCGAACAGAATCATAACCGATAATGGGACTCAGTTTACTGGAGGCGTTTTTAAGGAGTTCTGCGATGATTTTGGAATCAAGATTTGCTATGCATCGGTGGCACACCCCAGAAGCAACGGACAAGTCGAACGCGCCACTGGTATGGTTCTTCAAGGCATCAAGGTCCGAGTGTTTGATAGGCTACGTCCCTATGCTGGAAGATGGGTTCAAGAGTTGCCTTCGGTATTGTGGTCACTACGGACTACACCCAGTCGGGCTACTGGCCAATCTCCTTTTTTCTTGATTTATGGGGCCAAAGCAATGTTGCCGAGTGAGATGGAGTATGAGTCTCTTCGAGTTCGCAGTTTCAACGATGAACGCTATGATCAAGACAGAGTTGACGACTTGACCCGACTGAAAGAAGCTCGTGAGGCTGCATTGGTTCAGTTGGCAAGATATCTTCAAGGACTTCGGTGTTATCATAATCGCAACGTTCGGTCATGAACTTTTATTGTTGGCGACATGGTTCTACGGAAAATTCAGACTACAAAAGATAGACACAAGTTATCGCCGCTATGGGAAGGCCCTTATATAATTGCTGAGGTCACTCGGCCAGGAGCATATCGTCTAAAACGTGAAGATGGGACCATGGTGAAGAACTCTTGGAATATTGAGCACCTTCGTCGATATTATGCTTAGACTTATTGTATCATGCTCTTCTCGACTGCTGACATCAAGTAAGATGACTTCTTGAGTTGTCAGTCGGGGGCTACACATATCAATAAAGTATGATGTTCTTCTTATCAATAATGACTTGTTCATACTTAGTTTATCATTGTTTACTGTTCTGGTTTGAGTTCAGCAAGTAAGGACTGAAAATTTTTCAATGGCCTAATCGAGCCTAGGCTTGGTGATAGTCGGACGAAAATTTTTAAGAATTTACATGTGAAGACTCGAATTAGGGCGCGAGCATAAATAAATTAAGAAATTACAAGTCATGTCTCCACAATGTTTACATCAGCTAATCTACCCTTGGAAGTTTTCTACCACGTCAGCAGCAATCTTTTTGGCCGTCTCTTGTGCTTCATTAATCAGCTCTAAGGCCTGCTCATCGGTGGTACCATCGGCGAAGCCTTCTCCTATGGAGTTTATGTCTACTCGAGGATAGAGCGACTTCGTCATGGCCAAGGTTTGACTAGCACTCATAACAGCAGCATCCATAATATTTTCTATATATTTCTTCGGTGTTGTCCTGAGTTTATCGAAGACTTCAACCGCGTCCAAAGAGCTTGTCCCGAGGCCGTTTTCGTAGAGCGCCGACAGTATTGGCGTGGCTGCATTGGCGATATCATCTCTAACCCTTTCGGCCCTTCGGACTTTTTCGGTGAAGACTTCAAATTGAGCTTGGGATTTTACTCTATTAGCTACAGATTTGATATGATGCAGATTACATGAATAACCAAGATCAGATGGATCGAGGAGTACAAGTGTCGGGGAATACCTTCAATTTCTTCCAAGGCCTTGTTCTTGTCAGACTCAAGCTTGGCATTGTCAGTTTCAACCTTCTTCAATTGAGCCTTGAGGGAGTCGATCTCAGATGCATTGGCTATAGCATGAAGACTTGGAATTATCAGAATCAAACAGATTATACAAGAGCAAAATAGGTTAAGTTCTCTTACCTCCGATTGAACCATGAAGCTCTAGGTTCATATCTCGAAGCTTATTGACTTCCTCCCTCAAGACGACCTCTCGAGCTGCTGCTTCTTCTCTGGCATTCTTGAGATCTTGTTGAATATTCTCCAGAGAGTTGACGTGAGGCACCAACTTCTCGAGGGTGTCTGACTTGGCCATTGAGTGGCAATGTATTCTCTACATTACGAAGATGGAGTCAGTTGATTATATAAGGCTACATGGTCAAGATACGAGAGATATATACATACATTCAATAGTCGAGATACCTCGGTAAGGCTGGCAACAAGCATGCCGCGTTCTTCAGCCTCTTTCTGCTTGTTCAAGACGATGCCTTGCCTCATGCCCTCAGCATCTCGCAATTCAATCTTGATAGGAGGAACTGAGTCTTCTGAAGACTTCAGTCGAACAATCTCCTCCTCTTCGGTTGCTTGCTCTAAGGATGACAAATGAGAAGGATGTCGGAAAATATATTCGAGACAAGAGTCTGAAGAATATTTGAAGCTTACCTATCCTTGGAGCTGGGTCCTCGGCCGGCGTTTCTTGATCACACGAGCCCTGTGTGTCTTCATCCGGCTGGTTTCCAATCGGGACTTCCTGGCTGGCAGTCGGGGGCTCTTCCACAGGGGTGTCCTCACTCGGGAGAGGGTCCTGAGACCCTTGTTCTGCAGATTTTGGCTCTTCTGGCACTACAGATTGGCTTGTTTTTTCTGTCTGTCTAGTGGGATCTATATCTTAAGGTTTTCTGCAAAAGAAGATGAAGATAGTGAAGACAAGTATATTTTCAGCAAGAAGATAAATTTGAATAAGCAAAGAGATACCTGTTGGACTTCCTGATCTTTGGAGCAGATCGTGTGGATGGCCTCGGAGAAGTTATGTTCATTTTTGGAGTTTGGATTTCTTCAGTATCTTCGTCTGAGTCATCTACGACTAGCCTTCTCTTGCTAGCCCGTTTGCTGGTTTCCTCTTCAGCAGGGATTCTCTTGTTTTTGGTCTGTGGTTTGATTTTTGGGCCACCTGCTGGCTTCTTGGTAGTTGGCTGAGCAGGTGCATCTTCGTGGAAGACTTTGTACGGCCTGGAGATGATCAGAGCGTTTGCCTGCAAGCAGTACTATTAAGACACATTGGAAGATAGAAACAAAGTGAAGAATGATACGAGTTGCAGAGTCTACTTACCAGAGGAGGAGGTCAAAGAAGACTGAAGGGAGCAACCGGGAGCTTATGGCTATACTCCACCGTGATTCCAGAAGAGAAGATCTTGTACATGCGAGCGCATAAGACCTGGAAGTTCAGAGATTCACGGTCCTCTCGGTTGGGATCACTCTGGCCTTCATATTCGAACGCAAGCTTAGACCTTTCCTTGATAGGAGCCAGTCGGCACGTGATGAAGTACCGAGTGATCTGCTCTCCTTGGAGTCCTTTATTCTTCAACTCGAGGAGTTTAGCCAGAAGGTTGTTTGCCTCTATCCAGTCCTGGTTTTCTGGCATGGTGTTCCAGTTAGCTCTTTGGCTGGGTGGGAGGCCGATGAAGTCAGGCAAGCTGGGGGCTGGGTTCGAGATGTAAAACCAGTTCACATGCCAGCCCTTATTGGAAGATTTCAAGGAAAGAGGGAAATAATCTTTGCGGAGAGTTCCGCGAAGCTGAAAACCGGCACCACCAACAATGCAGGGATTGTCCTTATTTGGGTGTGCCGTGAGAGAGAACATGCAACGGAAGAGATTGAAATGTGGGTGGATACCTAAGAAGGCCTCGCATACATGGATGAAGATGACGATATGTAGCACGGAATTTGGGTTCAGATGGTAGAGTTGGAGACCGTAATATTCTAAGATGCCGCAGAAGAAATTGCAAGTTGGGAGACCAAACCCGCAGTAAAAGAAGTGGGTGAAGACAACGATCTCACCGGTGTTTGGGGTCGGGAATTCTTCGCCAATCGCCGGACGCCAACCGATGATCTCCTTGGCCGGAAGAACTCCGTCCTTCACCATCTCCCGCAGGGTTGATTCCTTCACGTCAGAAGTGGCCCATTGGTCGAAGGGGATTTCTCTCTCCTCAGCCATGGATGCGAGTTGGGGAAGTTGAATCTGGCGCTGGGAGTGGGATTTTTTTGAGGCAAATGCCGGGAGTTGGTTGCGCGCGAGGAATCTTGATGGGGCTTGAGCTTCTAGATGGATGGATTTGGATGCGCACGAGTTCTAGGTTTCTACGAAGAGCCTGTGAACAGGAGCGCGGAAGAGGAAATTTTTGGAAGATGAAACGGCGGGGAAGACAACGGCGCTTCAGAGATTTTAGGGTACCGCTAGGTTTTCTCGTGATTGGGCCGAGACCCATGAGAAGCTTATGGCCCAAACTACAGGTGTGGCTTGACACGTGTCTCTAGGGACTTAAGCAGATTTGCTTTGGCAATATGCGCGTATCTCATTGCCCAATACATTTAAAATCTTTTCATACAGCAGTTACACAACTTGTTGAAGGTTGGTATGATGCAACTTGGAAGGTGACAAATAGTAAAGTTATTTATAACTGTCCTGGTAACTTTTGTATAGGTTGCAGGAGCTGTTTGGTTTTTGCAAAGCATTTGATTTTCTATTATATCAATGCTATTCTATCATCTTGGTGTGCTTTTTCGATTAAGACCAATATTACGGCTGGAGCTATTTAATATTTTGGTCGTATTTTTCAGATGACTGATAAATGAGATTATTAACTCGGATTTTCTGTTCATAAGAATTGGCTGAGTTATATGTTCCGGGATGACTCGGGCAAAATGACTCGGATAAGCATGAGCTTACCGAGTACTCGGATTCATTATACACTATGCCTTGATTATAAGGTTACGTGTTATATGATTTTTTTCTTCTGATTGCTTTTGGCTTAGGCTAAGCATTTATATGAGTATGATTATTATAGTTCTTGACTATATGCTTAGTTTGTTTTAACTAAACACATAGTCGGGGGCTACACCTAATTAGGTGCATCAGTCGATGCACCTAAAAATCTATTTTTGAAATTTTTGAGATGTTTTCAGCCCTTCACAGCCTTTCTATTGGATGATAAAGCACTCGGGAGACTCAGGCAGAGATGATGGAAGCACTCGGCTAAGGAGTCATTCGGCTATGTGTTATTCTGGTTCGAGGCAAAGTTATCTCGTTGACTGTGAAGGTCTCGGGGGCTACTTTGGAGATTATGGGTACCGGATACCCTCGCGGCTGGCTTATCCGACTTACCATAGGGGATAGGCTATGACTCATGAATATGTAAACCGGCTTAAGACTTGGGTATTACGTTACCATGGTGATAAGGTAACGGCCTATAGTCTAAAGTTGGTAAGATTGAGGAGTCCGACATAGAGTGTGATTGGGTCTCCGACTTGTAAACCTACCCTCCGAGACTATATAAGGAGGGTAGGGTGTCCCTTACGGGATGTACACGAAAATAGACAACTACAGAGAGAAAACTCACGAGAGCACATATTGAAAGAGATCAAGAGATCAATAATCCACTTGGCGGATTGAATCCCCGAAACAGGAGTAGGGTATTACCTCTCGTTGAGAGGGCCTGAACCTGTCTAAATCCCCTTTGCATACTAACCCATCGTGTTTGGCACTTGACTGCTACCCCTAGATTCTTATTGCCGAAACCAAGTTTCGACAACGTGCACGAGGGTCGCCGCTAGCGGATGGAGGCGGTCCGGCGTGGTGGGGTGCGATGGCAGGCGCGGGGGTGTTCACCGCGAAGACACGGGCTGGGTTGGTTGCGGCTGCAACAGGCGGCATGTGCACGATGCATGCTCAGCATGGGAAATGGAGAAGTGAAAGTAGTGGGCGTTGACACGTGGGTCCCATCATATTTTTTATTTATTTTTGTTGACTAGGATGTCACGTCATCTAGACCAACTATTGATACTGCCATGGGATTTATGTTGTACGGTTTTATATAGTTTAGGGGTAAAGACTTCTGGCATTGGACATAAGGGATGTTAATTAAACTCGACGTAAAGTTGAGGAATAACAGGTGGACTTATTTCCAAACCTGAACTAAGGCCTAAAAAGCAAGCTTCGTCTGCTCATCAAAATCCAGCCCAGCAAGGCCTGTTTACCATCAATGCGTGGCCCAACCAACGCCGAAAAGACAGAGCACAAAGGCCCACATTCCCGACAATAACTCGTCGACTGCTTCTCCGGTGCAGCCACGTACGCTTGCGTTGCTGCTTCTACCTTCCAAGCGACACAACGCCGCCAAATCCAATCCACAATCCATCTCACTCTCTTCCCAAATCGACATCTTAATTCCTTTTGCTTAAAACCTTAACCTAAAACAAGTGTATCAGTCTCAGCAATGTCTATGCCCCTATCTATCTGCATCGAACAGATCTCTCTGTTGCTTCCAAGCCAAGACGACCCTCTCTCACTCACTCACTGTACGTACGTACGTACATGGATCTCATCAAGCTCAGGTCCCATGCATCCCTCCGGTATAAATTGCAAGCATGTGGAGCTGCAACGGCGGCGGCCATGGCGACGTCGTACAGAGAGGAAGAAGCGAGGAGGAAGGCTTCCCTGCTCCACTGCTTCTTCTTCTTCCTGCTCGGGGCTCTCGCCATGGCAGCAGCGATCGCCGTTCTACATGAGTCATCATATTGGGAGTGGCGGTGCACTCGCCTCACCGACGTCGACGGCGACGACGGTGATCCGAGCAGCAGCGAGGTGGTCGACGGCGGCGGGGACTGGGGGATGGTGAAGACGAGGGGTGCGCAGTTCGTCGTCGGCGGCGACGGCGGCCGGCCCTTCTACGTGAACGGGTTCAACACGTACTGGCTGATGGTCCTCGCCGTCGACCCGTCGACGAGGGGGAAGGTCACCGACGTGTTCCGGCAGGCGGCGGCGGTCGGGCTCACGGTTTGCCGGACGTGGGCGTTCAACGACGGCGGGTGGCGGGCGCTCCAGAAGTCACCCGGAGTCTACGACGAGGAGGTCTTCAAGGTGAGCTCCACAGCTGCCATGCCAGCCAAGCTCGCAAATACACCTTTTGTTTTTTAATATATAACGGAGTTAACTTTTTAAAGATAAGTTTGAACATTCGTTATTTAAATTTTTCTATAATTATTATTTATTTCTTGTGATTTAATTTATTTTTGAACATTCTTTAAGATGACTTAATTATTATTTATATTTCAAAAAAATTTAAATAAGATAAATGGTTAAAAATTTGTCGAAAGGTCAATGACATCGTATATTAATAAACAGATGTTTACTAATATTTCATTTTCTTTTGATTGAACTGATCGAATTCAGTTTAGATCACACATTTGAACACCTGTTTGGTTACGTGGTCTAAACCAAATATTGTTTAACACTGGTCAACGTGGATCGATTAATAAGCTGTCCTATACCTAATGATGCGTTTTATTTAAATCCTTGATTGAGATATATATTCACATGATAGCTAGATTACATGATCTGTACATTTACTAGTGGTCAGGTCATCAATACAAAGTATATCACGATGGATTGAGCTTTACAATCCTATCGTTGAGCTGACCATAGGTTACTAAAATTTACTCGTGGCCAGCCTAATGTTTACAACTTTACATGCTATTAGTATTCCGTGTCATCGACTCCTAACACGTACCGTATTATTTTAGATGATAAAAATTGTTTGTATTTCTGGACTATGAAGTTCAATGGCGAAGCTAAAAAATTTTTTTGAGCCCGAGTAAACTGTATTTGCTATACAAATTTTATCATTAATAAACTAATTTAATAAATGTTTTCGCCGGCGAGCCGAACGACTGCCCCGGCTAAGCCGAACGGCGGCTCCGCCACTGATGGAGTTATAAGCACACGGCCCGTCCTGTGACAACTCTCCGGTGTCCCCTAATTCAGCAACCGTTAAGAATGCATGGTAGCATGTGACAACGAACAATATATTACAATAACAGTATCCGATATTTTACCATGCAGAATAAACTATCCTAGTGCTTGCATGTTGCAGATAAGACACCTGGCTTCAAACATCTCCACAAGCATCAATTTCCATTAAATTCCATGATTTCCATCATAGTTGGATAGGATGACAGACATCTCTTCTCTAAACTGAGACGCCATTCACCCAATAATTAACATCGATCGCGTAAAAACATATACATACGTGTCATTTTCTTAAAGAAAGGGTCGAACTGATCGATCGATTGCTTGCATTTCATGTTCGATTAATTATGATTAATTAATTCTCCAGGTATTTCCTTACAAAAAGAATTAGTTATCGTCGTACGTACATGCATGCAGGCCCTGGATTTCGTGGTGAGCGAGGCGCGGAAGCACAAGATCAGGCTGATCCTGCCGCTGATCAACAACTGGGAAGGCTACGGCGGCAAGGCGCAGTACGTGCGGTGGGCGCAGGCCGCCGGCGCCGATGTCAACCTCACCTCCGGCGCCGCCGCCGACGCCTTCTTCTCCGACGAGACCGTGAAAGGCTACTTCAAGAGCCACGTCACGGCAGTGCTGACGAGGGTGAACACGTACACGGGCGTGGCGTACAGGGACGAGCCGACCATCATGGCTTGGGAGCTCATGAACGAGCCCCGCTGCGCCTCCGACCCCACGGGCAACACGCTGCAGGCGTGGATCGCGGAGATGGCGTTCCACGTCAAGTCCGTCGACCCGGCGCACCTGCTCGGCGTCGGCGCGGAGGGGTTCTACGGCCCGTCCTCAACGCCGGCGCGCCTCCGGGTTAATCCCAACGCCGATGCCGCCCTCGCCGGCGCCGACTTCGTTCGCAACCACCGCGTCCTCGGCGTCGACTTCGCCTCCGTCCACGTGTACCCGGACACTTGGTATGTGGGTATAACAGCCATCTGCCGGCTGCCGCGCGCGTCGCGGGCGGCCGGCCATGGCGCCGTGCTAGCTAACATCGCGCCGGTCGTACGTGTTCGTGCAGGTTGCCGGCGGGCGCGACGAAGGAGGCGCAGCTGAGGTTCGCGACGTCGTGGGTGGAGGCCCACATCGCGGACGCCGAGGGCGCACTCGGCGGCATGCCGGTGCTGTTCGCGGAGTTCGGGGTGTCCACAAGGGGCGAACGGGCGGCGTTCAACGCGACGTCGAGGGACGCGTTCATCGAGGCGGTGTACGGCGCGATGCTGCGGTCGACGCGGCGCGGCGGCGGCGGCGCGGGGGCGCTGCTGTGGCAGGTGTTCCCGGAGGGCACGGAGTACATGGACGACGGCTACGCCGTCGTGCTGCCCAGAGCGGCGGCCACCGCGGGGATCGTGGCGGCGCACTCCAGGCGGCTGCAGGCGTTCAACTCCCGGTGCGCGTGGAGCTGCCGCTGGGGCTGCAACAAGAGGGACGACACCGACACGGGTGAGACGACGATGACGGAGGCTGACGTCGACGTGTCCTTCCACCACGAACTGTAACGATATGCCGAGATGTACGTTGAAATTACTAGGGAGATTAGTTATTTATTACTACTGTATAGATGGAAATTAACATGGTAAATCGGGTGAATGGGTGATTAACCACTTGTCGTATCGTGCATCCAAAAGACCAAAAGCACACTCAGCTAGCGAATAGAACAGGGGACGCATAATGGGCGCGCGCCCCTGGCTGTCTAGCTCGCACAGCCGACCACCTCTTTTCTCCTACTTAGATTGATCAGCGTTAATGACGCTAATTAGTGCTCATGATAATTTTCACTACTACAAAAACGATTTTTCTGGACGAGGCCTCCGATAGATTCCAGATGAGCCATAAGTGACCGCGCCTGAAAAAACCGATGCGGCATTATCCCGTGCGGTCCACTTAAGTGACCGCACGGGAAAATCCATATTTCCGTGCGGTCCCTTAAGTGGACCGCACGGGATAATACCGCACTATTCCATGCGGCCCACTTAAGGGACCGCACGAAAATATGGATTTTCCTGTGCGGTCCACTTAAGCCGCCCGCACAGAAAGGGCCCGCTACTGTTGGACAATGTGACATTTTCAGGATTTTTCCTACTTATTTTCTTTCTCCTCTTCTTTATAATGCTATAATTTATTTTGTGGGCTAGATAAAATAAAGTGGATTTTTGTGGAGATATATAAAAACACCTAGTTTCCATTTTCCTTGGTTTCACACAAAAATTCCTTATATTTTATTCTCAGCAAAATAAAGAAAATCGGCCTGTCTGAAATTAGATTGAATTTTTAGGGGGTCAAAACTAATAAAATAAATTATGGAAAAATTATATTAATTCATTATAAATAAGATAGTATTTTAATAAATTATGTTCCTTATACACTTTCATATAATTTAATGCATTTTTGGATGAGGTACGAGTTTTGCCGATTAGGGTTTAGGGTTTAGGGTTTTGACCAATTTAATTGGGGATCTAGATGTAAAGATAAAATCATGCCAAAATTCCATTGAGTCTAACATATTGAGTAGCATCCACATGAATTTTTCCATGATTTTATCTTACACCAATTAGTTTTAACAATTCACTAAGCTTATCTTTGAGTCTATCGTCAAACAGTCATAACTCGAGTGTCCTTCGATAAAACAGTCATATCTTTTTCATACGGATTCGAAATCAGACATATAATATATCGACAGACATCTACAGAAAAAGTATATCCGTTGCTCCCTAGCTTTGCTGGGTTCGGCAAAATCAAAATCTCGAAATTTCGCTTGCAAGATTGTGTTTTTGAGGTGAGAAGCTTCGGGACCCTTTTCGATAGAACTTTGAAAAATTCTACGGACCACATATTTCGTCCGTTCGAGCTTAAATTTTCTGTGGTTGGTTCATGAGTGCTCCTATGTCTGAAAAAAATATTAGAAAAATAAAATAAAAATAAAAAAGTTGTTTTCTCTCTCCTCTACACTAGAGAGAGAAATCCAGAGACAAAAATAAAAAGGTTGAACTGGATTTCCGTGCGGGCCGCTTAAGCCGTCCGCACGGAAAGATAATCTTTCCATGCGGGCCCTTAAGCCACCCGCACGGAAAGATAATCTTTCCGTGCGGGCCGTTAAGCCGTCCGCACGGAAAGATTATCTTTCCGTGCGGGTTGTTAAGCTGCTCGCACGCGATGATCATCACCGCCTATATAGGTGCGCGCGGGCTCCAAAATTTTCTAACACTCGACGAAATTCAGATCCCGCCTCTACCATCAAGGGCTCTCCTCCTCCGCAGGCGGCCTACGCCTCCGCCTCCCCGCCGCCGGCCTCCTCCGCCGGCCTCCACCGCCCCCTCCTCGCCGCCGGTCTCCTCCGCCTCCGGTCTCCACCACCGCCTCCCCGCTGCCGGCCTCTTCCGCCACCGGCCTCCACCGTCGCCTCCACCACCGCCACCACCGCCGCCGCCGTCGGGTGTGCCGACGCATCCGCCTCCATCGACGGCCGTCTCCATTGACTGCCACCTCCACCACCACCGCCTCCTCCACGGCCGCCGCCGCCGCCTCCACCGACTGCCACCTACCGCCACCGACAACGACCACCACCACCACCACAATTTATTTGTAAATTTAATTGTACAAAAAAATTAGTTGGGAAGTATATGTGAAATTGTGATGATGTGAAATTAATTTTGTGTTATTTGTGATGTGAAATTAATTTTGTGTTATTTGGGAAGTATATACGACGGCCGGATCCGCGCCGCCGCCGGGATAGCTATGGTTTTTATTTTTTTTTGAATTTTTTTCCGTGCGGTCTACTTAACGCGACCGCACGGGTAAATCGATTATCCCGTGCGGTCGGCTTAAGTGGCCTGCACAGGATAATGGATCTTTCCGTGCGGGCCGCTTAAGCCAACCGCACGGGATAATCGATTTACCCGTGCGGTTGGGCCGCCCGCACGCGAAAATGGTCTTTTTTCAGACCTTCTCGCGCGTGCGGGCAGGCCTTTCGCACGAAAAGATGCCTTTCGGCCCGCATGGAATAACCGTTTCTGTAGTAGTGTTTAAGACAAATTTTATATATATATATATATATATATAAAACTTTTAACTCAGATTTGAAAACTTTTAAGTCAAGATTTTTTAAAAACTTTCAAACTTAGATTTGAAAATTTTCAAGTAAAGATTTGAAAACTTTTAATTCAAATTTAAAAACTTTCAACTCAAAATTAAAAATTTTCATCTCAAAATTCAAAACTTTCAACTCAAATTTGAAACTTTCATCTCAAAATTCAAAACATTCATCTTAAATTTTAAAAAACTTTTAAACTCAAAATTTGAAACTTTTAACTAAAATTTTAAAAACTTTTGATTCAAAATTCGAGTTGAATCATGCCTGTGCACATGATTAAAAAAATTGATGAAATAATCACGCAAAAGAAAATAAAAAAATCGTGAAAAGAAATCATGCGCATGATTAGGAAACTCACGAAATAAATCATAAAAATAACGCAAAATCGCATGTGGGCCTGTCGCCGGCCTGTGCGAGCAACGCGCGCGAGTTTGTTAACTCGCGCGTCAGCGTGAATTAGTTTTTCCGGATAGAGCATGCATTTGTTGAGGATGCGGCTATGGATATGACGTCAGATCTGAGATGTTTTATCAAACTAGCTTGTCAAATGTTAGGTTGGACAGTTAAAATGTTCCAGGATATTCACTGTAACATTTGTAGTACATCAAGCCAAATTCCATATTAGCATTGATCAAGTCAAAGAAAGAAGATAACGTAAAGGTTTTCGTATTGATATAGCTTTTCTATTTGCTCTTGAGTTGGTAAGAAAGTCGTAGTATTAAGTGGGATGTTGTCTTGATGTCTAGGGATAAATTTGGTGCTCAAAATCTTTGTTGAAGTGGTTATCTCTCTTGGATTTGTGTATTGGAGTTTTTTGGAGTTTTCTAAAATGGAGTTTGGATTTTTTTCGAAATGTATTGGCCTTCAAAAAAAAGGTACTAGTGTTTTTCAGAATTTTTCGAAGGTGCTTCGGAATTTTTCGAACTGTGTTGAACTGGTTGATTTCAGTATTGGTGTTTTTGGATTTTTCTGAAATTTTTTCAGAAAGTTCCGAAATGCTATTTTGCCCAGTTTTCTGATGTGCTCGTGCTAGAATTTTGCACTGTTCGGAAAATTCCGAAAATACTGTAGCAAACTCCGAAAGAAAACTCTGAAGGTACCATAGCAAGTTCTAAAAGCTAGTTTTCTCTCTAGTGATTTTTGGATATTTCCGAAAACACTTCAAAAATTTCTGAAAAGATAGAATCTTTGCCCCCAATGGGCAGATCTGAGGGTGTGGCTATAAATACTCCACCCACAAGCTAGGACTACTAGCTCCATTGCATATCTTATGTCCTTGGCTTGCTTTGCTTGAGATTCACTTTTGAGCCTTACCTTTTCAGTTCTTCCTCTTCACCGATTTGTAATCTTGGATTTTGTGTGTGTGAGAGTGGTTGATTTGAGTTTGTTTGAGTGCTTGGTATTGACTTCGTGAAGATTTGTTAAGCACTCTATTTATCCCCAAGAAATCTTTGTTACATTTGTTACTCTTGGTGGTTGAGGACACCTAGACGGCTAGGAGTCAACCTCGAGACACTGATTTGTTTGTGATGTGCCGAAGAAGTTTGTGAAGGTTGGATCACACCTCCGAAAGGGAAGAGATACCCTTAGTGGAAGGAGTGCATTTGTGCAACCTCATGAGAATAGGGTTGGAAAAGACCCGACTTATTGTGAGCTCCTCAACAGAGAGTAGAATCCCCTCAAGGATTTAAACTTCGGGAACACATCGTTTTACAAGAATCCCGGTGATATCTCTCTCACTCATTTAGCTTTGCTATTTGGAGCCGTTAGTAGCTTAGTTGTTGTTTGTGTAATCTTTTTCCTACTTGTGCCACTATCCCTTTTTGCATGTCTTGCTAGATTGCTTGTAAATATGGGATTTTCGAAAATATCCAAAAATATTCAAAAATATCCAAAAATATTCAGAAATATCTGAAAAGTCTAGCTTTCGCATTTTCATAAAAGTTTTAAACGCCTATTCATCCTCCTCTAGACGATATCAAGGTCCTCTCATGCTATATAAGAACTATAGCATTTGGGCACAGTTCACCCATGCTTTACACGTCATCTAAATACCTTAAAAATTTGACAATTATCTCATTATGAATAATTCTAAAAATGCATAGCTAAATTAAATCAATAGTATCAAATAAAAAATTACATATTCAATTTGCCCAAAGAAAAAGAAATGATTCAACAACACAGATCGCACCATGACATGTTTTGAAACATATATAGCTAAATTAAATATATGCTACATAAGCAAGAATAACTAACTGAAATATGAATAGTCTGAGCCACTGCATAAAAATTCGAATGTCTTTAATTAGAGAAAATATTTCAATTTCTTAAGGGTTTTTTTTCTAAATGTGCTCAAATAATCCAAACAAGCCAAATGATCTTTTCGGTTAATATTCCATATTTATAAGTTTCTCAAACACAGTCTATGATGTATGCCTGCGCGAATGCACGGGCTACCTTTCTAGTTTGATAAATTATTTGATATTAATTAGGTGTCAATTATCACTTTAAAAAATAATGTGCAACGAGTTGGAAAAAAGATGTGTCAGATTTAATTTACCAGCAAGAGTACATCTTATCACTAGTAGAAGAGATTTTAACCATTAATTCATCATTCTACTATTAGTAGAAAAAAATATTATAGTACTAGTAGTTGAGATGGTAGTTAAAAAATATTATCTATTAGATTAGAAAAGATGAATGATCTCCTCATAAAAAACAAACAAGAAAAAAAGAAGATGAACGGTCTATAAAGAAGTTCACAGGTGGTCCTTAAGAAAATATGTTTCTAATTTTATATTTTTCTATGTGACTGACATGTGGATCCCACTGATTTGTAGGTATCACCGTGATATGTCACATCAGTGCAGGAAGCGGGTTAAAAGTCGTTTGGACATACAGGACACCCAAGACAAGTTCAGCGACCCAAAAATGCATTTAAAAGTTGGGACATAGCGCTACTAAAGAAATGCACTTCGGTGCCGGTTGTGAACCGGTCATAGGTGTCAGATTTTTCAACTGGCACCTTGCAGGTAGCACCTTTAAGGTTCCAGGGATGCAAAAAGAAGCTGGCTCGATTTCAAGCCGATGCAACGAGCAGCACAGAAACCCCATTCGGTGTGCATCCAAGCCCAAAAATTTCTCAAATTATTCTCAATTAATCACAAATTGCTTTTCAACATCAAAATCACAGAGTGAATCCCAGAGTTCAAAACCAACAAATCAACAAAGTAATCCATAAAAATCCTCTTGCCAGGGCATGGGTAGGTGTTGATGCAAAATCTGTCCCGTCAGGTGTGCCAGAAAATGTGTTGATGTAGATCTTGCGTGTGGCACATGAATGTCTAGGAGATATGCTTAGCTCCAGTGCAAGTCTTAAACTTTGATGAGATGCGGGCGTGCCAGTCAGTTTGATCCTGCAACTGATAAGATATATAAATTGACGATCAAGCAGTCGGCAGCCAATAAGCCGATGTAGCGATACTAGCCGATATAGTGATTTTGGCCGATATTGATAGGGTTTTGAACAATCTCGATGGTTAAATCATATATCAGCCAGAAATCCGATGTTATTAAATCCAAATGATTAAATAATCAATGAAACCTCTGCTGCAATCAGCTAAAACCAACTTGTATATAATCCTTATAAGCCGATGCAACATTTAGGTAACTCATCGGCTGAAACCTTGATGAAACAATGATTGATGCCTACTGACTTAAATAAATCTAACTTGCAACCACAACCCCATAGGTCGAACCCAATCGATGCAGCATAAGATTGATAATTTTCTGATATATTTAAGTAAGCCGATATGACACCGATCAAAGTGGTCATGCATTAAATTTAACTAAGACAGTAAAACCATCAAAGAAAAATTTAACACATCAGATAAGATCGGCTAACATTCTGATAAAACACTAGCATGAACCTATCGGCTCAACAAGATTTAGATTATCAACAACAATCTAGTAGGTCGGACCTAACCGATGCAGCACGAGATTGTATATGATAATCTAATACTCAATAGGCCGATAGATCTGTCTAATCTGATGGATATAATGAATCTATCTAAAACATCATTATGATTATAGAGATATATTGACTAAGCCAGAAAATCAGACCTAACCGAGACAGTTCCAACTAAACCGATGCGTCTCTAAACACAATGCAATTAAAGATAGAATAGAGATATCAAGTAGGCAAAGATATCGACTGAATCAGGGCAATCCAAGAGATCGAAGTGATGTAGCCTTGAACAAGACCAATATAGCCAATACGATTGCTAGGGTCGGCAGAACTTAGGACTTACCCCTTCGCCGGAGATCAAAGCCGATGCAGCCCCGCGTCAGGTGCTAAGTTATGCCGATAGTAAAAGAAACCTAGGAAAAGAGGGTGGTGATGCGCCGAAAGTTATATTGATCTTATAGACCGATAAGAGTCCTAAATGGACACGACGCAGACTTTCCTAATGATAAAAGGAAAACTGTAAAGTCCTTATCGGACATGACACAAACTTTCCTAAATACAAAACTTGCCTAATTAATAGATAAATCAAGCTACCATGCTGTGGTCTTCACGATTCCCTCTTAAACTCGGTCACTTCTAGATAAGTTTCCATTGGCTGCTTGACTTCTTTCCTTAACTAATTTCATTAAAGAATCTTACCAAATTCTGGCGTTAACAGGAGGGAGCCACGACGCATCGTCGATGCTTCTGCCATCGTCGTCATCCCTGAGTAGCCACATAGATCTGGTCGCCCCCAAGTTCAGGGCGATCGGATCCAGCCCTGAGCTTGCAGCGGCCAGCGGCCCATGGAGAGGTGGAGGCCGAGGGAGCGACGGAGGTGCGACGATGTCAGGGGGCTCATGGGTCGGACCAGCCTTCGCTATCTCCCGAACTGCACCAGCGTAGCGGAGCTATGATGGCAGGAGGCGCAAGGCCATGGGGGCAGCTATGGGAACCGGGGCCAGGAGGAAACCACGCCATCAGAGGGAGGAACTCGCCGCTGCAGCTGCGGCGCCATTAGAGGGTGGAGCTCGTCGCTACTCCATGCCACCGGCCGTCGGCGCCTTCACATAAGGGTTGGACAGTGGTGGTGCGGCGATGAAGAGTGCGAGATAGAGAGAGGGAGACGGGAGGGGAGGGGAAGAGATAAAGGGGAGGTGAAGAAACGGGAGGAGAGTACGAGGATAGTGACGAACAGATAAGGACGAGAGGGGAGTAGGGTGGTAAAGTATCATTCCTCATCGGCTTGATTGACTGGCTTGATTTTTTGGGTGTTGATTCTTTTAAAAGAACCGGTACCTATAATATAGGTGTCCTTTTTATTTAAAATCAGTACCTATAATATAACATCTATAATATATTATAGGTGCCGATTTTATATTTTCTTATCCCACGGAGGTGGGAAACGGTCAACACTTATAATGAGTTAAAGGTGTTAGTTTTAAATTCTAGATCCATACGAGGAATCAAAAGGACGGCGAAAGTGCTACAGGTGCTGGTTATAGCATTTTCAGTATCTATAGTGCTAGCTCTATTATGAGTTTCTATAGTAGTGGAATGATTGAAATGAAACTATTTAGCAATATAACAAATATTAGTAGCTATCAAACAAAAGGGTATTTCCCTGTCAGCTAGACCTGACAGGAAAATTATTGTCAATCCCCATGTTTTGATTTGAGAGCTGACAAGGTTAGTAGACACTACTGGGGAATCCATCTTTAGTCCTGGTTTGCAATCCCCTTTAGTCCCAGGTTGCAAACCGGGACACCGATTCCGGGACTAAAGATGTCTATCTTTAGTCCCGGTTGAAATAATCGGGGCTAAAGATCCATCTTTAGCCCCGGTTGGTGTTACCAACCGGGACTAAAGATGGACACTTTAGATCCATATTTAGTCCCGGTTATTATTACCAACCGGAGCTAAAGATGATTTTATATTTTTTTAATTTGCATATGCTGCTTATTGCTTGTTTATATATTACGCATATATATGTATAAATACATATATATGCATAATATATAATATTATATATATATGTAATAAATGTATTTATACATATATATTGCATTTATATGTATAAATATACATACATACATACATACATACATATATATATATACATACATACATACATATATATATATACACACACACATACATATATATACATACATACATACATATATATATATATATATATATATATATATATATATATATATATATATATATATAACATATGTATATATGTATAACCAAAATATGTAGAGACACATAAGTGAATACATATATAGATTAGCAAAATATATACAGACATAGAAGTAATTACATATACACATAAAATCTATGGTATGTATATATATTACAATCCTTCTATTCTAATCGTGGATGGGGTTGACGAATAGGTTTTCTGTCATGGTGAAATTCTCCCGCGGGATCAATAACCTGATCCATGATAAATCCCATCAGTTGTTCTTGAACGGCCTATATAAATGCATCGTGGGGTAGTTGCTCCATCATCCAAAGAACCTATCATTTCAAAAAATGAGATATAAATATATGAAATCAATAAGAAATTGAGACATAATGTACAAATGATGTTTACGTACATCAAGATCCTTGTCACTGTTGATCCCATGTATTATGGTATGAATATAGTTGCAAACGTAGTAGCCGCATAAGTTCGTCTCTTGCTTCTGTTTTGGACACTAAAGGAGATCGAAACGATAGAATTAATATATATTTTTATTTTAGAACAAATTAAATGATTCCATATAATTTTGGAGCATGTACTCACCGAAAAGTTCATCCTGACATCTAGTTTTTCTTCGAAATTCCCGTGGACAATTGTACGAAACTGTGTCCATGCCCTATGCACAGTTGCAAGCTATGATTAATTATCCGAGATCCGCATATATAGTACAAATAGCAACACTCATAATGACAGTGCAATGGATGGCATTACCTGTCTAGCACTTCAAAAATTTTGGTGAAAGTTTCCTTCGGTTTATCCATTGAGTCATAGACATGGAGTTTGCTTTCAGTAAGGTCTATAACAAAAAGGACCCAGTGGAATCTACAAATTGTGTGAGATGATATATATGTCACGATATGAGTACGAGAAGGGAATTGGTACTAAAGGAGGTAAAAACTCACAACGTGTTGTACGACAATAGAATGAAGGTCTTGAAATGTTGTTGCACCAGGAAATGGAGAATATTACCCTCTGTTTCTTGCTCAAAATCCTTTATCACCGTAGTGTTAACTTTGCGGGGGTCCATGAATCCAACCCTGAAAGCTCCCTGCTTACGGCATTTTTGAATCTCCATTCTACAACGGGAAAAAAAGGATGTTTTCATCAGCTATCCGCACACTACAATCATTCGATGCTACATACAAGGAGGTAAGAAACAAAATAAAATTAATTAAGCAATACTTACAGAACCCATAGATCAAGGGCGTCTCGATGGTACACGTCGAAGATTTCCTGGAAACTAACCCACAACTCATCATCTCCTTGGAAGTAATATGAGTTTTTTACCCTCGCACTGAGCATCACTCTTTCGGCGGCTGATTTTTCCATGTAGTATTGATGGAATCAGTACATCTATGTAGAGAGGGTTTGAACCTGATCAGGCTTGACAAGTGGTTCATCGAGGGTAAATTTGTATTTCAGATCCGCTGTTGTTGCTTTTTTTATTGATGCGTCGGCCAGCAATTGCTCCCTGGTTAGTCCCGTCTCCGCCATAAGTTGTCTTATCTCCATTTCACCAGGCGGTAGCAACAAATCGATCGATTGTTTTGGTTGCTTTCCAAGCTGAGGGACCTTTTTGGACTTTCCTTTTGCCTTCTCAAAAGACTTCATTATTGATTGGTCATAGTCGGATAGTAAGGTCTTTTTTACCGATGTGCTCATCATCTTAAAGAACTCCTTAGATGACGGGTCTATAGGAATCTTCTTTACTAGACATCATGGCTTGAAGTGCATATGCACTTGCGCTCTTACGATCTCATCAGTCTCCTCGGGAGTGCGGTCGTATGCCCTAGTCTAGAGAGCGGGGAGCTTAGGCTCATCAAGTCTTGGCTTCTTCGTTTGTACGCTGGACTTTGACGGCGCGGGACGAGGTGGGTAAGTCTTTCTTGTACTTGCAGCTGGTTGCGATATTGAAGATGGAGCAGACGATGCCCACGGCGGAGACCTCGGAGGAGTCGATGCCCGTCGAGGAGACGGTGCAGGCGGAGGAGGCGGAGGAGACGGTGCAGGCGAAGGAGATGTAGGAACGGACATCGCTTCTTGCTCGAGAAACACGATGTAATGCTTGCACCATAGTATAATGGTGTGGGCTGTGTCTCCTAGTTTCGTCTCTCTGTCTCTTCTGGGGATGTCCAGCTCAAGGTCTTCGAACCCTCGTTCCACCAGTTCTACTTCGACCCTTGAGTATCCAGGTGGAATCGGCCTACAATGGTATGTCCCTGAAGGGTCCACTGGTATGGCCATGCCCGACGCCATCTTCACGAGAATCGAGGTTAATTAGTAATTAACATGTGCACCAACTTTCGCAATGTACAACACATATATAATAAAATTACGAGCATACTTTGAGTGATATGTTCTTGGAGGGACTATGCAGCTCACACGGTGTCCGCTGCGTGATTTCATCAACGGGGCATGGTGGCTCGTCGTGAGCTGGCCCTGCTGCAGCTTCCATGCCATGTTCTCCTACTTGCCCTGTAGAAGCGCAGCTATTGCGATTGCCTGAGGGGCTCACCAAGACGGGAGGAACATGTTGTTGGGTCTGTTCCCTCTGCTATTCAGCCAGGCATTGGTCCACCTGTCTTTCCACCTCCTATTGCATCCTTAACTCTTGCGTCGTGACCCTATACTCAAGATTTGTTAACTTCACCTCAGTATCCCTTTTGCTCCTCATGGGTGATGAGGACATCAACATGATCGATACATCCATGCCAACACAACGACAACAGATTTCTGGTCCAATTACTCGCGCTAGTGCACACCAAATAAACTACTAGGTGAGTTCATTCTTATCTTCTTGTCCATCTTATTTAGACAATGGAAACGTTTGCACTCTTGTTTTGGTTAGGAATGATGGACATGACCCAAAAGGAAACATATTTGCGCGGGCTGGATTCAGACTTCAGAATAGCATTTACTTGTGACGACCGCCACGACTTCATACGGACTCCATTTCGGGCGTGCAAGTATTTCATGGAAAGCTTATTAAGTCTACTTTCAAATGGATCTAGCCACATGTCCATATCTGTTTTGAAATGGCTGCAATCTTTGTTTTACTACCAAGTCCTTTTCTGTCAAAGGTGCTGCATTACCTTATTTGGGCCCAATGGGTTGTGTATCAAGTTAAGTCCACTAGGGACGCGTCCTAGCGTAAGGGGACGACCCCAACACCCCTTTAAATATCTAGGTATCCCTTTAGGGTTTCTCGGGTTTTGTTTAAATTAAAGTTTAGCATCGCTTCTTTGCCGTGTAATCCTGTGATCGGTTAGATCGCCGGTTTGCTCGTTACGGAACCCCACCTTTGATATTTTTGCTGATTCAATCCTACATCTTTAATCCACAAATTGAGTTGCTTGTTCATCTTGTTCTTGCTAGTTCTCGATTGCTTGCAGGAACAAATACCCTCGTGGTTGGGCTGACCGTGCATCCGTTGAGATTCACGACTATCTCTGGAGTTGGTGTAACGATTGCTAAGGCGCAACGTCCCTGGACAGTTGTAGTCGGATCGCCAATGTTGCTCCATCCAATTGACTTATCCTCTCATCAAAAGATTGGGACACCCTTGCGCACATCAATGGAACTGTTGTACGTGTGGATGTCCTCTTGAAATCCAAGTTTCTATGGAACCAAGTCTTTTCCTCGCGTTCGGCCTGGATGCTCGTCATTTTGTAGTGCGAGCGTAAGCTCGTCCTTCTCTCTGTTGGGCCTGAATGTTCCCTGAGCAGAGGCCTCTACTTCTTCCGTCAATCGGCTTGCTGCTTCGCGAATCTCATCGTCGAATATCAGGGAGCCATCACCAAGATTAAGCATTCTACCATGAGCATAGTACCAATGCTTTGATCGTTCCGGCCAATCAACTGTGGCCGGAACGATACCTCTTTCTAACAACCCTGCTTCCATTTTCTTCCACTTCGGCACTGCCTTCTTATAGCCGTCTGACCCTAGCCGGTGATGGTACTTCTTTGTAGCGGCATTGGCTTTATTCTTTTCTATCTGTCGTTGCCCTTGCTCCTCTGTCTTGTATGCAACAAACACATCCCAATGATCCTTCAGCTTGGTCATTTTGTCAAAGTTAGGTGTCAGACCCTTCACGATATATTTCTTGTACTGCCGGAACTGTTCGGCTAAAGTCCAATCCTTCACTTTTTGCTTTTCTGCCTCAGGGACCGTGAATGTCTCAAGCATCGTGGTCCACAACATTTCTTTCTCTATATCAGGGAGATAAGGTTGTTCCTCCTCATCCCCATGTGCTCTTTTTTGGCACCAGTTTACTATGCTGATGGGCACGTGATCCCTCACGACCCAACCGCTGTGTGACACAAACTTTGTTGCTGCATCAGCAGGGGCAACTGGTCGGCCGTCTGGATTCACTTCAGTAATAATGTGTCTCCCCTCCACCTTCCTCGCAGCACCTCGTTGTCTGCGTCCCCTTTTCTCTCCAACGGCCGGTTGGCTGTCACTATTCTCCTCGTGCCCCTCCTCGTTTCCCTCCTCATTTCCCTTCTCTTTGCCCTCTTCGTTCAAATACTGGTTAGGGTCCTCGTTCCCATCCTCGTCCACCCAGTAATGGCTGCTGCCCTCTACGATCTGGTCGTAGATGATCTGTTCATCATCGCGATTGGCCATCTGTTCATAATATGAACGAGGTATATTGTTATATATATATTGACATTATCGAGAACTACGATGACCAACTAAATTCCACCTACCTAAGAAATATGAAACCAATATTAAATTTCACCTAGTTAAGAAATATAAAACCTACATGTGTACATTTTAAATACAGCTAATACATTTCATAGGAATGTATGAAAACTTTTATAGTTTCATGTAACTTGCCTTAGTTTTGCTTGGAGGCCTTGGGACCATGTAAGTTTGAGCGACGTCGACGGTCAGCAGCTGGACCAGGTAATTCTGACAAAAAAAATTAGTTAAAACATGTATATTACATATACATCGGTACTGAAAGTCGTGAAAGTCGTTCGGTCCTTAAACTCGTTAAAGTCAGTAAACTCGTTAAAGTCGTTCGGTCGTGAAAGTCGCAAAAGTCGTTAAAATCGTTCAGTCATGAATGTCATGAAAGTCGTTAAACTCGTTAAAGTTGTTCGGTCATGAAAGTCGCTAAACTCGTTAATGTCGTTAAACTCGTTCGCTCCTTAAACTCGTTCGGTCGTGAATGTTGCTAAAGTCATTAAAGTCGTTTGGTCATGAAAGTCGCTAAAGTCGTTCGATCATCAACGTCGCTGTGGTCGTTAACCTTGTTAAAGTCGTTCGGTCGTGAAAGTCGCTAAACTCGTTAATGTCGTTAAACTCGTTCGCTCCTTAAACTCGTTCGGTCGTGAAACTGATAAAGTCGTTAAAGTCGTTCGTTCGTTCATGTACGTTCGTTCGTTCGTTCACGTTCGGTCCTTCGGTCGTTCAAGTTCGGTCGTTCGATCGTTCACGTTTGGCGCGCGGTGGCAGTGGTGGCGCGCGGCGGCGGTGGCGGCATGCGGCAGCCGGTGTTGGCCATGGCGGCAGTGGCTCGGTGGCGTCGGCAGCGGCGGTGGTGGTATCGTGTGGCGGTGAGGAGAAAGAGATCGGAGAGGGAGAGGGATAGAAATGGCCTAACCCCAGCTTGAAGCAAATGCGGCGGCGATGACGATGACGACGACAGTGATGGCGCTCAGCGAAGAATTCGGTGAAAACGACTAAGTGTGGGATCGTGCCGGAGAAAACGATGCACCTTACTATATATACCCGGGGATCTTTAGTCCCGGTTGGTGGGCACAACCGGGACTAAATCTCCCAGATTTAGTCCCGGTTGTGCCCACCAACCGGGACTAAAGATATTTTCCTGCTATTTTCAATTTTTTTTTGTCCCGGCTAGGGTTAACAATCGGGACTAAAAATTAAATAATTACAAACTACAATAACAAAACATTTCAAATAGTTAAAATTGTTATTAAATTTTTAAAATCATACATAAGTAACATATGCCCGATTTAAATTGTTTAAAATTGTTATTCAATTTTAAAAATCATATATAAAGAATATATGCCCAATTTAAATAGTTTAAAATTGTTATTAAATTTTAAAAATCATACATCAAGAACATATGCCCGATTTAAATAGTTTAAAATTGTTATTAAATTTTAAAAATCATACATAAAGAACATATGCCCGATTTAAATAGTTTAAAATTGTTATTAAATTTTAAAAGTCATACGTAAAGAACATATGCCTGATTTAAATAGTTTAAAATTATTATTAAATTTTAAAAATCATACATAAATAACATATGCCCGATTTAAATAGTTTAAAATTGACAGTTTAAATTTAAATAATAATATATAAACAATTCATGCCCAATTTAAATAATTCAATACATTCAAAATAATTTACATCGTCCATACAACAACCTAGGTCATTACATTGAAAATAATTTATAGCGTGATGGTTGACCTCACGTACTTTTTCCTCACGAATGTTCCTTCGCTATGATCGTTGCGTGAGTAAAGGGTGTCCTCATTTGATAGGAGGATGCTCGGGTCAACCATCACCGCGAACGGTGGTTGCCCGTCAAACTGATCATAATGTTCATTAGTCTTGTCCTCGACTTCGACGATTCTTTTTTGCCCGAGAGAACCACATGGCACTTTGGCTCATCAGGCCCTTTCCCCTTCTTTGGTTTGCTAGACATGTCCTCACGTAGAAAACTTGCGTTACATCATTGGCTAGGACGAATGGTTCATCTGAGTATCCAACCTTGTTAAGGTCAACCGTTGTCATTCCACTGTCATCAATCGTTACGTCTCCACTAGTTAGCCTAACCCATTGGCACCGAAACAGAGGCACATTAAGAGGTCCATAGTTGAGTTCCCATATCTCGTCAATGCCACCATAATACGTGCTGGTTGTCCCATCGTATCTCATGGCATCGATACGAACATCACTGTTTTGGTTCGTGCTTTTTGTGTCTCGGGCTCTTATGTAAAATGTATACCCATTGATTTCAAGATCGAGCTAGATGGTCCCCTCGCCAAGAAGACTAGTTGTTGGTCAATCGTGTCGTTACCCATGAGATGTTGTCGTAGCCAAGCGGGAAAAGTATCAATGTGATGGCGTGTAATCCAGGCATTGAACTTTTTGACATTTTTGGAGCATACAATCTCCAAGTGCTCCTCGATGTAAGGAGCCACCAACAAAGATTGTTGCAAAACCGTGAAATATGCTTTACGAAATAAATTGTTATCTACAGTCATTATTGCTTTCCTTCCAAGAGTCCCCTTTCCCCGTAGTCTCCCTTTGTGGCTTGATTCGGGCACCCCAATTGGATGAAGGTCTTCAATAAATTCTACGCAGAACTCAATGACCTCCTCTGTTCCATACCCCTTAGCGATGCTTGCCTCCAGACGAGAACGGTTACGAATGTACTTCTTCAGAACGCCCATGTACGTCTCGAAAGGGAACATGTTGTGTAGGTACACAGGACCGAGAATACGGATTTCTTTAACAAGATGACATAGAAGATACATCATTACATTGAAGAAGGATGGTGGAAAGATCATCTCAAAGCTGACAAGACATTACAACACGTCATTTTCAAGGGCTATTAAACTGTCTGGATCGATGATCTTCTGTGAAATTGCATTGAGGAATGCACATAACTTTGTTATTATTGTCTAGACATTATCAGGAAGGATACCTCGAATTATAACAGGAAGCAGTTTTATCATCAACACGTGGCAGTCACGAGACTTTAGGTTTGTGAACTTCTTCTCCTTCATGCTTATTATTCTCTTTATATTCGAGGAGTATCCAAATGATAACTTGATGCTCTCCAAACATTCAAACATACTTTCCTTCTCTGTCTTGCTTAGAGTGTAATTGGCTGTACTCAAGTAATGCCTTTGCGTTGTTTCATATGCTTTAGATCATTACATACTTGAAGTGTATCTTTCGACTTCCCATATACATCTAGGAAGCCCAGCAGGTTGACGCAAAGGTTCTTAGTGAGGTGCATCACGTCGATTGCGTGGCGGATGTCCAAGACTTCCCAATAGGGTAACTCCCAAAAAATTGACTTCTTGTTCCACATCTCCACGTGACCATCTTCACTTACTATAGGTTTGCTGCTAGGTCCATTTCCAAGCACTACTTTTAGATCTTTCACCATAGTAAACACCGCTTTTCCATTACGATGTTTAGGCTTAGTACGGTGGTATGCCTTCTATTCAAAATGCTTGCCTTTCTTTCGGACAGGGTGGCTTGCAACAAGAAATCGACGATAACCCATGTACACAACCTTCCTACAATGTTTAAGATCCATACTTTTAGTTTCGTCCATACAGTGGGTGCAAGCCTTGTACCCCTGTTTGACTGTCCGGATAGGTTGCTAAGTGCGGGCCAATTGTTAATGGTTATGAACAGCAACGCTCGTAGGTTAAATTGCTCTTGTTTGTCCTTATCCCACATGGTGACACCTTCTTTCTTCCATAGAAGTTTAAGATCTTCAACCAATGGTTTTCGGTACACATCAATGTCGTTACCAGGTTGCTTTGGGCCTTGAATAATAATCGACATCATGATGTACTTCCGCTTCATGCATAGCCAAGGGGGAAGGTTTTAAATACACATGGTTGCAGGCCAAGTGCTATGGCCGCTGCTAATCTCTTCAAATGGATTCATGCCATCCGTACTTAAACCGAACCTTACGTTTCGTGCATCCTCTCCAAAGTCTTGATATACTCTGTCGATGTTCCGCCACTGCGACCCATCAGCTGAGTGTCTCAGCATCCCGTCTTATTGACGTTCTTCTGCGTGCCAGCGCATTATTCTTGTATGCGCTTTGTTCCTGAACAATCGCCTCAGCCATGGTATTATAGGGAAATACCACATCACCTTAGCAGGAACTCTCTTTTTCGAAGACTGTCCGTCAATATCACCTAGGTCATCTCGTATAATCTTGTATCATAGTGCCTTACAAACAGGGCATGCTTCTAGGTTCTCGTACTCCTCACTGCAATAAAGGATACAATCGTTCGGACATGCGTGTATCTTCTATACTTCCAGACCTAGAGGGCAGACTACCTTCTTAGCTTCGTACGTTATTTCAGGCAATTCGTTTCCCTCCGGAAGAATGTTCTTTACGAGTTTCAGTAACTTGCCAAATGCCTTGTCACTCACACCATTTTTTGCCTTCGATTGCAAGAATTCCAACGTGGTACCCAACTTTTTGTGCCCCTGTTCGCAACCTGGGTACAAGGACGTTTTGTGGTCCGCTAACATACGCTGCAAATTTTGGACCTCTTTTTCACTTTCGCAGTCCTTCTTTACGTCGCACAACATCTGACCAAGATCATCCGCACCGTCGTTATCTTCATCAGCCCCGTCCGCCTCGCCTGTTGTATTTCCTTCAAATCCACCGTATTGAGCCCAGTCAGGAATGTTCGCGTCTTCTTCTTCATCATCTTCTATTGCAACCCCTAACTCTCCGTGCGAGGTCCAACAATTATAGCTAGGCATGAATTCCAACTCAAACAGATGGACATGAATAGTTTTTGATGTCAAATACTCCTTCTGGTTTTTGCACTTTTTGCATGGACTGCATATAAAACCCTTATGCTTGTTGGCATTGGCAACAATCAGAAAATAACGCACGCCTTCAATAAACTCTAACAACCGTCGATCCGCGATATACATCCATTGTCGATCCATCTACCTGAAATGCACAAAAATTGTAAAAAGAAAATCCACTAAAGTCAAACTAATTAAATAATCGTACAAAATTATATATAAGTAATCATACAACAATTATACAATAATCCCACATATTATTCATGTTTACGTTTTTTTAAAGTTCTAAACATATCTTTAATATGTCGTACTTATTTCTAACTATTTTAACGATTTTTAAATTAATTTGCTTCTCTATTCTTTTATCGTAATTTTCTATATTTTTTCTTTGTCATCTCTTTTATAACATTTTTATCCACTTGTTTCTAATTTTAAAAAGTAACCTTATTTTTCCTAAACAAATTTTCTCTCTCATCATTTCCATAAACATTTTTAGAGATAATAATGTATAGAAACATAGCTATAAATGTAATATGCTAAGCATACATCATTTCTGGATGAAGTTGCTAACCTTTTAGAACACTCCTTTTTATATATTATCACCAAAACACTTTCACAAAAAATTTTGGCAGCACCTCCCTTCCTCCTCCTGACCTTTGCAGCAATGGCTTGGGCTGGAGAAGGAAGAAGGAGTATATATATGGTATTTAATCTTTAGTCCCGGTTGGTAACGATAACCGGGACTAAAGATCCTTTTTATCTTTAGTACCAGTTAGTGTTACCAACCGGAACCAAAGATAACCACTTTAGTCCTGATTGGTAACACTAAAGTGGCTATCTTTAGTCCCAGTTGGTAACACTAACCGAGACTAAAGATGCACGACGGCCTGACAAAAAGTAACCGGTTGGTAACACCAACCGAGACTAAAGATCATAAAGTCCCGGCATACTTTTTAACCGGGACTAAAAATGATCTTTAGTCCTGGTTTCTATTCGAACCGGGACTAATGTGATTTTTGCCATCCAGGCAAAGATCACTTCTCCAGCAATGAGAGTGACCGACAATGATTTACGTTCATGCCTCACAATGCATGGTCATGGAATAAGGTGTTCACGACAGACGTGAAAGATTTTCCCTGTCGGTTATCTCTGTCAAGGAGCTGACAAAATCTTTTTCCCATGTAGGTGAACCGTTATGCATTTTTCATTTTTCACGTCTTCCTATTCCTGTTGGGTATCCCGTACACATATTTATTTCCCTGACGGATAGACGGCTTTCCCTGACAGTGCCCGGTCATGGAATGATCAGGTTTTCACCACTATTACAGAAACCTACATAGAGACCGATCACATAGATACTGGTTTAACAAAAACTGATACCTATAAGATGTTTCCTACCCACTAAATTAAAAACCGGCATCTATTAGGTCAAATAGGTGCCAGTTCTTTAAGAGAAGGGTATTGGTGCCGGTTTTACTTAAAAACTGGCAACAAAGACTGCTCACCAATGGTCCTTTAGACTCTATCGGTGTCGACTTTTGATTAAAAATCAGCACCTATAATATAGGTGTTAGTTCATTATTATGAACTGACACCTATGTAGAGGTTGTGCTGTCACATGACGTAGACAGGGAGACAAATAGGTGCTGGTTCATAACAAGAACCGGCACCTATGTGACAAATAGGTGCCGGTTCTATCCCTACCAGTTTTTCATATAACTTTTTAATATGAAGTCGGATGAATATAAACTTTATATCAAATTTATAGAGCTCGATGAGATCTACAACTTTTTAGTTGATGACTTTTGATTTAAGGTCGTTTAGATGTCCGAAAATGTGTTATAATGTCTCAAATCTATTTGCATAAGTGAATATTTGAAATTTCTAAACAATCTCGGATGGAGACAAAACATATATAACAGTTGTAGATCTAGATGAGATCTGACAAAAATTTTATTTGAGCTCATCTATGGTGTTAAATATGGATTATAAATTCGAATAACAATATTCTAAAAAGAATAGTATTTGTTTCCAAGACAACAAGTGTTTGTAAGTGGGCTAGTAACGATGCTTTGGATGGAGAAAGAGGTTTCAAGTTCAAATCTTGCTTGAGGTATGTTTATGAATATGAGTTGAGAAAATCATGGGACTTGTGGGTACTGAAGTGTGACCATATAGGTGCCAAATAAAATACCAAATATATTTTTTGGGCCTTTTTAGTACCGACAAAAATTAAAAACAGGTATACCCTAATATGTGGTTAAAAACGGGTGCACCCTAATAGGTGCCACCTATAGTGTCACATAGGTGCCGGTTACCGGCACCAATGACTTGGGTCATTAGTGCTGACCGATTGGTGCCGGCCTCGAAACCGGCACCTATGTGGCTTTTCAAACTGGCATCTATGAACCTTTTTGTACTAGTGCACGTCAGATGTGAAGGATTTTCCTTATCGGAGAGCCAAAAAAAAGATTTTTCCATGTTGGCGACCTGTTATACCCGCGTTATCGTATTCTTATTCCCATGCCACATTACATTGGCATGGCGTTATGATCACACTAGCTGGCATGGCATGGCCTGTAGCGCCCGTTCTGTTGTGACGTTAGCGGGAAAACCTATTTATTAAAAACCCTAATTGTGAAAATTTGTTCTTCGGTCGTGCTTCGCGTGTGTGCCAAGGTCTCGTCTCTCTCTCACTGCTCTCTGTTCGAATCCCGGAGAAAAAGTCCCACCTCGAAATTCAATTCAAGCTCCAAATCCTTCCAAATCAAAATTCTCTGAAAAGTCTAGTTTTCCTCCCTCAGCTGTTCTTGGGCCACCTCTTCTCGGCCGGCCCGTTTTCATCCTTCCCCTACCCTCTGCCTTTCCCCCTCCTCTTGGACCGCGCTGGCTCGGACCACGTCGGTCCGCTCCCGGGTACGTGCGGCGCATGTGCGGCGATAGAGTGCCAACCGAGCGTGTGCCTCCTCTCTCCCTCACGCACGCGTCTCTCCCTCCCTCTCTCCTCAACGCCGCCACCGCCATGAATCCCCGCGCCCGCGCAGCTCCAAGCCGCTAGCGGCCAAGCCGGAGGCGTGGAGCTCTCCCTCTCTCTCTCGCTCCGCCCGGAATGGCAAGTCAAAGCTCTCCTTTCTCGTCCCTCCCTCTCCTTTTTCCCTTCCCGGACCGACATCTCTGCCGCTGCTCGGGCGTAGCGTCAGCGACCGCATGTCCGCTCGCAAGACCGCGCCGAGTCTCTTCTCCTCGAAGCCAAAGACTGGAGCCCCTTTAAATGCCGTCGCTCCCCCTCTGTTCGCTCGATCTCCTCCTCCATCGCCAAAACCACCGCTCCGCCGTCGTGCCATTGCCGTAGCCTTTGTCGTCCACCGCCGGTGTTCGCGGACGCAAGATGCGGACTCCGGGCACTCCTTCCTCCTCTTCCTCAGCCCAAGGCCGTGACGATCACGTCTCGTGCCGCCGGCCGCTCTTCACGGTGCCCCATCCCCGCGGTAAAGCTCCCTCCGTTCCTCTCCCTTCTATCTCTCCTTCTCTAGGCGGTAGATTAGCTCCACCGTGCTCGAAGACACGGTAGAGCTGCCGTTAGCACTGTCGTAGCCGCGTTCACTCGCTGCATCGCCGTCGCTCGGTGCCGAGCTCCGCACGCCGTCGCCCTTACTCCCCGGGGCTGCACCGTCCCTCCCGTCGCTCGGAGCAAGGCCGGGAGCTCGGGTAGATGCTCGCCCTCCGCCGAATTGGCCTCTAGCCGCTCCGACGAGGTTCCCTTCTTCACCACCAATGATGTGCACCGCCGTGATTCATCGTCGTCATTCATGCTCCGGCGAATCCGAGCCGTTGGCTCCCTTTCCCTTGTGCCGCCCTCCCCTCCATGCTTTCCCCCTAGTCGGACTCGTGCCACGCCGTCCCGGAGCTCCGCCGCCGTCGCACGCCGTCGGATACCAGTGCCCCCTTCTTCAACCTCCCGTCGTCCCCCGTGGCAGCCACATTGACGCCACGTCGCCTCCCTCTCTATCACTCAGTGCGCGCGATCCACGGGAGCCATGAGGCTGCGCGTGGGTCCGTCGCACATGCGTCCACCCGACGCACCCATCCCGCACCCAGTTGTCACGTCCTGATAAATTCATCCCAAGTTAAAAATTGTTCGTTAAAAGGAATAGTAGAATTAATTAAAATTCGAAAAGAAAATGGCAAACATTAAAATGTGTACAAGAAAAATTTGAAAGTGGCATGGAGGATTTTTCTAAATTGGTCCCTCAATTTTTACGTGAATTTTCAGGGCACAAGAAATAATTTTAATGCAATAATAACTAATTTCTGTTTAATTAAATGGAAAACCTAAAAATAATTCTCTCCCTCTCTATGGGGCACTTTCGGCCCAAAGTCTTCCTCCTCTCCCTTGGCCTGCCACCAAAGTCTCCTTTTCCTCCGCCCTCTCTCCCTCCTTCTTGGGCCTTTTTTCCCCTCCTCGGCCCATCTCCTCTCCCCTCCCCTTGGCCCAATCGCCCCCCTACCGGCCTGCTCTCCCCTCGCGTGGCCCAGCCGGCCCAAGGAGGCAAGAGGTCGTCTTCTTCCTCCTCCACAGCCGAGCCGCCGCTTACTATCCCTGGCCGGCCGAACAGAGGCATCACTGCCTCTTGATCTTCTCTCCCCGGTTGATTCCACTCCCCTTTGATTGCAAAAATCGGTTCCTCTCCTCCTCCTCTTCAATTCCCCTAAGTTTCCCCCTCTTGATTCGGCTTAAATTCGCGGGGATTTAATCCCTCTTCTTCGGCTGCCATGGATGGCCGGCCGACGAGCTCTCCGGCCATCCCCTACTCTCCCCGGCCATCCCCTCGTCTCCCCAGCCGTCCCCTCCTCTCCTTCGGTCTACAAATGGCGCGGCATCCTCCCTTCCTCTCCTTTTGCCTCTCCCCATGCGGCCTCCTCTCTCCACCGTGCCGACCAACTCCGGCTGCCCCTCCCCGTTGGCTGGAGTAGCGCCAATCGTTTCGTCGCCTCCCCCGACATCGCAGCTGCCCCCCTCTCACCCGACCTCGCCTTCATCTTGTCCGAGGTCAGCCGGAGCACCGTGGACGCCGGCAACCCATGGTGCCGCAGCCGTTGCACCGCCTCCAACCGCCATCGTCCTCATCGTATTCCGGCAACCCCTACCGCCCTTGCCGGTGGGCTGCCCGATGTCATGGCCATCGTTCTTTTTCCCGGCCACCGCTCGGTCTTGCTGTGCGTCGCAGGCATTCCATCGTCGTTCATTGCCGGTGCTACCTTCGGCCGACCGATCCTCCTCGTTGGCACGTTGACCCACTGCGTCACCACCGCCGTAGGTACCGTAGCGGTGTGCTTCACGCCGGCCTCACCGTCGTTCGGCCACTGCTAGCTATCTTCGTCGTCCGCTAGTCGTTCCCAGTTGTGCTAGCCATCGGCTCTCCCTTCATCAAGCCGAAGCCGTCATCGTCGTCAAGGTCGTCTGCGTCGTCATCGTCTTTCTCCGGCTGTCGTTCCCGTCAAGCCGAAGTGCCACCCGTCGTCGTCGTCAAGTCCGCAGCACCACGCTTGTCCTCGGCTTGTCGCTCGTCGTCTTCGTCCTCAGCACTGTGTCGTCAAGCTCGTCCTCGCCTTCGCGCAAGGGTCGCCGCCGAAGTCGTCTTCCCGTTTATCGCCGCCCGTCTCCTTCGTTCGTCGTCGGTAGCCGCTGTCGTCCCCTCGCCTCGTCGCGTTGTGGTAACGTTCCCTCCCTCGCTGCCCCCTTCCTCGTCCTCTCGGTGTCGCCACTGTGCCCGTCATACCGGTGTCGCTCTCGGTCTTGTTCGCCGGCATCGATAGTCGTTCGGGCGGTCTTCGCGTGCACGTGTGGTAGTCGTGTTCGTGTGCCTGTGTGTCCGCCTCATGCTTGCCCGTGTGTGCAGCCCACGTGGCATTCGTGTGAGTCCCCGCTTGTTAGCCTCTTGTTTCGGTTGACACGCATAGTCTCACTCCGTCCTTTCCGTGGATTGTCTCTGTGAACCCGATCCACGGTGAACTAGCTATCTGACTCGTGGGTCCCGGCTGCCAGTCGCTTGATCCTTTCCCCTCCCCGAGCGATGTTGCATCACACATAATTTAATGGTATAATAATAATTAAACAACTCAGAAATATCCACTTTAATTGCACCTAAATTTCGGATGGTCGTTTCTCGGCCATACGAGCTCCAAATTGACCCGTTCAAATTGTTTAGTTTTTCTTATAACTTAAAGAACCCGTGTTTGTTGTTTTTACGTATTGTTCTTGTTTCTTTCTTAGAGTTGTAGCTTTTTTTGTTTGTTCGTGTAGTTGCTCTCGTTTCGGAGTTCCTGTGGTGCAGCTCAAGCTCGTCGCTGAAGCTTCAGAAGCCTCCCTTTTTCTCTGAGCAAGGCAAGTCACGCTCTCCTTGAGCATATTGAATCCCAGTTTGCGAAAAGTATTTTAATTTAAATTATTGCATTCACTTTACTAAATTTACCGCGTTATAACTGTTTTATTTAGCCTTTCCTACAATCCTTGTTATAGCCTTATTATTGGTTATTGTGTAATTACCTTTGATAACTCTAGATAACAAAAACCAGCTAGTAAGAACTCTATATGTGGTGCTTACTAGAAATTTTAGGATTATGCTTAGCCATGCTTAATTAGCAACATTTAGTTGTTTTATAATATCTAGACTTTGGGAATGACACTATGATCTTATTTAATGATGGATTAGAGGCTTGTTAGCCTGGATATGTTGGCTCCCCTTTCAAAATTCCCAAATTTGTTTTCGGCTAGGCTCGAGGTGCTTGGTTTAGCTAGTCGCACCTCGGTTGACATAAGGACCGGTCTTCGGGGCACGATTGCAAAGCATATTCTGTACTACCACATGTCTAATGGGTAAGGCTTAACGTATCGGTTAGTGCGGTCATGAACAAGGAAGACACGGATAGGGATGGATGAAGCCCTTGGTGGGGTCGACGTCTCTGGCAGTACGCTCGGGGGCATAGACTATCTGCTTGACCCAGGGCACCTGGCGGAGGAAGTCTATGTCGGTCTTCCTTGTTTAGGGCAGTACTAGATGGTGGGTTATGTCACGGTTTCCGCCCGTATGCCGTGGTGGCATGTGGCACGTGGTGACACGTGAGGAAAACGTGTCTTGTGGGTAAAGATGTACACCTCTGGCCAGAGTATAAACTATTCGAATAGCCGCGCCCTCGGTTATGGTCAAGCGGAGCAATGACCCAAAGTTAGAAGTTTTATTCTGATGAATTGGAATAATTGGATTGATTATCTGTGGGCCTGGTTTAAGGCAAGATCGTATTGGTGCGCGGCTTGATAATAATTTGACTAAAGATAAGCCGTGGTTTGATTAAAATGCCTTTAAATGATTAAATGTTTTGAAATGCTTATTTACCGCAAAATAACCCTTATAAATGAATCCTTGTACTCTCTTGCATTAAGTACATTTTCCGGTGTGGCTTGCTGAGTACGGTGGTTGTACTTATCCTTGCTCAATATTTTCCCCTCCAGTCAGTGAAGCTCTTGAAGAAGAAGTCTTAGATAGAGTTCTGGCTTATACCCCAGTTGAGCGCCTGCGAAGATGGAGCCATAGGCCCGCTAGTCCGCTGTTATTTTTCTTTTGTTGTCAGGCCTTATGTGCCTTTGTAATAATGTAAATATTATCGTGATAATTAATAAAGCTGTGTCTTTTGTATCAAGTTTGTGTGGTTTACCCCGACTTTTCCTGGGATGGGAATTAATAAACTAGCGTTCGAGAAAGGTATTTTTCGGACGTGACACCAGTCCACCAACCCTAGCACCAACTCCCTCCGTGCACCTAGTACTCATGAGCCGGGCCGCCGATAGGTGGGCCCCACTCGGGACCCCGCACGGTAGACCACGGTCCACTGATCCGGCCCACTCGGCCTCCTCTCCCTTCCGACCCGTTCGGCCTCTCCCCGCGCCGCGTCATCCATGAGCCGCCTTCCCCGCGCGCCGGCCTGCTTCGCTCGGCCGCGCTCACGCCAACTCTTTGGGTTGTGCCTCGTGGTCGGCCCAATTACTCCCACACGCGCCTCGCTCGTCCGTGGGCCGTCCTTGTGCGCGCGCCGGCCCGTGTTCCTCGGCCGCGCCCGTGCTTGCATTGGGCCGCACCTAGCCACCCAAAAAAAAGTCCAATTTGCGTCCCTCCTCCTTTTCTTTTTCCAAAGGATTTAATAAATCCTTTTTCCTTTAGACAGAAAATCATTAACCTTAGGAAATCCTTATCTTCTCAACCATTCGTCCGATTGACTCCATTCAATTTCCAAAATCCCTCAAAAATTGAGATCTATCTAATGGTGCAATTAGTGGTCATTAATAAGGCTTTCTTTTGACCATTTTGTTGAGTTGCCTCGTTTCGCGTGTAGCTTTGGAGCCCGAAGACTCGCAGTGCGCGGATTTCAAGGAGGAAGCTCAAGATCTCGAGCAAGGCAAGTCACCTTTGATCAATTGAGCCTATAATTTAAAATTAAGTATTTTCTTTTCACAAACCATGCATTCTCTAGGTTACACCTAACTTGTTGGCCGTGGTTTGCAATATAGCCGGCAAGCCTTACCTACTTGTTGCATTTGACCTCCTTGACTTTTGAATCATCTAAACCACCCTTGTCGTCGGTCATGCTAAGCCGCAATATTCGTGCCTACGGGCATGAGTACCGCTGGCTCCTCCCAAATTTAAAATGATCAACTGGGTAAAAATGGGTTTACAAAATCTTTGGAAAACCCGACACCTGGGTCGGTGCCTTGAAAATAAAATGAGTTTCCCAAAACTCACGGTGTGGAAGACGAATTGAAGGTACGGTTTTCCCGTTCCCGCCTTAAGGATCGATTCCTTCGGAATTAACATATAACCAGTGCGACCACATGGGTGAAACGGGACAGCCCTGGCTGAGTAATTAGCTAGGCCAGGAAAATCTTGATGCCAAGGGACAAGTGGATTCGCCAAGGTGGTGTCGGGGAGGACCCCTAGGCTTCCTGGCATAGCATGGTCTGGGACCTAACCTGTTGTTGGTCCGTGAAACCCCTCCCGTTGGCATAAGGTGACTCTGAGTCAGCTTTCGAAATGCCTTGTCGTGAAAACCTCAAAGTCACCAGACGTGGTTGTTCTGTACGGGCTGGGTGACCCGAGTTAGTAACGTCGTGTGGGTAAAGTGTACCCCCCGCTGCAGAGATTATCAAACTGTTCGAACAGCCGTGCCCACGGTCATGGGCAGATGTGAGGTGATTCCTTAGCGTAGTTTTGTTTGACTACTGCTTTGTGAACTGCTATTGGTGTAAAGGAATCCATCCAAGTGCTTGTCTTGTGGCTGTCGGGAACAGCTGGACTCGGGGAGTCCGTATAACTGTTGGCAGGGAGCCACTTGTGCAGATGAAATCAATCTATACATTTCACTACTCCGGTCGGATGAGATGCACTTCCTCGTCCATGCCATTGAGAAGCACTCACTTAGTTGCTTCCGAAAGTTTTAAACTAAAATCGAACGCGAAAATAACTAGCCTTTATTTGAAGCTTGCAATAAACACTTAGTTCCCATGGCTTGTTGAGTACTCTCATACTCACCCTTGCTTTATATAAATAACCCCCCAGTTCTCAAAGAGAAGGAGATAAACCCAGCTGACGAGGAGTTCTTCCAGGAGCAAGCAGACTTCGAGCAATAGTAGGGTTTCAGCTTAGTTCCCAAATCATGCTTGTGGCTTTGGGCTAGTCTCCGCTTCCGCCTTTTGTAATGCAGTTACGAACTCGGGGACTGTACGCAGTTCCAACAATGGTTGTAACTCTACTCTTAATAAAGAGACCTCTGTCGCTGTGATATCCATTCTTCCTGTTGTACCAGCACTGTTTCCTGCGACTGGTACAGGTTTACAGGTTAATTTGGATAGCCTTACTCTAGCTTTCTTTCGGGGTTAGTTTGGGGTGTGACATGGCCAAACTACATACTCCATCAATTTCATACTATAAGTTGTTTCATTTTTTTCTTAGTTAAACTTTTTTAATGTAATTAAAATTATAAAAAAGTATAGTAACATTTCTAATACAAAACAAATATGGTATCAAAATATATTCGATGCTAAATTTAATGAAACTAATTTTGTGTTGTAAATATTGTAATTTTTTTTATAAACTTAGTCAAACGTAAAAAGCTTTAATTAAAAAAAAGTCAAATGACTTATAATATAAAACGGAGGGAGTACATTGCGATGCCACATGTGTGTGCTACTTTAGCTCGTATGGGAGATCAAGATGTTCTTAAAACACAGTACTAACGCTCAGTCGCTTACATATACGAGTGTGAACATAAAAAAATAATCGTAAATACGGGTACGTAGAGACTCAAACCAGATAAGTTCGTTGAAGAGGGAGATGTTGATCTTCTTTTGTGAAAACTATATATTAACGTCAGAGTGGCAAAATTGATTGAACTAAACTGGTCCTCACAAATAGGGGTTAAAATACGAAGAAAATGGTTAAACTGGTATTTTAGTGGATTCAATTGTTTTAAGAAACAAGCATCTGCATTCTGAAAAGACTGAAAAGAAGAACAGTTGACAGTAAAAAACTTAATCCACCAAATTAAATTTTTATTCCCCTCCCTCTCTTCTCCCAACCTCCTACAATTTCCCTGGCCTCAAAATGCCCATCAATCCTTATATCTTAGGCCAAGATCGAGTTAATGTGTTTCTCTCCTCACACTTCACTCCACATCAACAAATTAAATTACCTAATTAACAGGCTTAGGCAGCAATCGATTACTGTTGCACATGCCCTTGGTATCTCTCAAGTGAAAAATAATTCACCTCACATCTGTTGAGCTGCAAATGGTTAAATTTCCCAATTGTTGCTTTGCACCACGCGTCGATGAAGCGGCTTATCCTCTCCAGTGCAACATCCAGAGTGGCCAAACTCATGTTAGCGAAGCACACCCTGAACCAGCCGGGCTCCGAGCAATGGCACGACGAGCCCGGCGAGACGTTGAGCTTGACCTCGCGCAGCATCTTGTCCCACAGCCTCAGCTCGCCGGCGAAGGTTGCGGCCTCCCTGCCGTCGCCTTGCAGAAGCCGCCGCATGTCCATCCACACGAACAGCCCGGCGTTGCCACGCAGGCACGGCACGCCGGCGCGGGCCAAGCCTGCCACGATGTGGTCGTGCCGCTCCCGGAGGCGCGCCCGGTTGGCACGGACGTAGGCGTCGACGAACGCCTCGTCGGACAGCACGGCGGCCAGCGTCCTCTGCGTCTGCGACGACACGAGGGTGAAGCTCGACATGCGCCGCGCCGCGGCCACCACGGCGACGTTGCGCGAGTACACCACGCCGACGCGGAACCCCGGCAGGCCCAGGTCCTTGGACAAGCTGTACACGACGTGCACGCGGTCGGCGACGTCGTCGTCCTCGCCACGGCGTGCCCGCAAGGACGACTCGACGAGCTCCGACACGCTGACGAGGTCCGGCGCGGCGAACACCGAGCCTGAGTAGATCTCGTCGGAGACGAGGTGGATATTGTTGCGCGCCACGAAACCGAGGATGTCCTCGAGCACCTCGCGCCTCGCCGTGGTGCCGAGCGGGTTGGACGGATTCGTGATCAGGACGCCGCGGACGCGCATGCCCGCCGCGGCGGCCTTGTCGTACGCCGCCTGGAGCGCGGCGGCCGTGACCTGGAACCCGTTCGTGCTGTCGCAGTGCACCGGCACGACGTTGACGCCCGTCCTCCACCTCAGGTCCCTGTCGAACCTGCATGCACAGGCACACGTACAACCGCCATGGATGTCATGTCAGCCACTCTGATGGGTCTGAAGCTGAGCACTGAGCTGGTGCAGACAATTAATGGCACCACAGTACAAGCTAGCTAGTCGAATGCATGTTACCATTTTCATTTCAAAATATATCAACTTTTAAATTATGAATGTAAACATACCATTCATAGCAACAAGTTGTTATATTTTGAAAAGAAAAAAGTAGTAGATCGGAAGCCTACCCGGGGTAGTAAGGGGTAGGGATCAGCAGCGCGTCTCCGGGGTCCACGAGGATGAACGTGAGGAGCTCGTTGGCCGCCGTCGCGCCGGCGGTGAGCACGACGCGGCCGGGGTCGAACGTCGCCTTGCCACCCATTATCTTCTCCATGAATCTTGCCATCGCCTGCATGCATGGACAATTTCTTTTTAACTTTAGTGCATACGCACCTATCTTATACATGTTGTATATTTTTTAAAAAATCAATAACATATATTACAATATTATGTATCATTTCACAAATATGCATTACTAAATTTCATCTACACTACGCATTAAAAATGACTTTAAATACAATGTTGGTATTATCATTCATAACCAAATTAGTCTATTTTATTTCTCCTTGTAAATAAAATATAGACTTGCAATTTTACAAGATGGTAAAAGCCTATTGTATAAATGTTGTCATCTTTTTAAATAAAAATATTTAATGCTATTTGGCTGATAGTTGAGGAGCAAGAAACAAAATGCAATCAAATTGTTGAAGTCCAACTCGGCATGCATGCAAGGCGTTAGCTAGAGGAAGTTAATTAAGTAGCTGCCAAAATCAGAGCACTTTGTCAAAAACACAGCATTTTACAGGATGGTATGGATGCCTACACAATAAGATTGTGGTCAAAATTTTCGAACATTATTTACAACCATCTGATTGATAGTTGAGTGAGAAACAAATGCAAATCGTCCGTATGTAAAAGTCTAACTCGGAAGGCATGCATGCAAGCTACGCGTTAGAACGGTTAGAGGGAGTAGTCAATTAAGGGGACAAGCAAGCTGCCAAAAAAAGAAAAAAAAAAGAGAAGTTTGTCAGTTGTCACGTAGTACGTACCTCCCTGAAGTTGGCCAGGCCATGGTAGTCCTGGAACAGCGCGTTGTCCCTGAAGCTGTCGCCGTCGCCGGCGTCGCCCCAGCCGGCGGCCTCCGGGTGGTCAAGGAGGTAGCCCTCGAGGAGGTCGATGGAGACCTGGTTCTCGGCGAGGCCCATCTGGATGACGCCGTCCGGGTTCGCGGCGGCGTCGTAGGGGTCCTCGTCGTAGGCCTTCCACCCGGCGAAGTAGGGGGAGTCCTCGCCGTGCGCCGCGGAGGTGGCCACCTGCGACAGCGCCGGCGACGAGCCGGTGCAGCCTTCCGCCAACAGCTTGACACCCATGCTGCTCTTGGGCTCTCGCTTCTTGCACTGCTCGTCAGATCAGAAGCAACGCAAATACGCAATGCAACGCAGGACAGGTGTGTGTACGTGTGTCCTTTGCTGGCTGCTGCCATCCCAGATGTGCGGAGGGGTATATAGGCAAGTGCCAGCATATAGACATGTGTGTAATTTGTAAATTAAAACCGGGAATTAATATGCGGGAATGCAAGCTCGGCTGGTATGCATCCGCAGTATATACGCATGGTTAAAACAATTTCTTTTCAAAAATGGAAAACATGAATTATCATGTCACGTATATATTTGGAAAAACACGCAGATTACCATAGGTGCTGGATTTGTATTTACAATTGGGTTTATTGTTTTTGTTTTTCCATATGTTGATCAGTCTTCGCATTTCATATATAGTTTGCATTGAATTTTTCCTAAATATTTGGGGTCACATTAAACAGACGAGGGCATGACTCAAATTAGCGATCAGCCGCAGCATCTTTCTGGGCCTACGAATTTTTTTTTACGTATACATATAAAGTTTGTGCATATAATATAAAGTTGGTCTATATACGTATAATTTTTTTATACATGTATATATGAACTTTTTTATGTCCAAAGTATATAGTTTATAAGTATACAAATCTTTTTATAGATCGATATATATACAAAGCTTAAATGTATGTACATTGTGTATTGTATATATACGAAGGTTATATATGTGTATATAAACGTGTAGGTTGGGGAGGCGACCGCACATGGGTGCAGGCATGCAGTCAGCCGCATTAGCGCCTCCCAAAGTTACATGGTGATATGATCAAACTCTGAGGTCTGATTTGGAGGGGCTTCTAGTAGCTTCAGCTATTCATAGAATTTTCAGTACCACAATGTGTCTAGATTCCAATTCCTAGCAAGTACAAAAGTTAGAAACTAGGTAGAAGTGGGTAATCTGTGCTTCTCTATATTTTATGAGACTCCGGCTCTCCAAACAAGGCCTTAACATTATATGGTCAAAAATTTTGAAATTGTAAATTGGAAAAAAAACTTTAAGATTGAAATGTTATATATGGACAAATCTTAAAGAAATTCAAAACACATGAATCTGAAAGATATTGTGTTTGGATAGTTCATAGGCAGGGTATACCGGGGGTGCCCAGAAACCTGGTCAAGAAAATTTTTTAGTTATACATCACCTATTTTTACCATGTGTGCATCCCTTCAAATACAAACTTAGACATCCGCATTAGTTTAAATGTGATCTAACGTAAAGTAAATTAAGCAAGTGGCACCTCTCTATTTCGTTCTAGCTCCGTCCTAGCTAGGGTTCCCTCAGAACACACAAATGTAAAAGTGAAGGAATACGAAAAACATAGAAATACGATAGGAATGAATATGTTTTGTAATAATGGATGTTTTATATAGGAATGCGATAGGAATGAATATGTTTTGTAATAATGGATATTTTATATAGGAATACATACGTGAAATAGAGAGATCGAAGATATGAGATTTTTATATCGGAATATTAATACGTGTAATTGAATAGGTCCTCAAAAACATAGGAATTGTAGTTTGGAGGAATGCAAGGACGAGTAAAGAACAACTTAACGATATACTGCCTGGAAAAATACCTTTAACGACACAATCAGCAACACAAATGGGTTTATTACACAACCGGGACCAATGTATTCAGTCAACAATGAAAGAAGTTCATTACATACTTGAACTCGTTTTTGGTGCACATGAATTTTTACCATTTGGAATAAAAGGATATTAGTATCCAAAGCACCAAAGCATTTGGTGCACAGCTTTTGACATCTTCACTGTGACATCCTGATCCAATTAGGATGAGGACTATATGATTTATGAGAGCTGTATGCACATGTTTAGAACTATCTTATTAGTTTAGTAAGAATGAAACCAATTTATAAGGGCTTGTTCCTTCAACCATATAACATTCGGCTTAATCCTTTTACCTAATGGTAACAGGTGCTACGTTGATGCGACTTTGCTGGAATATGGATTTTTGTTTCACATGCCAGCTTCACATAATGCTCTTTTTCTTAAAGCCACGAGTATTGTGACTCAATCTTCTTTGCAGGCAGAATTGATGACACTATAATTAGCAATGAAGGTGGCAAAATTTCTCGATTTTGAAGAAACAATCTTCCTTACAGACAATGCGACAATCGTGGATACAATTAAGAAAAGAAACTTTCATGCTAAGCCAGGTCACTGGAATCTTAGACCTTTATGGAGTCAAATTCAATCAAACATTCCGAAAATTTGATGCAGGTCAAGTGAGTACCAAGGGAGGTTAATCGGCTAGCTGACAAACTCACTATTAGGAAAAGCATTATCGCAAACGACCGAAAACGGTTTTCGTACTGGCCAAAGAAATTAAAGCTCATCAGCTTAGTACCGTTGTTCATGATTGTAGTTCATCTTGCTTATCCTAGCAGACGCTGTTATGCTAGAAGTCGAAAAGACTACTATTTTAGTGCAGGAAATTGTATAGTTAATTATGTTCTTCCTTCATTCTCAATTGATCATATAATTTTTTAAAATTATTTATTCTCTAAGTTTATTTGTTATTTATGCATGAAAGAAAATCGATATTGGTATATGTATTCATACACATAAGACTTTATAACCAACATGCAATGTCTTGGTTTGTCATTGGCTAAGAAATAGTGAGAATGATGTATGCATCGAGTTTGTTAACAGATTAAATTTAATAGAAAGAGTTATTGAATTTTTTTTATCTTGGTGTACTCCTGTGAAATGATGATTAATTAATTAGAAATGAAGGGACTACTCTGCTTCTGAAATGGAATAATGTTCATGAGTTCTAAAACTAAAGATAAAAAGACATCTTCATCACCTGCCGTCCCTGCACAGTGTGCAAATGCAGTAAATAAGTCCCGTCGAAAACAGCGCACATTCATTTCAACCCCATTTTAATACTTAGCGCGTAGTAGCAGGGAGGTTTGGCATAGAAAAGCGAAAGGTAAAACTACTATGGAAGGATCCAGAAGGTCCTGATAGCACCGGTATTAATTCCCTGCTGAATTCCAATTCCTTCCTTGAATACGGGAGTTACTCCGTCGGAGTATCAACACCGGTGGCAATGGTCGATGATATCGAGGCAAGCTGTGTGATCGATCCGTGGGACGGTGGCAGCGGCGGATCGCATGCAGGGTGATCACGCTCGCCGGTGTTGGCGTCCTCCGGTGCAGGTGAGGTGCGGTGCATGCGTATGCTCCGGCAGCTAGCCAAGTGTGCAAGACGCGCGGGCGGTGCATTGTCTCCTCTGCACGCACTACGTACGTACGCGCGTGCAGTGTAGCGTGTGCCAAGCAACCGGTACGGACTCTACGCCTCGATCCCTAGCTTCCCAGGCCTACGGACCCAGAAAGTGGCGGCAACGCATACGTGAAGTCGTGAACTGTCTCGGTAGGGGTAAATGCAGGCCGTTCCATCGTTGCAGTAGCTGACACTTGCCACAAGTGAGTTTCACGTGGAGTTGGTGGACTGGAAGCAAGCGGTCTTCAGACTATGCCAGTATATATATCATCAGTAATATCTAAACTTAGCATGCCATTCAAAATCTAAAAGTTAGAAAAGAGATCCTAATTTCGTTTATGTTTATACTTATATAAGTCAAAATTTAGAATTTAGAATTTTATTTTAAATTTGATTTTTTGGTTTTTCATCATAGTTTATTTTATAATATTTGTTTTTTAGTTGTTAAGTATACACATATAAAAGTTTTAGTCACAAATAATTTTTTATTTACTAAAAAAATGATGATATGTGCTGCTCTATGCACGTCAATTTTGCCCTCATCTTCTCGCTACTCTCATGCTCTTGTCTCCTTCTCTACCGACTAGCACATTAAACATCGGGTGGCGGGTGGAGTAGGCTACCCTACCATGGCTGGGGCGGCGAACGATGTTGACACGATCACGAGCACTAGGACGAATGGACGATGGCTGTTTCATTAAGACACTGGCACGAGCAGCAGTGGCAGGTGGTAGAGACGGACGACGCCACAATATGCAGGAGAAATAGATCAGTGGTGTTGATATGGGTTGGACCAACGGATGACTCTGCTCCTATGTGTTTTTGTATTTCCTGTACCTCCAATTTGTTTTTTAATTTCTTGTGCCTTGATTTTCATGGCGCAGAAGCCAGGTCTTGCATGTGATGAATTATTTTCACTTTCTTACCTTTATTCGTTAACTATGGACAAGTGGATCATAGACATGGGCGGTAGTCAGGAAGTTTGCAACGACGCTGTCAAAGGTGAGAGAGTGGAGGAGGATGGTGGATGTCATCGGTGATGGCAAGAGGACGTTGTGGTTAGGAGGAGGAGGTGGGGTGATAGTGTGAGCTGCTGGAGATAGGGGAGGAGCAACAAGGACAGGGGAAACTTATTGAAATTGATGAAGATGTGCGAGACCGATGGCATAGTGGACGAGGTGATGAAGGAGAGAGGAAGGGGACGATGGGGAGGACATGACTGGTGTTTGAGGGACGGATCCAGCGTAGATGCTAGAGGGACTCAAGTCCCCCCGTAACCCGCTGGATCACCATTGGTAGGAGAGAGAGAAGGGGGAAGAAGAGGGAGAAGAGGAGAAGGGGGGCTGAAGGAGAAAGAAAGAGATGAGTCCTTCCTATAATCTTATCTTGGATCCATCTCGTGTGTCTCATCTCCATGGCACATGCATTGTTGAAGAAGGCAGCCGGTGGTGGTAGGACGATGAAGTCGGTTGAGGAGACAGACTCTACAAATAGAGTTTTTTATAGGGCTTATGCGTATATTACAACATTACTTGAACCATCCGTCATAAGCAAATAGAGAAATAATACATACCCTAACCTTCAGATTCTAATACTAAGATGGTTGCATGCATCTAACAGCTAGGTTAAGCACAATTGCACAAGGATGCATGATTACTATCGAGAGGTTACGGATACCATCATATATGAAGGTATTATTGGAGGGTATTAATGTTTAGTGTTGGAGGCATGTCACGAGGGCCTTCGATCGAGCCTGACGAAACACGATGGCAATTGCTAGGGCGAAGCACGAAGGCAGAGCACCGATTGCCATGACGATTGGAGCTTCGGGCAAAGCGATACGTCAAGGGCGAAGCCAAAGACCTTCGTCCCCAAGCCAAAGGCTTTCGCCCCCAGAGCAAAGGACTTTCGTCCCCAAGCCGAAGGATTCAGTGCCTTGCAGGGCCAACCCGCTGGAGGAGACCCACTTAGCGGCCCAAGAAAAGGCCCAAGCCTAAATTGTCTGTAATTACCCTCATAAATGTCCCTGTCATAAGGGTAAGCATGTAAATTTCCTTGTACTTAGAAACCCTAGGGTGCATGAGCCTATATTAAACCTATAAATAGACTCCAAGGGGCATGTATTGGGGGGATCCCAAAAAAATTCAATATCAATACATTGTTTTTACTTTCCCACCGAGTGAAGCCTGCCTTCCGGCAGGCAGTGTTGTCATTTGACAATAGCTGGTGCCAACCGTGGGGAACCCAGGCCAAAACTACTGATGCCACCAAAGAAGTCTACACGTGAGAGAGTGGCATTGAAGAGGCGAGAGGTCGAAGGGGAGGCTGGAGCAGTTAGCGAGACTAAAGAACTAGCAAGAGTCGAAGCCGGTGCGGAGCCGTCAAGAGTCAAAGCCGGTTCGGAGCTGTCAAGAGCCGAAGCCCATACCGAAACAGAGATGGAACCAACGAGGGTCGAGTCCAAAGCCCGTGCTGAAGCTACCACGATGTAAGCGACGACTTTGACCGTGATCATGGCATCTGCGGGCTCGAAGCTTTACCCATCGACGACCCACGCGGCGGAGATGGAAGCTATTTGACAGGACATGACAAGGTTGTAAGACACGCTTTGGCAGATACAAGAACAACACCAAGCGAAATAAGTTGCTAGCAAGCCTGGCTGCATCGGCCGCCTATGTCACTACTTCTTCGGCGCCGCTGGTGCAATAGTCTTCAGTGCTTCAAGTTCGTCCCATACCCCAGACGACCGTCATCCAACTGACCATGGCTCTCGCGCGCATGACCGTTGTCCCAACCCACCTGGTGCAGCCGATTCAAGCGTCAATTCCTCAAGCTTCAACTAACGCAACTTCAGCCCTCCAGGCACAATTTCTAGCTGTCCTTCAACAACTGAGTCAACCCCACACTATTTCTACAACAACTGTAACCCCTTCGGCTCAAGTCGTTGGTGGATCAAGCCCAGGCGTAACAACGTGGTAGCCGGTGAATCTAGTCCCCTAATGTTCGTCGGCCCATACGCCTTCACCAACCCTACAGGACGCCATGGGCGGGCCAGGCTACATCGCAAACATACCTTAGCTGAATGCCCCGGTCCAACATCATGCGTAGGTTCGGGGAATGGCTTCACCTTTCACACCGCCGTACTCGGGCCTTTCGTCGCAGTACCAACAGGGTTCGGCGTTAAGGGCAGGGGGCAAAAAGATGCCAAGTCCAGGATATTGCAGAAGCCTCGATAATCAATGCTGCTTCGGTAGGACTTCATCTGAGCGACCTGACAAGGAAGATCGCGAAGAAAGAGCCACAGACTGTTGAGCACCTCTTTCACATCATCAATAGCTATGCTCAGGGTGAAGAAGACACCAAGAGGCAACTTGAAATCCAAGCAGATTAATACAAGGCGGTGGCTCAAGCTGGTTCGCAGGAACCCGTCGCTCAAACACCGGTGAACCAAGCCGCACCCCAGAGACAAGCACTAGCAAATCAAGCCATAACGTGGAAAAGATTCCACAACGAAAATGGCAAGCCGGTGATGGCGGTCGAAGAGATCCAGAACCTCCGCATGGGCTTCGACACGAATCAAAGGGGCAGAGAAGAGACGAAAACTTAGAAGTTTATACATATATAAAAGGAGGAATAGCCACCGAAGCACCTTACAAAAGATCGAGATACAAAATCCTTCGGCTAGCAAGGACAAAGCCCAAAAGAGATGACAAAAGAAAACTAGCAGAAAAAGCTATCTAAGCTAAAATAACAGGGAAGGAAGGCCAAAGCCTCACACCTCATGGTGATCCTGGGCAGCCTCTTCTCCGACAGGCTTGTCGCTAGCTTCGCCTCTGTATTCGGCCCCGATAGGCCCTTCGCCACCACCCTCCGCGAGCCGCTCCGCGGCGTCTGCCTCTGCTTGCTTCTCCAACTGGTCCCGAAGGCGCCCACAGGCGATCTCCCTTCCTTCGGCCACCTAGTACGACTGACGAAAAGCACTCAGTTCCGCTTGGACAGTGCTTGATGAACCAGGAAGTTCGTCTTGCAACATGGCTGAGAAGTCCAAAACGTGTCCACAGCCGTGGTGCCGAAGCATAGAAAGGACAACCCCGGCGGTGACATGCGCGCAACAATCGCCATAGATACTGGCAGCATCGGCAATTGCCCCACCAACTTCAGCACTCCACTCTGTGAATACGGTGGGCTCGAAGTCCTCCCTTGGAACTTCAGAAGGGCGGGCCCCAAGTTCGGTCAGGGCAAGGCGAAGCACGTGGCTGACCTGCCTGGCCAAATCTTTCGCCCAGCTTAACGCTGCGGTTGCCGAAGCAGCAGCGTCTCGAGCTTGAGTGGTTTCAGTCTTCGCCGCTTCCACTTGGCCACGGAAGGTGTCCAGCCTAGATTCCAAGTAATTATAGTAATTGGTTAGTCCACCGATTTGGCCCTCAAGCTTCTCGTTTTCGGCCTTGAAAGGCCACTTCTCGGCCTTCGCCTTCTTTAGTGCTTCGGCCAGGACCTCCCACTCCAAGTTTTTCCGCTTCACCCCCTGTTCCATCTCCCGTACGTGTTTTTTGTAATCAGCCAAGTAGGCGCGGACGCCCTGTTCAACAAGGACGTAAGCCGGAAGAGACTATGGGTGTCGCAAAGATGAAAATGCTTGATAAGTTTGACGCACCAAAAAGAGTTAGGAAAATCGGTAGTATAAAAAAGGGCTTACCCGAACGAGTAAGCTCTTGATGGCCAGGTCCCCCTTGTCGAACTCGTTGAAGTCCGCAAAGGGACGAAGACCGGCCGGTGGTGAAACCAGTTGCGTAACCCTGCCCACGAATGGGATCAGTTCGGCCCACGTCTCAAAATCGCTGGGGACGAAGCGTGGTGCGGTGAGAGCACCCTCGGACACAGAAGTGTTAGTCGCTAGTTGCTTCCCTCCCCCGCATCCCTTTCAAGCGAAGCAACTGTTGCCGCAATCTCGCTGGCGCTCGCCGAAGGCTACGTCCCAAATGTAGGCGCTGTCATATCAACGATGGGCAGGGCATCATGATCGGCTGCCGAAGGAAGTGGAGCGGGCGAAGTCGACGTCCAAGGCGAAGAGGACTCGTTGTCACTGAAAGTGCTCGCCAGCCTCACACCACCATTCACAGTGATCTTGGGCACTTTCTTGTAGGCCCCCACAATAGTGGGAGCCGAACCCTTTGTACGAGACCCGACCAATACACGGGTGGCGATCACCGCCAAGGTTTTTGCCCCGTCCAGGTCTTCGTCCGTGGCAGCAGCAGTCGAAGGTGCGTGGGGAGGATCTAGACTCGCAGTAGACGTGTAACCATGCGAAAGGTCATCTTCGCATGCTCGGAGGGTGCTATCCGCCTCCCTGAGATCCGTCCCACCCCTTTCGCCGCCCTCATTGTCCGCTTCAACCTCGGACGCGGCCTCCTCTTCCTCTTCATCCTCCGCCTCTGAACCATCTTCTGATGGGGCCGGCGGACTTTGTTGATTTTCGGGCTTTCGCCCGGCTTGTCGAAGCACCCTTTGCAATGGCCCGTTTCCTTTTCTTCAGGGCCTCGGTGCCGTCATCAACCACGGTTATCTTGACTGAGTTCGCCCGGGCGGGCAATTCGCCAACAAACGCATGGTTCGCCCGGTTGTTCAGTTGCCGGGCCAACAACATCCTATATTTTCGAGGGATGAGATCCTCGATCATCTTCTTCGCCTCTTCTTCGGCGCTCTCCAGCAAACGGATTATGACAAAAATAAGAAACAAACTGGTCTGAGTCCCGTGAAAAGGACGAAGAAGAAAAACAAAAAGAAGGCAGAGGAAAAAAGATTGGAAAAACTTACGGTTAGCACCATCCGGCAGGACAAGGCGGGGGAGGCCGAATACCGGGTTTCCGTGTCCAAGCTCACCCTCCAGTCCCTGGCCAAGGGGTTGATCCGAAGCATGCTAAATTCTTTGACCAAGTCATGGCAGCTGAATCGAAGGCGATCTTCCTAAGCAGACCGAAACGTGCCTCCATCATCCCGTCAACCACCACGTTCCGCTTGCCCTCGATGTTGATCACGTGACAACGCATCCGAATGGCATTCGCCTCGTCCGACCCAGCCGCGTAAGGAATCAAGTGGTAAAACCACTTCGACATCCAGTGGCAATCCCACTTGGTCATGGAGGCAGGAATAGGCCACAAGTCTGACCGCTCCAAGTGCAAGTTGAAGTTCACGCTGTCGAAAACAATTTTCTTTGTCCTCGCCGTCGTCGACACGGTCTTCAAGTAAATGGTGGCGGTATGCAGAGCGGCGAAGAGGTCAGCCAAAGGTGCGAAACCCGACGTTCAATAAATCCAGTCAAACACCGCAATCCGCACAAGAGCCGAAGGGCTGAGCTACGGAAGCTCAAGGTGGAAGAGGCGGAGGATGTGCGGAAGGAGGTCGTCGCAAGGGAACCGGAGACCCGTGTCAAAGAAGACGACGAACACAAAGGTTCACCCTTTGCCTGGACATGGCACGACCGCATCACCAGTGACAAAGGCCTGGCCTTCGGCAATCATGCCTGAAGCAACGAGCGAAGCAAGCTCCACTTTTTGGACCATAGACTTGCCAAGGGAGAAAGTTCAGTCTTCGGCCACCCTCCCTGGATCGGGACCCACGATCGCAGATGGAGCCGGCTTGTGAGGAGGCATCAGAGAACAACGAAGGGGTCTTGGCGAACTAAAAAACTGGGGAAGCAGTCACAAGGGTGAAAGCTCTAGGAAGGCAGGAGCAGCGCGTTTAGCTGCGGTGAAAAGTGAGAGGTAAAAATGAACCCACTGGCCTCTCACCCTTCGAGCCAATGAAAGCAGCCCACGTGGCATCCTCGGGGCAATCCAACGTCTCTTAACGAGACAGCCCACACAGTAAAAGGCTGAAAGCAGTGGTTGGGGTCATCGGACCTTGCCGAAATAGAAAAGCATTTAGGGTGCTGGACCAAAAATAGGTGGTTGCTGACATGAGAGATTCATTCTTCTTGGTATCGGCCAAAGATAGAGTGATGCACTGGCCGATTCCTATTTCGTCGCAATGAACTTGGTTGCCCGCGGCAATCCTCTTGTACCAAGTCCTGTAGCCATTGAGCTTTGACGGCCAAGATCTAAAAGTGTGCTTTCATGAAGCAGCATTGGGCTTTATTTCCTTGAAGGGGATTCTGTTTGCCTCCGCGTTAATCAGCCAGGTTGGGTCAGGATTGCCCATGGGGCCCAGAAGGAACCGGTGTGATTTGTCATTGGTGGGAATTAAGATTTGGTTCTTGAAGACCTATGGCATATGGACAGTGATGAAACATAAGACCCGGGGGGCAAGAGCAGAAACCCTAGTTTGAAAAATTCGACGGGAAAATGAAAATGTGAACTCAGAAAGGATTGACTCACAACGAGGATCTCAAAAGTGTAGAACGGCAAGGAGGCCATTGATGTGGTTGAACAGGTCGTCGATGAGGGGGTTGATGCTGAAGAGATGTCAAGGAGTTGCCGGAGTCGAAAGGCACAAGTGGCTGATGAAGAACGGCATAAAGAAATCGGCGGCGGAAGACTGCGAATCTGGATCTACACGGTTTTCAGACAAACCCTAGCGAAGAAGTCGATGGGTTCCTCGGAGCTAATTCCGCCACATTATATAATGAAGCAGAATTGGGGGGCATGTGTTAATAGCAGATTTTCGTAATCTACTCGGAGAGGAAAGAGAAAACCGACGCAGAGAAGAGAGGCCAAGTTGGAGTCGGACCAAGTCTTGTATCGGACTTAGCAAGTGTATCGGACTGGAAGAGGCATTAGCAGAAAGGGTGTATTGGCCGATACGGATTCAATATGGCTGTTGGCCGATAGAGGCAAAAAGTTGATAGAGTTAGCATGGGCTTGGCTTGGGCTCAGGATAAGCTTCAAGGAGATTGCCAAATTGAGATAAGGCTCGGTTTTAGGCAATTGTATCTTGTAAATTAAGTAGGTTTAGATCTAATCTTTGGCAAGAGTCTACCGCAAAGACTTGTTTGTTAGTTAGAGATAAGATCGTGTCCTATCAGGACCATGTTGTAATCTTGGGTATAAATATCCCGGTAGTCTGTACATAGAAACTCTCTCTCAATCAACTCAACACGATTCAATCTACTTTCGGTGCATCGCCAACCCTCGCAAGAGGTTAGCTTCCGGTGAGTTCTTGCTTTCCTAGAGCAGAGATAAGAACTCGTACCCGACGATCTACATCGTCGGGGCTAGCGTGTCGCTTTAGACATGTTTAGCCCTGGCGATGTGATCGTCATCTATCATGTTTTAGCTAATCTCGACGTGGCTTTCTAATTCTAGCTCGCCAGGGGTAAACTCGTTTTAGGGTTTTTTGCCAATGATGGTCGAATTAGGTTGCTCGTCTAGATTATCTAAGGCATCTACCATCCCCAAAAGTGATTGACGGCTTGATTTTCTTTGTGTTAACTCTCGATCTACACTTTGAGTTGCTATCGACCTTAGTCGTGTTTCAAGGTTTAACTCAAAGCCTGTTTTCGATCGTAATTAAGGATAGCACCGGGGTTTCAGCCGGTCTTACCTAATGCATGTGATTATTTATGTTTTTGCATGTATTGGCCACTTGTACAAGCAAATCATTAAATATAAATATATTTATTACAGGGTATTCTTAGGATTTCTCTATGATTAATATATCTGTATTGGCTGATTGGTTTGTATAAGTTTGCACTAGAGTATTAGCTAGTGTATTTATCTTCATGCATCCCTCATCGGCCGATTCCATTAAATTGCCACAAACACATTAACATGGGTCGATGGGATTAGATCTATTTACCAGTCTTATTATGTCATGACCTCAAGTAGGCCGATATGGCTTTGCCCTATCGGCTAGGCTCCCACGATGCAACATCGGCCTATTGGCCGATCGGCCATCATTTCTAATATGGTTTACCTGTTTAATGTTGTTGATTGTAGATCAAATCAACTGGCACGCCCTACACGTACCTAGGCAAGCCATTGGACCTGCACTGGAGCTAAGCAGATCTCCCAGGCCACCGTGGAAACGTGGAACCCGTTTTGTTGCGAGGCGGGTCGAAATTCTACGCCAACACGCTTTTGGCACGCCTAGTGGGACTTCAAGAACGCAAGCTTCGCAACAACAAGAAGTTCGCTGCAGGATGTCAAAGCAGAGCGAGATCTCGGAGGAGAACATCGTCTCTGTGACTGCCGACCAGCTCAATGAAGAGCAAAAAGCTGAGATGAACAAGCTGGTCGAGCAATTCCAGAACATGTACCTGCAAACGTACTGCAGGACTCGGCAAGGCACCCTTATCCAAAAATCTAAGATGGTAATGCCGAGCCCTGGAGACGGAGCCAGCACGTCAGCGGCAACACAAGACCACGCTGTTAAGACTGAAGACAGCGCCGCGCCGACGCTACAGGACCGCATCGACTCCGCAGTTTACTCTGCGTTAGTCAACCAATCGGGGATCCTGGTGAACACACTGACCAATACGGTTAAGTCAATCCTAGACGGTTCTATTCACCAATACAAGCCTCAAGGACCGATTTTCTTACTAGACAACAAGTTCTCTGCTTATCGGACCTTGAGGACCGATCTGAGTATGATTTCACAGCCAACGGCGCCGATTCCACCTCCATCGGCCCAGCCAGCGTCAACCATGCCGCTGGTTCTGACCAAGCAAGCGGGAGGAAGCCCCCAGCACATCACGGAGGAACAATTCGCACAATGGACGAAGGGGAAACAGCAGATGGGTGAGCCGGTGCAACAAGTTCCAGTCAACCAATCATCGGCTGGACAACCTCAGTTCACTCAGCCAAGCAACCCTCCACAAGAAGCTGCCTATAATGCGCCGCAAGGCTACCAGCAGCACGCTACAAAGCAATACGAAGCACAGAACTTAAACCACCACTTCTAGCCGTACTCCCCCAGGCAATATCGGCCAGAAGGCTTTCAGCAGCCCTGCTACCAAGAACTCCCTCACCAGCCCGTAGGATTCACTCAAGAGCACTGGGCCGATATGATAGCCGAAGTGATGCGTGATCAATTCGGTTTGAAGCCCAAGGAGAGTTCCACAGTGTATCGGCACCCCTACCCCGAGGAGTTCGATAGAGTGCCGTTGCCAAATCGGTACAAGATCTCGGACTTCTCCAAGTTTTCAGGGCAGGATAATGTCTCCACTTACGAGCATGTTAGCCGATTCTTAGCTCGGTGTGGTGAGGCATCGGCTGTGGAAGCGTTGAGGGTGAGATTTTTCCCTCTGTCCTAGTCAGGTTCAGCGTTCATGTGGTTTTCCTCTTTGCCCTGCAATTCCATCAGAGGATGGGTCGATCTGGAGAAACAGTTTCATAGATACTTTTACAACGGTGTACAAGAGATGAAGCTGTCCGATCTCACCGCCATCAGGCAAAGGGTTGACGAATCGGTCCCGGAATACATCCAAAGATTCAGGGACATAAGGAATAGGTGTTATAGCCTCAGTTTTACCGATTCTCAACTGGCCGATTTGGCATTCCAGGGATTATTAGGGCCGATACGAGAAAGGTTCTCGTCACAAGAATTTGATAGCCTAGCTCAGCTAGCACAGAGGGTATCGGCCCATGAACAAAGGTTCGAGGAGGCGAAGAAGTTTGCAAAGAAAATCAACACTGTATATCAATACGCCTCCGACGAAGAAGATGAAGATGATGCCGACATCGATCTGGCTGAGTGGGCCCGGATGAAGAAGCCGACAACGTGCAAATGGGCCAAGAAGGGCGATAAAGAGGATAAGTTCGACTTCGACATCAACAAGGCCGATAAAATATTTGATCTACTCTTGCAAGAAAAGCAGATTCAGCTGCCAGTAGGTCATATACTGCCATCGGCCGAGAAGATCAAGAAGAGAAGATATTGCAAGTGGCACAACACATATTCACATCATACCAATGAATGCAAGATCTTCAGGCAACAGATTCAATCGGCTATTGAACAAGGCAGGATCAAGATTGATGAAGCCAAGCGGCCGATGAAGATAGAAGGACACCCGTTCCTAGTTAACATGGTGCGGGCAGACAGGGCCGATAGTGATTCCTATCGGACCAACAAGCGACCTCATCAAACCTCAGAAGGCTTGATCAAGAAGTACCAGCGGAGGCGGGAGGAGCAAGCACAAGAGTACTCTGACCAAGACAGATCCTATGATCCTCATTGGGAGTGTGAATTCTTTCGGTTCTGTTGGAACGAAGGAATGAGGTTGCCAACAATTCAAGACTGTCCTGCATGCAACAATGTAGAAGACTCTCACCAGGGCAGCTCGAGTAGACAAGCGCATCGGCCGAGCAAGCAAAGAAAATTTGTACATGAAAGGCTAGGGCCGATGCACCACGATCGTCAGGACGAAGACGGCGAGCAACGTTAGAACCCTCAGTGGTGCCCAAGCAACACGTTTAGCAAGACTCAGAAACGACGGGTACAGCGGCCGAGGCAGAGGGAGCAGATCCAGGAGCAGCAGGCGACAACCACCCATCGGCCCACCAAACTAAAAAAGAGTGGAGGATAAAATCTATGGTGGCCAAGGCCGATGAGGGCGCCACGAAATCAACACGAGCTCCTACGTCTGCGAAAGGTAAAGGCATAGCATCGGCTTCTGTTAACATGGTTTTCGTGTTGCCAGCAGAATACAACGTACAGATGGCCGATGAAGCAGTAGCCGACGAGGAGATAGAACAATCTTCGGCTAGACTACAGTTGTCACCAGACCAAGCCGTGTTCGACAAGCCAGCCAATACTAGCTACAGGCACCTTCGGCCGTTATACATCAAGGGGTTCGTCAATGGACGGCCGATGACAAAGATGCTGGTCGATGGCGGCGCGGCAGTGAATTTGATGCCATATACTACTTTCAAGAAGCTTGGAAAAGTACCTGAAGATCTCATCAAGACCAATATGGTGTTAAAGGACTTCGGTGGCAACGCATCTGAGGCAAAAGGGGTGTTGAATGTGAAGCTCACAGTGGACAACAAGACAATACCTACCACCTTTTTTGTCTTCAATGGAAAGGGTTCCTACAGCTTGTTGTTGGGACGAGATTGGATCCACGCAAATTGCTGCGTTCCTTCAACAATGCATCAGTGCCTCATTCAGTGGCAAGGGGACCAAGTTGAGATCGTGCAGGCCGATAGGTCAGTGCATGTGACCAATGCCGATCTCGCAGTTTGGGAGATGGAGGGGATCGACTGCCTGTCCTGGCGAGTATGGGAGGCCGATTTCCTCAAGGTAACTAATTGCGACATTGAGACGATCGAAGATCAAGATAAGCAGTTGCTTTAACAAAGATGTACCATCCACTGCCCAAGATGAACAAGCTAGTCCCTACACAGACGATTCGGTGGATGAGTTAGATCAGAAATTGGGACAAGGCTTTACGTCGGCCGATGAACTTGAAGAGGTTGACATAGGAATAGGTGATAGGCCTAGGCCGACGTATGTAAGTGCTAACCTACCAAGGGATTATAAGAATAATTTGATAAATCTTTTGAAAGAATTCATGGATTGTTTTGCATGGGAATATCATGAGATGCCAGGATTAAGCCGATCGATTGTAGAACATCGGTTACCTATCAAACCAGGCTATCGGCCATTTAAACAAGCTCCTAAGAGATTTAAGGCCAATATGCATGAAGCTATCAAAGCAGACATCACAAGACTTTACGACGCTAACTTTATCAGACCCTGCCGATACGCGGAGTGGGTTTCCAACATAGTTCCAGTACTGAAGAAAAACGGCAAGCTCAGGGTGTGTATTGATTTCAGAGATTTAAACAAAGCAACATCAAAAGACGAGTACCCTATGCCGTTGGCCGATTTGCTAGTTGATGCGTCTGGACACAAGATCATTAGCTTCATGGACGGAAACGCAGGCTATAACCATATTTTCATGGCCGACGAAGATATCCACAAGACAGCTTTCAGGTGTCCGGGGGCAATCGGCCTATACGAGTGGGTTGTTATGACATTCGGCTTGAAAAACGCTGGAGCTACTTATCAGAGGGCTATGAATTATATTTTTCATGATCTTATTGGCTCGCTGATTGAGGTTTATATCGATGACGTCGTCGTAAAGTCAAAAGAGTACGATATGCACTTGGTCGATTTACGCAAGGTACTAGAAAGAGCAAGGAAATATGGTCTAAAGATGAACCCTAACAAGTGTGCCTTTGGCGTATCGGTCGGTCAGTTTTTGGGTTTCTTGGTCCACGAAAGAGGAATTGAGATTACACAGAAGAATATTGACGCTACAAAAAAGATCAAGCCTCCAACTAACAAGACCAAGTTACAATCTCTGCTCTGCAAGATCAATTTTGTTTGGCGTTTTATATCAAACCTGTCGGGCAGGATAGAGTCGTTCACTCTATTATTGAGGACGAAGGACGATCAAGAGTTTACATGGGGTGATAAGCAGCAAAAGGCGTTGGACGATATCAAAGAATATCTGAGTTCACCACCAGTTTTAATTCCTCCACGAAAAGGTATTCCTTTCAAGTTGTACCTGTTGGCCGATGAGAAGTCTATCGGCTCAGTTTTGGTTCAGGACATTGACGGCAAAGAAAGAGCTATTTTCTATCTCAGCAGGAGGTTATTGGATGCCGAAACAAGGTACACGCCAGTGGAGAAGTTATGTCTATGATTATATTTTTCATGTACTAAGTTGAGGCATTATTTACTTTCCAATGAGTGCATTGTGGTAAGTAAGGCCGATGTGATGAAATACATGTTATCGGCCCCCGTGTTGAAAGGGAGAATTGGGAAGTGGATTTTTGCCTTAACAGAGTTTGATCTCAGGTATGAATCGGCCAAAGCGATCAGGGGACAAGCCCTGGCCGATTTTATTGTTCAACATAAAGATGATTCAATTGCATATTCAGACATTGTTCCATGGACGTTATATTTTGATGGGTCTATTTGCAGACATGGATGCGGTATCGACCTAGTCATCATATCCCCCGGGGGGCAAGCTTCGAGTTTGCGTTTACTATTAAGCCTTATTATACTAACAATCAAGCAGAATATGAAGCTGTTCTTAAAGGTTTACAGTTATTACAAGAGGTCGAGGCCGATTCCGTGAAAATTATTGGCGATTCATAGTTGGTCATCAATCAACTTTCTGGGGACTATGAATGCAAGAATGATATTCTCAGAGTCTACAATGAGGAGTGCAAGGAGTTGTTACAAGCTTTCAAGATTGTGACGATGAGGCATATACCCAGGAAGCAGAACTTCGAGGCCAATGATTTAGCTCAGGGGGCATCAGGATATAGGCCGATGGCCAAAGATGTTCAAATTCAAATTGCAATTGTGGATGCCGATGATTGGAGGTGTGCTATCATCGAATATTTGAGAAATCCTTCTCAATCGGCATCACGAAAGATGAAATACAAAGTTTTACACTATGTCTTGCTGGATAACGATCTATACTATCGGACGATTGATGGTGTATTGCTCAAGTGCCTGAGTTTAGAGGAAGCCAAAGTTGTTATGAGCGAGGTACATGAAGGGGTTTGTGGAACACATCAATCGGCCCATAAAATGAGATGGCTCTTAAAGCGCGTTAGATATTTTTCGCCGACAATGCTAGAGGATTGTTTCAAGTATTATAAAGGGTGTCAAGACTGTCAAAAGTTTGGAGCAATTCAGAAAGCGCCGGCATCGGCTATGCATCCAATCATAAAGCCGTAGCCGTTTCGTGGATGGGGTATAGACATGATCGGACAGATTAACCCACCATCAAGCAAAGGACACAAGTATATTTTAGTGGCTACAGACTACTTCACAAAGTGGGTTGAAGCCATCCCTCTTAAGAAAGTTGATTCCAAGGATGTCATCCAGTTTGTTAAAGAACATATCATATACAAATTTGGGCTTTCACAAACATTGACGATCGATCAAGGATCAATTTTCGTGTCCGATGAGTTTGTTGAGTTTGCCGACAGCATGGGCATTAAGCTATTGAATTCTTCTCCATACTATGCGCAAGCTAATGGGCAGGTAGAAGCTTTTAACAAGACGTTAATTAAGTTGATTAAGAGGAAAATTGACGAACAGCCGAGGCGGTGGCATACCACGCTGGCCAATTCCCTTTGGGCGTATCGGATGACTTGTCATGGTGCAACCCAAGTGCCATCGTATCAGTTGGTTTATGGACATGAAGCTGTACTGCCGTGGGAGACCAACATCGGCTCAAGAAGGATTGCATTGCAAGACGACTTGACAGCCGATGAGTACCATAATCTTATGGTTGATGAGTTAGATGATTTGGCACACTTCGATTGCGGGCTTTGGAAAAAATAAAGCGAGATAAAGATCGAGTTGCTCGTCATTATAAAAAAAAGGTTGTCGCCAAGTCATTTGAGGAAGGGGATCTTGTTTGGAAATTAATACTGCCGATCGGCTCCAGAGATAACAAGTTCGGCAAGTGGTCACCTAATTGGGAAGGTCCTTTTCAGATTCATCGATGTGTTCCTCGCAATGCTTATCTACTAAAAGGATTGGATGGAGAAATTTATGGCTGAGCCCTTAATGGCAAGTACTTAAAGAAATATTACCCCAGCGTATGGATCGATTCATGATCGGCTTGTCAGCCGATTTATGATCACAGCCGATGTACAACTCATTGCCTTGAGATGGCCGATATACACTATCGCCCTTAGTTCAAATTTTACAACATGAGCCCTCATCTTCCAAAATTTGGGGGGCATATATATACAAGCAAGCAAAGCAATTCTTTAAGTTTATCAGATCGATTCAAATTTATGGACTTTAAAATTTTTTCGGTTCAGATCATATTCGGCTATTTGGTCTATGAGATATAGGTTAATCAAAACAAGAGGTTATCTTTTTACAGGAAGAATATGAAAAGCATATTACATCAGCCTATGAAGTTTTCGATAGCTGCAATGGCCTTACGACGGATTTGATCGATGTCTTCTATTGCTTGAGCGTCATCGGCCGTCGACTCTGGAATTGGCTTCAAGGACTTGCTCAGGGTCGCAAGGTATTTGGCCGATGCCTTCAGCTTCGCCGTTTGATCTTCTATGGCCTTGGGTGATGCAGCTATCCCGGCTTCAACTTCTTGGATCTCCTTGCGGGTTGCTTCTAGCTTCAATACTAAGTCTGCTTCGAGGCGGTGGAGTTCCTCAAGCCTATTGTTTAAGATGATCGGCTCAACAGTCAGCTCATCCAACCTAGTCTTGTCAGAATTGACTTGAGCTTTGCTAGCAGTTAAGGCCGATTCCAAGTTTTCACGTTCCCGCCTCTCCGCGATTCTCTCTTTAGCCTTATGGAGTCTGAAGTGGTATTATTCCAAGAAGATGGCCGGTGTCAGGATCTCCATCAGGTCTTCAGGCAGTTGATCTTGAATTTCTTGTACCCTACTCCTGATGGGATTGCAGTTCTCCACCAAGGATTCCAATGATGATTCCAGCCGATTAGCGATATCGGACAGCTAGCTCTTCAAGTCTTCAGAGATTGACGCCTTGGCTGTGGTGGCTCTTTGTCCTCGTCATCAAAAATTGGCCGATATCAAAAAAAAACATATCGGCTAAATTTTGCAAACATCAAGATAGGGCATGGTTAACCCAGTCAAACAAAAATCGGCAAGGGATTCGAAGTGATCTGGTTTACCTGTGATAGGGTATCGGCTGTGCTTGCATCGGCCTCCTGTTGTTGTCCTGAGACGGTGGGCGAGGGGGTTGGCCAATGTGGTGCAGCTGAAGAAAGGCAAGAAAACGGTGATCAAATCCATATTATCAGAGGATTGAGGCAAAAGATTAACTCTTACCGAAGCAATCGGAGAGGGTGGTGGAGAAGGAGAAGGTGTTCTCAATCGGGCATTGGCTTGTTAGCGCTTTTGCAAGGTTGCCTTTTTAGTTCTTGGTAAAGGGGCCGATTCAGTCCTTTCTTTAAGTAAAGACGATGCAACGACCTGGGAGGGAAATCAAGTTATAGCATACCAGTAGAAGGAGACTGTATAATTTCAAGAAAGGGATTATATTAACCTTGCGGACTGCATGTCTGGTTCTCCTTGGCTGAGCGGCGTCGGCTTGGTCATCGGCCGGTGGAATCTTGGTGGTTGTAGCCGATGGGTCTTTAGTTGACCTAGCCGATGGCTCTTTAGTAGTGTTGGCCGATGGATCTTCTTCTTCAGGCAGATCGGCTACTGCTGCATCGTCCTCTTCCTCCATTACTTGGTCATCGAGGAATTCTTCCATGGAAGGGTCTAGTTCGTCAAGATCAGCCTGATCGTCCGTCCTGGGTTTCTTGCTGGTTTTCTGAGTTTTTTCTTTTACTGGCGCCTTCCTTTTAGGAGTGTCTTTGGTTATCAGCCCTTGGAGCAGTGATGATATCTTTGGGGCAGTAAGGCCGATAACTGACTCCAGGACAGTTCTTCCTGATGGAGCCAAGACCAGAGCATAGGAGATTTTCTGCCCACTGTTGCTGACTAAAGGCATTGGGGCGTCAGGAACCTGGGGACTGATATTATCAATAAGCTCTGTCAAATAGAACCTGGCCAATTGATGGAAGAGGTGAGAAGCCCACTCCTGCCACCAAGATTGGAAGCTGATGTGGATGAAAGGACTTAACCATAATCGGTCACAGTCGCCCAAGTTTGGTACTCTGATCTCCAGGGCTTTACTCATAATCAGGGCCGACGAGACCGTGCCCCTGCTCTCTAGGAGCCGATGGAAGTGTAGGCTGATAGGAAGTTGTCCAAGCCCACATTGTCTGACAGCCACCATAGGGTTGTAGAATTCGTATGACAAGCTGGTACTTCTGCCTTGAAATAGCCTACTGGGAGCAGGCAGGGAGTGATGCCAATCATGAAAATCTCCCTTGAAACCATGTCATCATTCAATTGGCTCAGAGTCAGATCGGCAGGGAGCTCAAACTCGGAGTCTAAAGGATAGACGTACATGTCCATCCTGGCTGATGGAGGGCCAGTATAGAATCGGACAAACCAGGTGGATATTTCTTCGGCCGATTGCTCTGCTCCAGGACAAATTGAAGCTGCTTCTCCAAAGGACATGCATCTCCTTGACAAAGGATCTTCATTGTCAGTATAATCTGATGGGAAGATTGAGTCTGATAATGGAGGCCGATCGACCATGGTGTTGGTGTGGATTGTTAACCAGAGCTGGATAAACCACCATGGACCTCCATGTGCCACTGTCCGTTTTAGCATTAAATCTTGAGTGGCAGAATAAAGCCGCCGATAAACAGCTCCAAGGAGATATCGGCCAAGGGGAATTTGCTTCTTTCCAACCAGGGCCTGAGCTAAATGTTGACAATTCAAAGTGGGGCCACAGGTTGATCCACAGAAGACAAATCTTTCTAACCATAGAGTCAGAAAAGCCACATGCTCTCTCTCTGAGACAGATCCTTGTTCCATATGTTCAGATATGTATCCAGACCAACCTCCAATCTTCTTGGTCTTCAGCTTGTGGGTGCTGTTAATGAGGAGGTTGAAGGGATTGATCTTAGAGTGTATGTCTAATCCTGTCAGCATCTTGACATTTATCAATGTTGGGGTCATCGGACCTTGCCGAAACAGAAAAGCATTTAGGGTGCTGGACCAAAAATAGGTGGCTGCTCACATGAGAGGTTCATTCTTCTTGGTATCGGCCAAAGATAGAGTGATGCACTGGCCGATTCATATTTCGTCTCAATGAACTTGCTTGGCCGCGGCAATCCTCTTGTACCAAGTCCTGTAGCCGTTGAGCTTTGACGGCCAAGATCTAAAAGTGTGCTTTCATGAAGCAGCATTGGGCTTTATTTCCTTGAAGGGGATTCTGTTTGTCTCTGTGTTAATCAGCCAAGTTGGGTCAGGATTGCCCATGGGGCCCAGAAGGAACCGGTGTGATTTGTCATTGGTGGGAATTAAGATCTGGTTCTTGAAGACCTATGGCATATGAACAGTGATGAAACATAAGACCCAGGGGGCAAGAGCAGAAACCCTAGTTTGAAAAATTCGGCGGGAAAATGAAAATGTGAACTCAGAAAGGATTGACTCACCACGGGGATCTCAGAAGTGTAGAACGGTAAGGAGGCCATTGATGTGGTTGAAGAGGTCGTCGATGAGGGGGTTGATGCCGAAGAGATGTCAAGGAGTTGCCAGAGTCGAGAGGCGCAAGTGGCTGATGAAGAACGGCGCAAAGAAATCGGCGGCGGAAGACTGCGAATCTGGATCTGCGCGGTTTTCAGACAAACCCTAGCGAAAAAGTCGATGGGTTCCTCGGAGCTAATTCCATCACATTATATAATGAAGCGGAATTGGGGGCATGTGTAATAGCAGATTTTCGTAATCTACTCAGAGAGGAAAGAGAAAACCGACGCAGAGAAGAGAGGCCAAGTTGGAGTCGGACCAAGTCTTGTATCGGACTCAGCAAGTGTATCGGACTGGAAGAGGCATTAGCAGAAAGGGTGTATCGGTCGATACGGATTCAATATGGCTGTTGGCCGATAGAGGCAGAAAGTTGATAGAGTTAGCATGGGCTTGGCTTGGGCTCAGGATAAGCTTCAAGGAGATTGCCAAATAGAGATAAGGCTCGGTTTTAGGCAATTGTATCTTGTAAATTAAGTAGGTTTAGATCTAATCTTTGGCAAGAGTTTACCGCAAAGACTTGTTTGTTAGTTAGAGATAAGATCGTGTCCTATCAGGACCATGTTGTAATCTTGGGTATAAATATCCCGGTAGTCTGTACATAGAAACTCTCTCTCAGTCAACTCAACACGATTCAATCTACTTTAGATGCATCGCCAACCCTCGCAAGAGGTTAGCTTCCGGTGAGTTCTTGCTTTCCTAGAGCAGAGGTAAGAACTCGTACCCAACGATCTACATCGTCGGGGCTAGCGTGTCGCTTTAGACACGTTTAGCCCTGGCGATGTGATCGTCGTCTATCATGTTTTAGCTAATCTCGACGTGGCTTTCTAATTCTAGCTCGCCAGCGGTAAACTCGTTTTAGGGTTTTTTGCTGACGATGGTCGAATTAGGTTGCTCGTCTAGATTATCTAAGGCATCTACCATCCCCAAAAGTAATTGACGGCTTGATTTTCTTTGTGTTAACTCTCGATCTACACTTTGAGTTGCTATCGACCTTAGTCGTGTTTCAAGGTTTAACTCAAAGCCTGTTTTCGATCGTAATTAAGGATAGCACCGGAGTTTCAGCCGGTCTTACCTAATGCATGTGATTATTTATGTTTTTGCATGTATTGGCCACTTGTACAAGCAAATCATTAAATATAAATATATTTATTACAGGATATTCTTAGGATTTCTCTATGATTAATATATCTGTATTGGCTGATTGGTTTGTATAAGTTTGCACTAGAGTATTAGCTAGTGTATTTATCTTCATGCATCCCTCATCGGTCGATTCCATTAAATTGCCACAAACACATTAACATGAGCCGATGGGATTAGATCTATTTACCAATCTTATTATGTCATAACCTCAAGTAGGTCTATATGGCTTTGCCCTATCGGCTAGGCTCCCACGATGCAACATCGGCCTATCGGCCGATCGGCCATCGTTTCTAATATGGTTTACCTGTTTAATCTTGTTGATTGTAGATCAAATTAACTGGCACGCCCTACACGCACCTAGGCAAGCCATTGGACCTGCACTAGAGGTAAGCAGATCTCCCAGGCTGCTGTGGAAACGTGGAACCCGTTTTATTGCGAGGCGGGTCGAAATTCTACGCCAACAGGTGGGTACGCTCTTGTCTTTTTAGAGAAGCTGTATGAGGAAGTTAATGTTGTAGATCCCTCCGAGAGGTTTGAAGCCGACTTGGAGAAAAGGAAATTGCAGTAGGTCTCGGCGGTGTTTGGTAACCCTAACGGAGCCAAGTGGTTATCCCTTCCCGACTGGTTCGGATCCGAGTCGAGGAGAGAAATCTTGCCGAAGTCATTAGTGATGAAGTCGAGGCTGTCGAAACGGTACGCATGTCCTGGAGGGAAGACGAAGTCGTCGATGCTTGAAGTAGATCGCATTGCAATTGTCAGCGAAAAACTTGACACAACCCCTACCTGGCACGTCAACTATCGAAACTTGATTTCAGCAATAAGAAAAGGGGGTAGTGTACAAGATCTAAAGTGAATGGGTGATAAAACAAAGGTTTATACAAGTTTAGACCTTCTCGAAAAGAAATAATACTCTACTCTTATTTCGAGGATTGTATCTGTCAAGTGTTCTATTGATCTGACGATCAAGTTATGATTCTGTCCTCAAGGAGTGTTCTGTCCTCTTTATATAAGCTAAGAGGACAGGGTTACAAGATAGAGACTTAACCAAATACAGTATAAGTCTTCTAAATCCACTCTACAATATTATCAACTCAAGACTATAAGCTGTTCCTTAATACACAAAAAAACGTAATACCTAAGTCCTAAGCTGTTACATGTTCAATATATACAATTTATCCCCTATAACCAGTCGGATAATCCAGCCGTGTGTGTATATAGTACTTATAATCTCCACACTGATGATCACGGATTAGGACTAACGCGCTACTACGCAGCATGTAGTCACGTCCAATCTTTTTGTACTACAATTTTTGCGCGCGCTGAGNTGTTTGGACATGTCCTCTAGCCGCCCATTATAGCCATATCCATTAAATCAGCCGACGAACTGCGTGACATATGGCATTGCCCTGTCGACCATCCCATGCACCATGCATGATTGCCCCTAATAATCTCTGAATCATGAAGATGTTAGAGCCGGCCCCAGCTTGGCCTGGTCCACAGGGCCAGCACTGGGGCTCGGCCAGCTCGTAGAGTCGCAAGTAATGAGGTCGGCAAAGTCGCAAGCAGCAGCTCACGCGACCATGCGGCGAGGTCGATGCGCGCCGAGTCCGTTCGTGCGTCGTCGATGCGTCATGCATATGCTCTCGTTTTGATCGGATAACCGTTCGATTGATTCCCCTTGACGGCGTGAGCTTGCTAACGCGCAGCCCCCACGGCCGACATACCCCAGATCGGGAGGCCACATGGACCGAAAGGTCTAGTTAGCGAACATTTGACAACTTCCTATCCAGTGAATTTGTCGGATCGGCCTTGGGCAGTATCTCCTTCGTGCGCGCATTCGATTCGATCTTATCGAACGACGTTGTAGGGGTCGTCCAATTAATCTGATCACCGTTACCGACAAGTTCTGATGTAAAAAGGGGATATTTATTCATATGCTGAAGCCAACACTAACTAATCCAGTAGTCAGTCCTTTATACTAGCCTTTTTTTTCATGGAAACTTTCACAATTTATATTTTTAAAACCGTATATTATTTTTAAAATCCGTTTGAAGCATCGTACTCTACTCAAAATATATGACAAAAAAGTTCAATATCAAATATATTCAAACATTCAAAAGTAATTTACTCAAATCATAGAAGTAACTAAGTTTATATTAGAAGTAGCTTTTTATAGTATAGAAAGAAAACTCAGTGGATGATATTTGAAATAAGGAACTATGTGAACTAAAATACGGGCAAGATTCATGAGTAAATTTTTTTTCCTTTATTCCAAAGTAGTCATCGAAAAAAGTAATTTAGCATCATATAGAAAAGAACTATTCATAGGATTAAAAGTAACTAACGGCTAACGGCTAGGGAAACGTACCTAAAAAAAGTTGTTCTTCACGATATTAGAAGTAATTGTAACTAGAAAGAAGTAACCCTGAAAAAAATGAAGAAACTCTTCACGATATCTTCATGTATTAGAAGTAACTACACTACTTAAAAAAAACTTTTTACGAGAAGTAATTACACTAATAGAAGAAAGTAACTTAAGTAACCACAGGGTTAGATGAGTTAATAAAAAAATAAAATTTAAATAATCCAAACATATTTAGTATTGTTCTTGTTTTGTAACATATTTTGAGTAAAATACGATGTTCAAATGGATCTTAATTTAAAAAATATAAGTCATCAAAAAGTTCTATACCAGAACCACGTATACTTGTGCAATGATGTGCACGACATTTTTGTTGGTACGGCAAGGAGAAAGTACAAGATGTCATTTTTAGTAAATAAAGTTGCCCATCGTACGAGTCACCAACTTCACTTGTCTCTAAGGGGGCTCACTTTGGGCGGGTTCGGATCACTTACTATACATGACCCTACGAAAGAGTTAGGAGTGTTTTCAAGATGATTCTTTCTTTGTCGAGATGCTACCCGATTTTCGTCGAGATGTGCATTCGTAGCATACGCACTATATAGTCGCATCCTTCTCTTTTGATTTTCTTTCCTTTCTTTTTTTTTGTTTTTTTTGTGTGGGTCTTTTAACTTTAGGAGGCTATTTTTCAGGTCTATTGCCTTTTCTTTTCATGGGCCGTACGGAAGTCAGGGAGACAGAGACAAGATAACTACGTGGAGATTGGATATTTTCCGTTGCTTTTTTCAAACAGTGCACCCAAAGAGTTCTTTCAACTTTTTTTTCTCTCTCCATCTCTCTAGATTCCCATGTGCTGGTGATGGATTTGATTTTCCCTTCCCCTATCCTCCACGTCTTCATCGATTAGTTCAAGGATTTGCATGCCACATATATGTTTTGTCCTTTCTCTAGCTTGTTTGTTTTCATTTGAGAGTTTGATTTGTATGTATGTTTTCTCAAATTTAAATCAGATCTTGTTTTGGCTGTGATTTGTTTTCTGCAAGTTTCTATAGTTTCCCCCCTTCGATCACATACAGTTTTTCCTTTAGTTCGACTGAAAATGTGTTGCACGGCTGAAAATGTGGATCCACTTTAGTTGGACTGAAAATGAAGCTTTTCATTTGCAACTGAGGAATGTGTTAGCACGGCTACTGTTATTAGTGTTGTGATTATGTTAAAAAAATTTAAAACATAGCGGCTTAGATTAAAGGTGTCTATTATTTAAGTTACATTTTCTTAATAGGGTTAAAAGGAGTTCATATCACTTACAACTTACCATTATTAATTTCAGTATTCATATATAATATACACACGCATTTTTTTCGATATGAATACAGTCATACAATATCGTTGGTCTTCTTCGTTTCTTTGCCGTGCGTAAAAAAAAATAATCACCGGTATGTACATATGGTACGCATGCATGTGTGGTGATGTTTGCCAGTTTGCGTATGTACGCGGTATGCCTTTTTTCTTTAACTGTAAGAAAATTTATGATTCGATTTAGAGAGGCTAATTCCAATTTACACATATCAACCAATAAATATCTCATGGGACACCTTACACAAGGCCAGAGCTAACCCAGTGATGACTGGTGATGTTGTTTTTTATCTTTTCAGACTGATATTGCCAATCGGTAGTAACATACTTTTTTTTTACTAAAATAACTTAACCTATTCTCATTATTACAAAACCCCTCATAGGTATCGTCTCACTTTTTTTTTATCTCCATGAGATAAAAAAAATATAAAACGGACACTTTTAAACAACTATAGGCGCCAGTTCTATAATAAAAACCAACACCAATACTAAAAACCGGTACCTATAATATATATATTATAGTTGTCAGTTATTAAAAACCGACACCTATAATATATTAGAAGTACCTTTTTTTAAAACCGACACCAAAAAACCAAGTATCTTTTTTTCAGCCACCCATCGCTCCCTCTCGCACTCGCGCCTCTCGCCTTCTCTCTCGCGCGACCGGCGACTGCTCCTCTCCTCTCCTCTCCTCCTCTCTTTCCGCCTCACCTCCCCTCCTCTCGCCCGCCTACTCCTCTCCTCTCCGTCCGCGCCCCTCCTTCAACTCCTCTGCGTTCACCACCCCCTCCTTCTCCTCTTCTCCATCCACCAGGGTGGACAGATCCGCCGGCGATGGCGACAGTGGTGGAGGAGGAGGCCATATCTGGCGGTGGCGGCAATGGAGAAGGAGGTCAAATCCAGACCCATCCTCTGCCGCTGTGTTCGATTCGTCTCCTACGCACGGTGAAGAAGATGGCTTGAAGGAGTCGCCGGAGGTCTCCTACACGCGGTGAAGAAGATGGCTTGAAGGTGTCGCCAGAGAAGTCCAACCTGCGTGTGGGCAGGTGTTTCCGCAATGCCACCATCCTGCTCCACCTCCCCACCTCCCCCATTGCCAAAGGTAAGTAAATCCCACCTCCCCTCCATCCCCCACGGCTGCACCCCCTATGCTCGCTCTCTCTGCTGTGTTCTGATGATGAGGAATGTGCCGCTCATGCAGGGTCGAAGAGCACAGTGTACAAGGGCGCGTCTGGGCAGGGAGCTCGTCACGGCCATTAAGCCCGTGCTGTTTGCCTTTGGTTTGTGAGATAGTATGTTTTGTTTGCTTTTTGGTGTATCCACAGATATTGTTCTGGAGTGTTCAACTAACGTAAAATTTGTTATCAGAACATCGCTAATATTCTGCTAATATTCTGTGAAAGATTTGGAGATTTTTTTTTTTACAATACTTCTACATATCTCTGTTCTGTTCGTATGCATCTGGTGCATTCCATGCATACGAATGGGCTGGGGATTTTTTTTAGTTTCAAAGATTATAACTGACACATATAATCGGTGCCGGTTCCAAAACCGACATCTATATGATTGGGCATTGGTGTCATCAAATTGGTACCGGCTAGAAAACCGGCACCTATGACCGGTTCCCAACCGGTACCAATAGCGGATCCTATACTAGTGTCTATCTTATGATAATAAATCGGAACAAGTTTTTGTTTAGATTCATTGTTTTAAGATATGTCACATGTTATGTTATTTTAGTGAGTTATCTATAATACATAAATATTAATAGTGATGGTATCCATTCTCAAACTACCCCTACAACTAACATTAGGATCTTACAATCTATACTATTACATTACCTTTCAACAAGTATGTTCCTATTTCACTATTGACTTTTCCCAAATTTCAAAACCACCTAAATTTTAATTAAAAAATTATAATATTACTTAGACTAAATAAGTGTTTATTAATTAATTTACTAGTAATAATGCACGTGCAAGGCACGTTCCTGCGTTAGGAGTGCATATGGTAATCATTTAAACACAATCAAGTTCATTATGTTTTTTCCACGATGTGTATTACAATGAACATATAAATGTGAATGTGAAGCTCAATATTACCACATATCACTCCCTTTACACTAACTATATAAATGAAGAACAAGCAACGATAACCAAATATAAAATTTGTCATAATGATACCAAATATAAAATTTTTCATATCTTGATAAATGTTTGGAAACCTTGAGCAATAGAACTGTCTAAGTATTTAGCATTTAAACAACTCCACTATGTAAAGTGTCTAAATTGGTGGGGGTCTATAAATCTACATTATAGCTTCTTTGGTCAACTGGTTACGCATGTGCACACATGCCTAGTTATATAGTTGCTTGTTGCCTTGTTGACAGTGCTGCTCCATCTGAGAAACCCTGAAAAACGCCAAATACAATGGGAGAAAAAGAGAAAAGAATTACTGACAAAAAGTATCGACAATCTCTATCATGATATATAATAAAACTGATTTATAATTTGTTACTACTCTTTTTGGGGAACACAAATTAAACTGATGAAGAGAAATTAGCATCAAACCTGTCAGATCAGTTGTTTTCCGTTATCTCTATACCACAAAATTTCAACATTATCTTGCTACTGACATTTTGAATTTTGGTCCTAAATCCACGCCTATGCTAAAGAAAAATAACAAACCGATTTTAAAGGAACCAACCTATTGTAATCTGACCAAAAGCAACCGTGCAATGTTGCATAAAAAAATATTCTGGATTTTTGTTGTAATATTTTCTTTTTCTGAAAACAATACTCTATGGCTCTACCTGCCCTCAAAGGCTACATCTTTTATTCTTAGCCTTTATGTTCATCAACCGAATTTCAGCTCACCTTTACCAAGGCAAGTTATTATCAAGGGAAGCATTGTTATTATATAGTATCATAATTTCCTATTCAAAATGATGGTGATGGAATCAAATAAAGTTTGAAATATAACTTACTGTTGTATCAAAAATAAGATAAGACTGCTGCTGAATATCTTAGTTGAATAAACAAAGAAGCTAGACATAGACCGATCAACCTTTCTTCTCCCATCCCTGCAGCAATATCGTCCTGGACAGGAAATTGTCTTGCATGTATATATACAGGGTTTCATAATTTGAGATTAAAAAAGCGTGGGACCTAAGTATTTCAAAAATAGGTTATCACTATTTATCATGGGATTAGATAGAGTTGTACCAAATTTTAATTCAGATGGCAGAGTTCTCAGCTGCCAACATGAGCAACATTATTATTACCTCACAATAATATCTCAAGAAGATTCTGAAACTTAAAAAATATATATTGGTAAACAAGAAACACTGAGAAATGAAAATGCTTTGCAGAGCTCCTGCCAAGTAAAAATTAAAATTGTGCCATAAGTATTTAGTAACTTACAAAACAATAGCTTTATTTGATGAGAGGCATATACATTTAGCGCCAACAGTCTATCAAGGCCAAGATCCATAGCACTATTTACTAACGCTGAAAATTTTGCATCTACATAAATTGTGGTTCTATGTTGTTTCTAATAGAAAGTATTCACATTGTGCTAACATATATGCCTATTGAGCTGCAATTAGCAATAAAATTTAAAATTTTGGTAGTTATGTGCAAAAGGTAATTGACATGAATTACAATAGAACACTCTGAGGAAAATTAACAAAGTACGTTCCAGGAAGAAGTATATTTGAGGAGATACTTAGCTTTGGTTCTGGATATTTAAGCAAACAGCTTGAGGGCATCCTATAAAGTAAACAATATTAACTCGATTATGTGGTAGACAAAAGGAAAAATACAATGTTAACTCATTCCGATCAACCATGTTTGAATAACCTGCCAATCACAAATAATTCAGATCTCAACGGATTTACTTGCATTTGTCATGTATCTTGACTTGAAATTTTTATTCTGAGGGCCCATACTGTAGCATTGCCATAGTCTGATGGATGATGCTTTCTGTGAGATCGTACTTGTTCAGAATCTGGTGTTAAGCTTCCGTCAAAAGTTCTCCATTGCAGTAGGACAATGACGACCTGTCATGTTTGTGTCGGGCAACTAAGCAAGCTATAGGTCTCGACGCCAGAAATTTGGTGTGGAGATTACTGATGCTGTCCATTGTATTAAGGCGGCTCCTCCTATTTACAAAGAGTTGTAGCAACCTATAAACATGTATGTCACAAAAGAAACACCACTGTTCAAAACATGGATATTGCAAAGTTTTATTCACTCCAAATCTGAAGATGTACACACTGGCCTAAATATATATAAATCTCAAGACATAAACAGGTGACCTGAATATGTATAAACCTCAAGATATACACAGGTGACCAGAAGATTGACACAATAGTTGATTTACTTTTTCACTTACACTGAAAAGGTTGTGTATGGTCCAAACAGAATGAAAACCAGTCACAGAAATTGTTTCAGTAGAGAGATGGGTACCATTCCCTGGTCTCCCAAGCAGACTACCGTTCCAAAGGTCATCTAAGGTGCAGACATCAATTTCACAAGTTATGTTTCCTAATAACGTCTGAGCAGTAAAATTTTGTGTATATAGAATGATCTTCTTCTTTTTTTGCCCTGCCTCCCAGTTTACCTATTACTCTTTTTTCTTCTTGCAGGGAAAGCAAAATCAATCCCCGATGACTAATGCATAAACTGCACAAATTTCATAAAGTGCATGCATATGTGCATTCTGATTTTCATCTTAGATGCAAGAATTTGCTCAAAAATAAAAATGATCTTCAGCCAATGTGCAGAGGTATGCATAAACGCATCATTTTCATCGAGCAGTAGGGGAGCTGGTACTTGTCGGTGTCGTCTAGCTCGGCGCTGCCCAGCAGCTCGGGGGCGAAGGAACGGCCCAGGATGGTGGTGGGCGTGGCCACGGAGGGCGAAGGCGAGCGGCAGCGGAAGCGGATGCAAGGAGGGTGAGGAGCAACGGGTGGCGTCGGGGCTCGCGCAGGCGGGGTCGACGGCGAGGCACGCAGGCGGAGGAGACGACGGTTAGGGCGCGCATGGTGGCAGTGATGGCATAGGCGGCGACGACGTTGGCTGGGAGCTGGGTGGACGGCGGCGATGGTGGGCTAGGGCGAGTGCGGGAGAAGCCGGCGGCGGGCTACGGCGCAGGGCGGTGGTGTCGAAGTACCGACGCTGGGAGGAGTCGGGGAGAAGAAGCGGTTTCTGGGAGGAGATGGGGAAGAAGCGGTTTCCGGGCGCGCGTGATGAGGTGGCGGGGTAGGGCGAGTGGGTCCAACGGGCGCACGTGAGGAGGCGGCGGCGGCGGCGCCGACGGACCGGGCGCGAGGGGTAGTGTGAGCAGGAGAGAAGGCAGCGGCGGCGGAGCAATGACGCCGATGGAAGGCCGAACCACCGCGGTGTGACGGATCCGTGGCATCGGCGAAAAGCTGGACTACCAGGACGCCGATTGCGGTGGCGACAGCGATGGAAGTGTGGGCGTTGGCCGTGGGAGACATGGATGCGCACGTCGAGCAGTCGAGCAGGGACTGACGCCCGACGACGCTCGGGTGGGATGTATATGTATCTACTACAGGACGGGTGCCTAGGCGTTGATGGAGCGGAGGTTGTAGGCGCGACGACGGGATTAGCGGAGGTGTCCACGCCGATGGGGGCGGTCGATGTGCGCCTCGGTGGGGATTGGTGATGGATGCGCGATGCGGGATGGATGGATAGATTCACGCATCGGTGGAGACTAGGGTACTGCTGATTTCAGAGTAGGATTATAAGGTAAAAACTTTTTATATTAGTATAGATATAAATTAAGAGAGAAATTTAATTTGTTTTACGTTACAACGTACGGGTTCTATGTTAGTTTTGGATGAAGGAAATATTCTTTCCCATGAATAACGGGATATGTCAAATCACGCAGCATTATTTTTTATTCTTTTCCAGCGTGCAGTACCTCAGCCCAACTCTCGGGCTAGCTGGCTAGCTCTAGCTATCGCTATCCCACCGGTACTGAATGTTCGTTTTAGCCAGAAACCGCGGTCAAATTGGCACGTATAAATGCAGCAGATTCCAGCTAGCTAGTTAAAGAACATCTGCCCAAAAAATAAGCTTCGTTCCAAAATAAGAAAAGTTTTTGGAATTAAACACGGTTATGTATTATGAAAATGAATAAAATTAAATAAATGACAGCTGCGATTGATTGAGAAGATGAGATAGGTCAACATATTAAAGAAAAATATTATGATTTGTTAAGAAAAGAATGTAAGTGGATAAATTGCTATATTTTAGGCCAAATTTTGAGTACTAGACATTGTTATATTTTGAAATGAAAGGAGTAATTAATTATAAAGAGACAGGCATAGTTTTAATATAGGGGCAAATATACTATGTCATTAATTACAAGATGATATCAGGTAAGTGTCACATCTGATACCCAATAGCCATCAGGTAATACTAGGTAGGTATCAAGTGATACAGGTGGGTACTAGGGCTGGTATCACGTAGATACTGACAAATCCCTATCTTTGTCGTCACAATCATTGTTCCCTCCACCTTACCTCCCGTCACTGCTGTGGTTGAGCCCTTTCGCCTCTCTTCCTCGTCATTGTTGGCCGACGGTGGTACTCGATGACAAGGACAACGATGGCCTTCTTGTCCATGACGTGTCGATGCGCCTTCCTACCTAGTGTGAGGTCCTCGATCCGCGTGCATGCGGAGAACACCGCTGCAGTGGCAACGACATTGATGCACATGCCGCTGTCACCATCCACCATGGCGAAGAACTGCAGCACAGCTTGATGCACATGCTGGAGAAACAACAAGCTCGAGGGAGGACATTGGATCTAGATGTGGAAGGGACACCATCACCATTGCGGCAACAATCTTCCTCATCCTTCCTTTTGCCAGCCGCTACCAACTCCCCTCCTTTTGCCGTCGGATCACCCAAATTTGCCGATAATAAGCCACTAGACACCAAATCTGCAGCCTTGAGCACGCGACTACCAAATCTATCGTGCACCATGACGATAAGAGTCCAAAGAGGGGGTAGGCCCAATGAGAGAAGATTGATACAGAAGCCAGCAAGGCGCGAAATGCAGCACCAACTCCAAAGTGACCCATGTTGGCTGCTTGGTGGAGGAAGGAAAGGAGGCGAGTACGAGACAAGGTGAAAAGATGAGGCGCACAAAGGGCGTACCACATGGGGATGGGGATGGGGATGGATTTCGTCCCTAGCATTCCCGTAAAGGTCTTGTCCGGTTAATTCCTCCTCAAAAGGGATTAAAGGAGAATTGAAGGGGATTTTATTTCACACTTAGATCTTGTTCGATTAATCCCCTCCACAAGAGGGTTGAATTGATTTAAAGAGAAATAATTCCACATGTATTGAGAAGTAGAATTAATCCCCTTGATCCCCTCCAATCCCTCACTCCTAGGGTTCACCTTATCGTGTGGGCTAGGGTTACTGCCCCCCTCCCCCGCGGTAACACGATAACCACGGTTACCGTGAAAAATCGTGCAAAAATCATCCTTTGACCACACAAATTAAACTTTGACTTAGGTTTTGTCCAAAGTAACAAGTATTATAAACTAGGGGTATATGCATATTTGTCAACAATGTATATATAACAATATACCATGCACCTATTGTAGTAATTTTGAGTGTAAAATTCAAAAATTCGGCATGACCTTTTCTATATTATGGACATCGAAGCAATTCAACATTTCATAACATAATAAATCAACAACAATAATTGAACAATCTAACAATTCAAAGCATTATGAAGTCCACACAAAGCTGAAACAATAGAGTCCACAATATAATGTCCACAACTATAAATATGGTAGTTCATATGACAAGCAACACAAATATAGAAAGAAAGGATATAGAGAAGGACATAGCTTGGTGTTTCACTGATTGTAAGCCATGTTATACTCTTCTATGGACATGAGCATCAAGCTGTGAGTGTGTAACAACCCCGCATTGTATTCCTACCAAGTTTGACCTGTCCATGATGTTGTTGATTGCCACTAAACGTACAATTGAGTATACCACTGGGGCTCTTGCTATTCATATACCCATGAGGAGCAGGATAATCAGATGCTTGGGGACGATTGTACACATACATTGGATAGGAATTTTCAATGCTGGAGGCACTTAATGAGCTATAGCTATCCTGGGGCGTGTCAAACTGTTGTTGTTGTTGGTGGCCTCTCGGAGTAATGCTAGTTTGTTGTGAGCTTGGAGCATCATGATTCTGGTCTTGAGTTGCGTGAGTGAAGTCGGCCTCACCTGCAAATGATATAGTAGGAGGAAGATTAATAAGTCGTGAATTGCAAGGTGAAGGTTGTAGTATTAAGTAAACTATATTATACCAATGAATTGAATCATGCTATGGGGATCTGACTGAGATGTGTGACCCCTGGAAGGCACATTAGTGGTGCCTTGGCCTTCTTGACCACCATCATCTCCGTCATCTGTATCAATTCTGAAGCTACTGTCATCGGACTCTTGGTAGTCCGGGCTTCCTTGAGTGTCTTCATCACTATCAACACTCCTAGACCGTGTCGCTGTAGCTTTGCCCTTCGATTTTTTCGATGGAGGTGCTTTTGGCCCCTGTCGAGTCTTCCTTTTTTCAATATGACTATCGCCTATGTTCTTATTAGCCCACTCAGCCACACTAGAAGCCCTAGTGGCCCTGCGAAGGTTAGTCAAGTCCACTAGGTTGGCTACAAGTGGACTAGGCATGGGGACTTCACTCTTTGTTGAGTCTTCATCGAGTTCAGGAGAAGCATTGGAACGAGCATTGTCCATCCAGTCTTTAATCTGATTGTTAGTGCCATAGAATGAAGGGTCTGCTAGCCTCTGAAGGGGATCGTCATCCTCCTTCCTAATCTAGGAATTTGCTTGCTGTATGCGAAGACGAAGGTTGTAGTTCACATACACAAGCTTGGTGAGCTTCTTGTGTGTAAGTTTGTTACGGACCTTTGTATGTATGAATGCAAACGTGCTCCAATTCCGTTCACATCCACTTGAAGAGCAACACTGACCAACCAAACGCAACGCAAGCTTCTTCAAGTTCTGCGTGTCTGAGGTGAACATAGACCACCATTGTGCTGCAAAAGGTGAATAACATGTCATCCAAGTATTCTGAACACATCGAAAAGCAATATGAATTTTGATTGTTGCATTAGCAAGAATATACCAGGGGAAATTTTCCCATCCATCGCCATCTTTCTTGCCAGTGGCTTCCCAAATTCGCCACTCTTACACCGATACATCTCAACCTCCAGCAAAGCGGCAGCGGCCGTGTCGATGTCCGTACTTGCAGCGGCTTGACGGAGGTCTTGGAAGACGGTCGTACTTGCAGTGTAAGCGTAGTGCGTCCTAGGGTTCAATGCCGCAGCTAGAAAACATATCACAAATTAGTTGAAGAGTTATGTACTACAAATTGAAGATTATGTAAAGACCACTACTTACTGGCATTGATGAGTGTCTCATTGGTGAGGTCGTGCATCTTCTGTCCACAATATCTATGTAAGTATTGTACTTCTCCCTTTCATGAGCGAACAGACTGTCGTACTCCATTTTCAACAGTTGATATCTCAAAAGAACCTTCCTCAAATTGGGGTTTTTGTCCTCGTCAACAAACCGAAGGAAGGAATACATCGGTTGCACTGCATTCACTACTGCTTCCAAGTTTTCCCACCAACTGATGCTAGATAGGCAGGCGTGTGCATATCTACCCTTCGTTGTGCCACTGAACTTACTTGCCGTGAAGCTAGAGGAAGCCATCCACTGCATGAACTGTTTTCGCTTCCTAAGGAAACTCTAGAGGAACATGTAGTTGGTGCCGAAGCGCGTAGCATTCCACTTAACCAATTCACCACCTATCACTAATACCATCAGAGCATGCAGCTTCGAATGATTGTATGGCTATCTGCAAATTTTTCTATCACTACCAATCACCATATCATAGTCTGGCATCTTTCCAACCTCCTTAAGCATTAAGTCAATTGTGTGAGCCACGCAAGGTTGCCACACAATAGTTGGGTATTCTTGCCGCAGCAGTCTGCACGCCTTCTTGTAGTTAGAACCATTGTCAGTGATGATCTGTACGATATGTTCGTGGCCTACTTCGCGTACCACCTGTCTTATCTCCTGCATTTTTAATTCATGGAGTACAAATAAGTCCATCACATACACTTCATGATAACATATGAGGCAAATTTGTTGCATCCAGTTCATTACCTTAAGTACAAATTGAGCATCCTGACTTTGGCCCGTCGCATCGATGGACTTGTGAAAGAACATTATTCCATTGCAATATATCAAAAAGTTGATGACAGCCATACCCGTCGGTACAGTCCATGAGTCACACATCAAGGTAACACCATATTCATCCCAGTCACGTTTGAACCTCTCAAATTGCTTCTTTACGTTCTTCTCAGTAGCATCAAGGTACTTGCCATCTATCTCTCTACCTGTTGGAGAAGGTATATTTCCACCTACATTTGACATATGAAATATTAGTTTGTAAATTGTTTAGGAAAATGTAAATTGATATTAAATGCATACGTACCCCAATTCTGTGTCTCTCTCATGACGCTGACAAAGTAAGGATTATCGGCATTTCTTGCAGCAATGTTGGAGGTCAAGAAGAACCTTGCCAAGGACTAACCAATGGCCTCCCTCGCTTGCTTTCCCTTCTTTGTGAAGAAACCTGTATCAATGTGTGTCTGCACGGGGGACTTGGCAGCTGCTAGATTGTAATCTCTCAAAACAGGTGACTCCCTCTGAGATGTAGCCCTTCATAGCAAATTGGCAATTGGGTTACTTCTACCTCTCCGTGTCTCAGGCTGAGCACATCCACTGCCACCGCCATGCTCATATGTGCCACCTCGATCCTCCACACCTCTCTTGTAGTTATCCTCTTGTCGTAAGGCTTGCATGGCTGCTTCCATTTGTTTCTTCTCATCGCCATCACCTGTTAGGTCATAATAGTTGACCCTTGCCGCTTCAACTCTTCTTGCCTTATCACTCTTACGCCTATCACCGAAAGCTTTTATCCTGTCCAACCGGCGCTTGAACAAGTCACGGACATCTGGAGGCACTGAATTGCAATATGTTGTCCCCTTCCCTTTTCTAGCCAAATGAATTTTAAGTCAAGTTGCCCCACCACCGCTCTTATGCTGATGATAATATTTACCACGAAATCCATGTCCTATGCTCTCCCCGTGCTCCCACACAGGGTCCCTACTATCTGACATCTCCACCTTGAATCATATGAAAAAAATATGTCACTATAAAAGAATTCACCAAATTTCACATGAGCAACAAATGACCCATTATCGTTAAAAGTAAATTTACATCACTAAACATGAAGATATCTACTCAGTCAACAAATAACATACCATACAAAACCATTTTCCACATCACTACCATAATTCACAATATATATTTAACATCAAACACAACATTGACATATACAACTAAGGCTACTATTTGCACAATGTATATCACTAACATCAAACACTTTACAATATATATTTTACATATACAACTAAGCCTACTACTTGCACAAAGTTGACATATATATACAACTAAGGCTACCACTTGCACAACATTGACAAAATCATGCACAATGTTTAACAAATCCTAAATATATTGCTATTATTTAACAAATCCTAAATATACGGGGGAGAGGAGGAAACCGCGGTTTTAGGGGCGATTATCGCGGCTTTAACACGATAACCGCGCGGTAAGACGTGGTAACCGTCCCACACGATGACGCAGCCAACTATCTACTTGCAGCGATTATTGCTAAAATCACGCGATACCTGCACTAAACCATGCGATTACCACAGTTTATTGCACGATTACCGCGGGGAGAGCGAAGGTTACCTCGAGCCGGCTCCCGTAGACGATTACCGTCACATACCGCGTGGTTTCGCGCTCGCCATCGCATTCGCGACGGATCTGGCGCCGGAGCTCCCGCTTCTCTCTCCCTAACCTCCAGCAACCGAGTGGTAGCGATAGGAATCGGAGAGAGGACTCAGGAGATTTTTTCTCCCATAAATGGGCCTTAATGGCTGCATGAACAGTACGAGATCAGGCCCATTCCATTTCTTTTTTTTCTAATTTATTATGGACTTTCGGTTTAACCCTCAAATATGAATTTATCTTACTCTTTTTTAAAAAAATTCTTCACCATCTGCCACTACAATTCAAGAACAATATCTATGATTTTTTTTGATTTTTTTCGGAATTTTTGAATTTGGTTAAAATTTCTCAAACCCTAACTGCCGGTAATCGATCCCCTTCCCAGCGGTAAGCGTGGTAACCGCGGTTACCGCGCGATAATATGAACCCTACTCACTCCTAAAGATTAATTGAACAAAAGTCTTATTAAAAATAAAATTAATCTCTCTTAATCCCCCTTCAACCCCTTTCTTATAAGGATTATCCAAACAAGCCCTAATATAAAAGAGAGAATCCATTATATGCGACTGAGTTTGTCATAGGTTTACGATTTATCACTGACTTTGTGACATTCTAAAATATGCCATTGACTTTTGCTTAACTTGTATGATTTACCATCACCGTCCGGTTAGCCTCCATTAGTACTGTACAATTTTGTCCAAATGACCAAAATACCCATGTGACAAACACTTTCAAACTTTGAACAAAAATTTCGAAATATCATATTATAAACATAAGATTGTAAATATCCAAAATTTGACAAAAACTTAAAATCTGATATTTCAGAATTTTTATCCAAATTTTGGAAAATTTCATCCTAAGGGTATTTTGGTCATTTGGACAAAATTGTACAGTACTAACGGAGACTAACCGGACAGCAATGGTAAATCACAGAAGTTATGCAAAAGTCAATGACATATGATAAAACGTGACAAAATCAGTGATAAATTATAAACATATGACAAACTCAATGATATACAATGGATTCTCTCGATATAAAACCACGCCACCTTGCAAACGATCCTAGCTCCTACGCTGGCCGTCCGATCGAGATCCAACGTCAAGGACCGATACAGATGGTGATCAATCATGCCGACCATTTTTCTAGGTACGATGAACGGAAGAAAGTAGCACTATTAGTACGTACTACTAATGATCCCATTAATTCTTTCGAGATAAGCAAAGTACCGTTGTTTGTTGTTGTTATAGGATATAATAGGATAGGAATAGGTTATGATCATAAGAGAGGAGAAAGGCAAATAGTGCCGTCGGTCCCCTGCTTCTTCTTGCAACAAGGAACCAAAGGACGACGTCACTGGTTGTTGCCTTGTCGGTGGCCAATGGGTGACAGACAGGTGGGACCCACACAGAGCTGATGCTGGATTAACGTACAAGGAGAGGAGACGGTTGTGGAGATAATGCTATTGCTGGGGGATGGGGGTTTCCTCTCATGGCTACTGTAGAGAAGTTATTAGGCCGGCTTATTTTGGTGCTTATCTTATACTGGCACTTGCTTGTATAACAGCAGTACTCCCTGATGCCGTTGAGTATTTAAAATTCTTATGCAAATATGCAAGATATAATTTATTTTTTATCAAGGGCGTAGGCCCTCATTTTCATTAATAGAAATGTAAACTTTATATAAAAAAGAGAAAAAACAAAAGCAGAGCTAATCTCAATTCTTATCTCGTTTTCCTCTTTTTTAACTTGGACGGCTGACTGTGAAGTAAGCGCAACTGGTTTGTTTTTTCGGTGAAACCATCCATCCATTCAGATTTAAGTCATAGACTTTAAAATGGGTGCTTGTATTTATCGATAGTTATTTTTTTAATGGTAGATAACGTCTCTGTCAACAGCGAGATGTTTATGATGACTTTGTCAATTTTAAGGTAATACCGGCTCAACCTTTCGAAGATGCTAATAGCGATAAAGTGTGTGGGCGCGTTTAAAGGAATTAGTGTGCACACGTTTTAAATGTCTATGTTTATATGTTTATACTGTGTTTTTTTAAAAAAACAATTCAACAGCTGGTTAGATTGTGTCAGGTGCAATCTCACCCTTCACAAGAGCGAGACACTCTATGACTTACAGACAAAAATCACCTGAGGGACAGGACCAAGCCTTGTTACCTCACAAAGAACTGTGAACCGCGTGCCACCGATTTCACCCACCCAATCAGATAGCGCTGTTGCAAAAGAAATCACGTGACAACCATCCCGAGAAGCCAAAAAAATTTAAAAAACAAGGAAATCAGTAGCAGTAGCGGTGTTATATATTTCCTTAAAACAATTTTAAGCACTATATAAACATGTAAACACAAATCCCAAGATGTTATATAAGAATAAATGGTGAGATAGATGAGAGAAAAGTGAAAAGAGAGAAAATGTCACTCCTCGTGAAAGGGACAATCTCTACACAAACTCCAATAAACATATGAGAGTGTTAGAGTTATTGAGAATTGTGGGTTAGATGCAACCTATAATACATGTTACCCCTTAACTTATTATTATATGATATGTATGAAATTAGAGGTAGTATCCATTTTTATTATAAAACTTGCTCTTATATACCTACAAGTTTCATACTAAGGCAAAAGCACCTTTCTCAGCAAAACAGGCAGAAACATATAGACCACTCCAGGTCCACCTAGCAGCACAAGATCTGAAAGGAGGCAACTTAAGCCATGATTGCATCAGATCTTCCTCTTCTGCCACTCCATCCGTTTCATGTTGGTCCTCCATCCAAATCTTGCGCAAAAGATGCAATTTACCACTTATTCTTTAAGTCAATTTTTTAACTTCACCTCACTCGTTTTTCACACGTGCACTTTTCAAACTATTAAATGATATGTATTTTAAAAACTTTCTATATGAAAGTTATTTTTAAAAACCATTTTAATTTATTTTTAAAAAATAATTAATACTTAATTAATCATGCGCTAACGGTTTCTGTTTTAGTATCCTCTACCTGAACACACCCAGACCCCTCACAGCAGCTTTCTTCTTCCTTCGTTCTGTTTCTGCAAACCATACCACAAAGAAATCCAATGACATACATAATGAATTAGTTCCGTGGGATCACCCGGTAAAGTTTTCTGAAGCAAAGATGCATTTGCTGATTTTCCAAATGACCCAGAAGATGGCAGCCACTCCAACCATGATCAGTTGTTACATTTCTTTACCAAAGTTTTTTGGTGTGTTCTTTACTTCATCTTTCCAACTTCTACTTTCTCGTTTTTTGTTGGTACGCTTTCAAACTGCTAAGCGATATGTTTTTTAAAAAAAATATTAAAAAATTGCTAAAAACGTATTAATCTATTTTTTAAATTTTTTAAACTAATACTTAATCATAATCATGCGTTAATCTATGCTTCGTTTTGCATATGGGAGAAAAAGGTTTCCAACCCCTTCTTCCAAACACAGCGCTAGCTAGCCAATACCCAAACAGGTCATGTACATTCCCCACTGTTTTTATGTAAGCACTAAACCACATTCCAGACCAGTTTGGCCACTGGACAATCGTTGAATAGTCTTATTTGTGTTTTTCTATCTCCTTCCCTCCATTCCCTTTTAAACAGATTATCTTTGGTGAGAACACTGCTTTTTTTACATTAAACACATAAAGATTTTGATTTTCAGAGGGACCTTGAAGCCACCAATTTTTTCTTTACACAAAATGAGTTTCTTTGTATTTCAGAGATTTATAGAAAGACTTCACGGTGAAATGTCCATTTCTCATTATATTCCAAAATCAGTCGATCTTCTTGATCTTTTAGCTTCAGTTTTCAAAATTTTCTTTCAAAAAATTCCAAGCAACCAACCATCCCCATACAAGGTTCTAGATAAATCATGCTTACAATAATATAAATAATAGTTATCTATTTTCTAACATAAAATAAATAGTCAAACAAACATATATCTAAGAGTTACCAGTGTCATAAGAAAACCAGAGGAAGTATGTTCCTTTCAAGAGTGATTCGTTGCATTCTCTCTCATTGTTTTCGTTTCAGTTACTTGGATTATCATATGACTAAGAAGTTGAAGTAAATACCTTCCTAAGGAATATTTAACTATTTACTATTTTTAGACGTGACAATTAATAATTTACCATTTGGATCGACATGTCATAAACACATGGGCCAACATGCGTCTATTCCTAAAAAGAATATTCACATATGACATAAATTTCTACAAAGTAAATAGATGCAACCATTTTATGGATGGGCAAACCTTAAATTCTTGAACGGCAATGCTATATGATGGAATCCCGTGTACGGCGTGTTCAACATGATCCCCTCCCACNTCCCACCCCCCCTTGCCTCTTTCTTTTCCTCCGCCACCTTCCTCCGGCCCATCGCCTCCTCCTCCTTTTCACATGCCGCCAGCATCACCATGCCAAGCGACCCCCTCTTTTTATGTTCTTAGTCCCTTTACTGGATGAGGCTTCTCTAACGTACGTTAACGGGACACATGCCATTGACGTGTGGACCCATGATGGTGAGACCCACCTGTGAAGACCTCGTATTTCTCTGACTTTACGTTAGAGGTGTTGTGTCCCCCCTTGCCTCCTTCTCTACCCTCTTCTCCCCAACCTTCTTCACCGGCCCACTGCATCCTTCCCTTTACACACCACCCATGCCCAGCGAGGAGACGATGGCGACAAGGAGAGGTCTCCAATGGCAAGCCTTGACAACAGCGAGGGAGAGTTGGATCTTATTGCCAGGTCTCCTTTGTTGGCTTCCCCTTTCATCCCCATCGACGGCATCCTAGGAGGCGGAGCATCAACACCCCAAAAGGGGTGCTATACCACCGAGCGTCGTCGCCACCAAACACCAAGGACAGGGGAGGAAGCACCCTTCCATTTCTCATTCGCGGCAGACTTGAACCCCGATATCCTTGGCCATCGGATTTTGCGTTGCCTGAGCTCGTCGTCATCATCTCCAAGTGGGAGAACCGGCACCATGTAACCATCTTCATTCCTTCTTCTCTACCCCCTTACATGTCCAGACGGCAGCAGTGGCAATGGATCTGAACGAACCAAGCACAAGAACACAACAAAACAAAAACAAGGCGACTCTTTTCTCCTTTTTGTCCTCTCCACAGATGCAACATTCACAGCTTGCATCCTCTCTCTCACACACACTGACCCCGCCTACCTTCTGGTAACTGCACATGGCTGGTCTCGCTGTCAAACTGGCCCCACCCGACCAGTTTGCTCTGCCGTCCGTGCACACAGCACCCCGAATAAAAATGGCAGCGACTGCACAAGAAGAACCTCATTGCCATAGTGCCATAGTGGCGGCAGGTTCCGCATAGGGCAGTGATACTAGTAGTAGTACCCCTTTTCTTTTCATTTTTCTCCCTTCGGATCCTCTCACTTTCATGCCGTCTTCCTCCCATCGTCAGAAAGGCACGAAATTTGGAGTTCCTGGTCTCCTGGAGAGGGCAGAGAGGCGGGGATAGTTAGAGTATGGAGATGGCGCTAACTCCATGGTCGCTTCTGTGTTCCTCCATCTTGTTCTTGGTGCTATCTTCGTGCTCGTTGGCCAATGGGAGTGATGCGCCCTCTTCTTCTTCTCCGGCGACGTCTTCAGCCGCCGCCGACAATGGGACGGCCGCCTTGTCTTCAGCAGTTCCGCCGCCTCCGCCTGTTGGTACGTACGATGCTGGGGCTGAAACTCAGAATTTTGGTGTGTGTTCTTGCTGTTTTGTCTGTTTCGAGTTTGGAACTGCTTCTCTTTCCAGAGTTTGTCCTCTCTACATATTTGGTTAAGCATGCACTTTTCTTCTTGATGGCAAAAGAAATAATTTTTTTGGGGGTGATCGACATTGTGTTGTGTTGCCTGCATTCGAACCAAGAACTCCGCTTTATTTCTAGCTGAACAAACAAAAAATCTTCTTTGTTTTGAGTTCTGAAAAGAGGAATGCATTTTGGGATCTTACGTTTTGTTCAAATATGAGGGGGAAAAAACGTGGCATCAACGTTATCGCGGAAATCTCGCTGCGTGTTTAATAGAATCGTACCAGTTCTTCCGTTAGAGTTTACTGTCATCAAATCTTTCCAGGTTTCAAAGACTAAACCGAAAAAGATGGCGCATTTGTTCATGTCCAATTAATTACTCCTACTTAGTGGGTCTCAAGCTGCCTGCTGGCTTGCAGTGATCGTAGTGCACCACCATTTCCACCGCGAGCTGGTCATCGCCGCCGTCCTCGCCTGCATCGCCACCGTCACGATCTTCCTCTCCACGCTCTACGCTTGGACACTATGGCGGCGATCTCGCCGGAGCACCGGCGGCAAGGGCACCAGGAGCTCAGGTCGATCTTGCCACCGCTCATTCAATCCCTCACCCAATTTTGGTTCTTGAGCTAGCTGTAATTACAATTCTGGCTTAATACATGGTTCAGACGCAGCGAAGGGGATCAAGCTGGTGCCGATCTTGAGCAGGTTCAACTCGGTGAAGGCGAGCAGGAAGAGGCTGGTGGGGATGTTCGAGTACCCGTCACTGGAGGCAGCGACAGAGAAGTTCAGTGAGAGCAACGTGCTCGGTGTCGGCGGGTTCGGCCGTGTTTACAAGGCGGCGTTCGACGCCGGAGTTACTGCGGCAGTGAAGCGGCTTGACGGCGGTGGGCCGGACTGCGAGAAGGAATTCGAGGTGATTGTATTACTGTCAATCAATTGTATGCGAGAATTTTTGCGGTACAATTTACTTAGTAGTATATACTATCAGTATAAACAAGAGCACTTATACTAGCAGTATATACTACCAGTAAATTGTGCCGTAAAAGTGTAGTGTTCAGTGTTCTTGAGCTGAATGCTCTGGGGGTTGTGGTTGTTGGCAGAATGAGCTGGATTTGCTTGGCAGGATCAGGCACCCCAACATTGTGTCCCTCTTAGGCTTCTGCATCCATGAGAGTTATCACTACATTGTTTATGAGCTGATGGAGAAGGGATCACTGGAAACACAGCTTCATGGTAGTATTTATTGTCTTGCATGATTGGGGTCTGCCTTGTCAGTTGTCACTCACAGTCACAGCTGCAGCATAGCTAGCTCTTCCATGAGATGAGATCTTCCTTCCAGATTGGGAGCTTTTGATATGTGTATTGTGGTTGTCTTCAGGGTCTTCACATGGATCAACTCTGAGCTGGCACATCCGGATGAAGATCGCCCTTGACACGGCCAGGTTCTTATAATCTTATCCCTGCACTTTCCTTCACAGAGTGATACTTCTTTTTAAGAGAAAAATGATTAATTGAATGATTAGCTGGTTATAATATGCACTGGTAAATTAAACTTGATCAGGGGATTAGAGTATCTTCATGAGCACTGCAGTCCACCAGTGATCCATAGGGATCTGAAATCATCTAACATACTTTTGGATTCAGACTTCAATGCTAAGGTACACTCCTTTCATTTTCTGAAAGGCCAAACTATTTTGTTCATATTGACAGCAGGTCTTAGTGCTGGGATTAAGATGTTAAAATTTGTGAAGCTTAATACATTCATAGTACTTTTCTGAAATGCATGGTGCAGATTGCAGATTTTGGCCTTGCTGTGTCTAGTGGGAGTGTTAACAAAGGGAGTGTGAAACTCTCCGGGACCTTGGGTTATGTAGCTCCCGAGTACTTATTAGATGGTACTACCTCTTCCTCTTCCCAATTCCTACAATCCTACTCCTATTTGTTGACAAAACTATATTGTCGACACTGAAATACTACTTTCATTATGTGACGTTTAGCGGCCATGTCGATTTCAGGGAAACTGACTGAAAAGAGCGATGTATACGCGTTCGGAGTGGTGCTTCTAGAGCTCCTGATGGGGAGGAAACCTGTTGAGAAGATGTCACCATCTCAGTGCCAATCAATTGTGACATGGGTACAGTGCAACGTTTAAATTCACCTGTCCGAAAATTTTAAATTTAGATCGTGCCATTTTGTCAGTCAATTAGCATGATTTTGAATTATTCCTTTTTCTTGCAATGCACATAGCATGCTTTGAATTTTTCACAGAACAAACAAACATCGACTTTAATTGGAGAGAATGTTCAACCGGGAAACTTTCATCTCTTTTGAGAAACATTTAACTTGTTTTAACCAAACAGGCAATGCCGCAGTTGACCGACAGATCGAAGCTCCCCAGCATAGTTGACCCAGTGATCAAGGACACCATGGATCCAAAACACCTGTACCAAGTACTCATCATGAACACCTGCTAACATTATCTGATCAGACACATTTATCTACAAGGTTGAAAATATATATTCCCATACCATGTGCAGGTTGCAGCAGTGGCTGTTCTATGCGTGCAGCCTGAACCAAGCTACAGGCCACTGATCACAGATGTGCTCCACTCTCTTGTTCCTCTAGTGCCCGTGGAGCTCGGAGGAACACTAAGGTCTGCAGAGCCACCTTCTCCAAACCTGAGGAATTCTCCATGTTGATATCTGATACTGCAAGTTTGTCAAAGCAAGGGAAAATATTTATACAGTTTAGTATAGATTCTTATGTACAACTTATATTACCTGTACTTGCTCCCTTGTCTGAGACGAGAGTTAGTCCAACCTATTGCTTGTTGGTTGGATTGAGAGACAAGTCTCATTGTCATATAAGTTTTCTTGTACAAAGTAGGGAGAGAACGCATTTGGATCTCATATCCTCTGCACATATGAAAACTTTTTTCCAGAATACTGTAGCTCAATAGCATTTGAGAAAGCTATGTTTTAGGCTCTGCATTTTGGTTAAGTTATACTTTCGAATTATTGAGTTCAGAGTATTTATAACTAGAAGCATTCTTTGTATCATCATCTTGTTTGACATTTTGGTTAAGTCTGTTGATGCCATAGTTTTCTTCTAGTGTTTGTGGTGTATGTGGGCAGCAACTAATACAGTCTGTCCACAACGGAACAAGAATCTTGAAGGTGAGAAGATCCTGATCATTGTACATTTGTACCCAGATAACAACTGCAACTTGGCAGCAACTGCCAACTGCAGATGTGCATATTAGGTAGGAAAGAATCATTCTGCATTATATAAACCGTGATCGGAGATGTTTACATGCACAAAATGGTGAAAGTTACTGTATTGAATTCTGCTGGGAATCACGATGAAGTTAGTGCTTAAACTTATTTATCGACCTTGTCCTTTTCACCTTCAGTGAACTGTGCTGATAACTTCTTCTCAACTAGAAACACCATTGCTGCCTTTGTGCAGTTGTGCTAAAAGGTAGCACATCATGGGCGTGGTGGTTAGTACTTAGTAACGTCAAAAAGTCTTTTTCTTGGAGATAGTATCTTTCTACCTCATGCTGGTTCAGACGACAGGCAGCCATCAAAGCTTCATACAATTTAAATTGGCCGGTTTTTGTAGCAACGAAGCTTCGTACTTTGCACAAATTGCTTGACATGTCATCTTAAACATTAAACATGCAGTAGTTTCTCTGGCTCTGATGACATATGCTGCTTACCATGCTGGACCGGATCAATTATTCAGAAACATTGATGAGGGAAGAAGTGCTTGTACATGCCTGAGATGTCAGCCAACCCCACTGGAAAAATCAGCAACTCAAGATACCAACTTCTGGATGCATGTCATTCAATAAGCCTTGGCTGGAAAGAAGAGGAACTGGATACTGCAGGATGGCTTTGTTTGACAGGGAGATGGCATCATGCTTCATTCATATCGGACAATAACTGCACGAGCCTGCATTTGCCGGCCCGACCACAGTTACTGCATTTAACAGTTGCATGTTCATCTTCAGATTAATGCATGCAGATTAGTACATGAGGATGATTAGTTTTCTGTTGATCCACTTGCAGTTGACAGTGGGAAGTTTCAGTTAGCCATTTGTAGTACATGCTTTTTGCGTTGCCTGTACCTGGCCCCTCCTTAATTGAGCTTTATTTTTGCATATGTGGGTGATTTGTCACATTAATTTTTTTGCAATCCTTCAACAGCCGTCTGTGCCCGTTAATTCAAGTATATCTATGATCTATCTAGTGGATACTGGGATGTTTGCATGGTGAATTAGTTGAGGCCAGTTAAAATGTAAGCGTCTTTTTTAGTATCCCATTATTTTCGTATTATTGCCATGGATAGTTTGAGGATTATTCATGCCACCCCTTCCAATAGTAAGATTTATCCAAAAACTTTGTACATCAGCATTGCTTAGACCACTTGTTCAAACCATTTGTTAGATTTATAATATATATCATTTATCTCATCTCTATAAACAAATCCATTACTCATCGGCCTTTATTTTTTTAAGATAAAGAGAGCTTTATTGATATTAGACAATTATATCAATATAATTACTCTAAGACCATCATCGGTCTCTTCATAGCTAGGATGCACATAGCCTATCATTATTACAAAAGAAAAGAAAAAAGAGTGGCACAACTACAAAAATCGTGTCGCAGCGATCTACAACCACAAGTAAACTTTATCTCTGTACTCCACCAAAGCAACACTTAGACTACCATAAAGGTTCCCCTAAAACAACGCCTCCAAAAAGAGAACGATGCGTTGCAATTATCATGCTCCAATCAACTAAGATCAGACCATAGGTTTTCACCCAGGAAATTCTATGAACTTCAGACAATGCCTCCAAGAAGGATGCAAACCGCCATTGCCAGGTACAACCAGCTATGGCCGGGCCTAGGGATTTAACCCCGGAGTTAAAGGAATTAGCAACAAGCACCACCTAAACAAAGCCCCTAGTATTGTTGCCCCCCTCATTCCGAGACAGTGCTGCCATACCTTCCAACTTAGCACAATGCAATCGGCCACAAACATCACTTCATGCAACCTTATATAGACATGATACCCTACGAAGATAATGTCATGAAAAGCCAAAAGGCACATGCCCAAAATCCATAGGGTCGATCTAAAGATGGATGAGATATTAAGTAAGCAATACCTTGAATCAAAGCCAAGCTGATATTGATCTACAGGCAGATCTGAACGTCCCTACCTTATGATGAAGGAAACATCGTTGCGAGAAGTAGCCACTAGAGCGACTATCATATATCCATGGGATGAGAAGAAGGCCGCTGTCGACAAATTGTACAAAAGAAAACCGCTCTGCCGATAGGGCACACCAATGAGGCGTTGACATCACCGGCCAACTCACCGAGCCTCGACACCGGCATAGCCCAAAGCTGCTACTCCCTTCTATTGCAATGAATGAGGATGGCCATGCCGCCCCCTTCGATTGCAGCTTGTCCGACTACCTCCAAACTCACTGCCTATCATGACGATCCACCTAGGTCCTGCGATGGTCAGCCATCCCTACCGTGCACCAGTTGCCGCATGCAAACCTCCCCTTTGCAAAGCTCCACGCGGCATGGTACAGCACGAGGGATGATGGCGGTGTTCACTAGCGCCGCAGTGGCGACTGTTAACAGCAAAATTTGGTAAAGATATGCTAACAATCAAGATTGAATCCGAGATAGATTTGAAGGGATAAAGGAGTTTTTCAAAGCAGACAGCGCATCGGCTGAAGTCGTATCGGCCGATATGGAATCGGACTCGAGCAGCCGATATGGGTGATCTGGATCGGATTTGGCTGAGCTGATACGGGTAGCTTGGGTTCTTATTAGCTTCGGAGAAGGTTTAAAGATATTGCCAACTAGGAATTGAGTCCGGATAAGGCAATTGTATCTATTAATTAGAAATAAGAGTTAGTTTTATTTTTATAATATTTTGGTAAGAGTCCACCTAGGACTTGTTTGTTTAGGCAAGTTGTAAATAGTGTCTGGCAAGGACAAGGTCTGTATGTACGGGTATAAATATAAGCTCGAGGTCTATGTAAAAAAAAGGAGGACAGATCAATACAACACTTTCGGCGCATCGCCACAATTTTCCTTTTACTTTTCGACGAGTTCGTGCTTCGGGTTTGTCAGCTGGAGGTATGGCTTGTTAAGTTACCATATAACTTAGCCAATCTAAGTCGATGGCTGATTTAGCCGTATCGGCCAGGCCTTTTTTAAGGTTTTGTCAGTATCGGTTAAATCAACTCATTAACTTAAATTGGCATAGGGTATCTACCACCTCAAAAAGCATTCAAGGACTTGATTGTCTAGATATCATACTTCTTTTTACACTTTATGCTACATCAGCCCTAGTCCTAATTAGAATCATGATTTCTAGCCTGTCTTCTGTTTGTAATAAGGTAGCATCAGAATTTCAGTCGATCTTATCTAATATAACTGTTTAGCTTTGTTTAAATCATCTTAATCATGTTTTTTATGTTATATTTGCCTCTTATACAAGGATATCACTTTAGTTAAATATATCAAGTTTGCCTCGATATATTTACCTAGATTGATATTCTTGTATAAGGCTATATCGGAGTATTAGCCGATATGTTATCTGTTCTTAACTTAATTATGTTTTCATCGGCTAAGATCTAATATTTACTTATAGATTATGTGTTTACAGCCGATGAAGCATAATTAGAGTTTGCTTAATATTATCTTACTTACACCTTACAGTCAATTCGGTCAGATCGTATCGACTAGGTTCTTACGATACATCATCGGCTTATCAGCCGATTGACTATCATGCATGTAATGTGATTTTTTTTATATCTTGTTGGTTACAGAATCAAACCAATTGGCACACTCTGAACCCGTTTTCTAAGAGTTGGACCTGCACTAGAGTTAAGCAAATCTCTCAGGCCGCCATATTTTTGCATCAACACGCTTTTGACATGTTTTTGTATCCACAGCGACACACGAGTGGTGCAGCCCCATCGCACCACCACTGCACCTGCGCGTGAAGGAGCCTGATCTGCACTAAATCTGGTCATCGCCGCCACCACCGATCCCTTGACTGCCCCATGACCACCGGATTGCATTCCTCCTATCGCTCGCCGGCAACCACGGAGCTGCCATCGTCCTTCATAGAAAGCCAGTCTCGTAAACATCGGATTTGCCCAGTCGGTTACTAGATCGGGAGAACAGCCAAACCGGCACCATGGCCTCCGCCTCAGCCATTGGGGGAGAGCCCCACCACCGCCGTCTCCGACGACACTCTCGAGCGGCGGTGAGGCGAAAGAGGAAGGGTGCAGTGGCACGTTTGGGTGGCTAGGGTTTCCGCCCGAGGAGCCGTGTTCATCCAAAAAGAATGGCCCAGCTGGATGCACAGATTGACACACAACACAAACACTCAAGAGTCCCACACTATGAAACTATCACATACACGTTTATGTCCTCTACACAAGCTTGGAAATTCCTGGTGGCACCCATAGACCTCTTCAAGCAAAAAGCGACCATCTGAAATATTGAACTGAAAAATTAATAGCACCATTGTTGGTCTAGTAACAGTAAGCCATTGTAATCACCGCATGAGACATAGTAACCACAGAATATTGATTTGACACTGGTGATGATGAGCGGGTACCATACCAAGTACTAGCTATAGGGAAAAAGTTTCTCTGACATGAACTTTCCAAGGATGAGATCATAGGGCCGAGACAAGTAACCTACATATCAGTGACCTCGTCTATCTGACGTTACGTCAGATGATCTTATTTTCAAGTATGGTGCCTAAAAGGAAGGCTTTGTCTACCGGCCAATGACTAGAAATGAAATATGAGGAGGTAAAGCTAATCATGATCTCTTTTTTTCCCTTCTGGATGAAGATCCAGGAAATAATGAATTAACACTGCAGCAGAGAGACGTGCCAATAGTGTGGGACTGGAGCCAATGAGCCATGACGAAGTTATGGCTTATGGTGCAACTACCCACTTGAATGATCATCCTTTTTTATCTTATACTTAAAAAGAAGACTTATTTGCTTCTTGGTCTATTTTTTTTAGAGATTCTTATTTTATTTCTTGTTGAGTTTCGTTTTTATAACGGTAATTTTATTTTAATTTATTTTGTAACGACAGTTGAAACAAAGCACACCAGCTTTTTCAGAGTGTTGAAAAAATTGAGGAAGAGGACGTTTCCTACCAAATTATTTTCTTTACCCAATCGTGGAGTGTTTTGCTGAAGCAGGAGGATCAGGAATTCAGGATAGAATGGATGCACTTATTATGATGATTTATTTGGCTCTTGTAAGATCTTGTATGATCCTTTTGGCACATGATGTTTCAAACTAATGATCCCAGTTTTTCCTCTGTCCCTTTTTTTTTCTCTTTCCTCTGCATCTGAACTTTATATGCTTTCAATATAAAGCGGGGAGAAAAATCAACGAAGTTCATGACATCGGGCGATAACCAGCACAAGTTGATTTCTTACCTAGTGATATGAACTAACCCCTAACCAGTGATATTTTTCCTTGGATACATTTGTTGTTTTGCTTCTCAAAAGGAAAACGGTCGCATGTTAGCTTTTTAATCTGGAGCTTTAAGTGCCATTTACCTTATTCTTTTGTGGCCAAGTGGAATCTTTTAGGCCTAGAACTCACTACTACAAAATCGATTTTTCTGGACGAGAGCCCCGATAGTTTCCAGGCGGGTCATAAGTGGCCGTGCCTGGAAAAACCGGCCCCAAGAAGGCCGATAGTTGGACCGTACGGGATAATGCATTATTCCGTGCGGTTCACTTAAACGACCGCACGGGCTATTATCCCGTGCGGTCTCTTAAGCGGCCCGCACGGGATAATGTATCTCCCCGTGCGGGCCTCTTAAGCGATCGCACGGGATAATAGCCCGTGCGGTCGCTTAAGTGAACCGCACGGGATAATGCATTATCCCGTGCGGTCCGTTAGGTGGACCGCACGCGATGCAGCACCATAAAGCAGCTCCTAACCTCGACAGTGCCACTTTGAACCTGGTGTTTCTCTCTTCAAAAAAAGGCAATTTTAGGGGGGAAGGTTTTCAACTTGAATTCTTCAATTGGAATCAATACAAAAGGTACCATGCTTGATCTTCTCTTCCATTTGCTTTCATTTTTAAAAATTTTTATTGGTTTAATGTGAAGATATTTGAATATTTTTAACTCGGTTTCTCTCTCCAAAAATAGGCATTTTCTTTTGGTGGGAGGTTTTAGAGTTGAAATCTTCGATTGAAATCAATATAAAAGGTAATGTGCTTGATCATCTCCTTCATTTGCTTCCGTTTTTGTAAAATTTCATTGGTTGAATGCGAAGATATGTAAACTTGTTTGAATTGTATATTTTGTGCTATTTTTGTAATTTGTAGGTCAAATATTTTGTTTTTTTTTATTGAACCATTTTTTGGTAACTAATATTGTCTCAATATTATTATTTGCTGTGAATGACGTTTTAGTTAAAAAGTAGGATTTAAGTTTAATTTGTTTATTTAGAAAACATCGGCAATATAATATTAATTAATGTTGTGAATTTTTTTAGATGGATCGGACATGGATGTATGAGACACGGAGAACTCATCCGGTGTTTATAAAAGAAGAATCAACATTTATTGATAAGGCTAAGGCACACGCTTTGAGGGAGAATAGGAAGGATATTTTTTGTCCTTGCGTGGATTGCAAGAATCAGAAGATGTGGAAAGATCCGAATGTAATTCTGGGACACATAATTCAGCGTGGATTTGTGGAGAAATACACAGTTTGGACTTATCACGGGGAAGTCGCCCCTCCTGTAGAGATTCGTGATATTTGGTTCGATCAGGCAGAGAATTTTATAATTGAGGACATGTCCCGTCAAATGACTGGTGATTTTGGCGGCTCTAGTTTTAACGTCGCAGAGATTGATATTGATCTTGATCTTGAGGATATGTTGCAGCACGCTGAACCAGAGGTCCTAACAGAGAAAGCAAGAGATTTAAACAATTGGGAGGCGTTGTAGAAATCAGCGAAAGATCTTTTGTACGATCAATTAAAGGGATGTGACATGGATTATACAGTGTTGTGGTCGGTGCTAGAACTTCTTACATGAAGGCCAGGCACGGATGGTCTGATAGTAGTTTCAACGACTTGATGGGTCTCCTGAGAGCTATGCTTCCTAAGCCTAACTTGTTGCCAGCTAACACCTACCAAGCCAAGAAACTGATATGTCCATTATCACTTGGTGTGGAAAAGATCCATGCATGTATTAATCACTGTGTACTTTATCGCAACGAATACGCTGACCTGGACAAGTGTCCAACTTGTGGGGCGAGTAGGTACAAAAAGGATAACGCTGCCACCGATAGTGATGTTGCCGAACCAAATGCATTGGTCAAGCCAGAAAAAAAGATTCCGGCCATGGTGATGTGGTACTTGCCAGTGAAAGATCGCATGAAGCGATTGTTCTCAAACCCCACCGACGCCGAGTTGATGAGATGGCATCAAGAGGGTCGGAAAACAGATGGTATGATTCGACACCCCGCCGATGCTCGACAATGGAGAAACTTTGATTCGAAGCACCCAGAATTTGCAAATGATCCGAGAAATGTAAGGTTTGCGTTGAGCACGGATGGAATGAATCCATTTGGTGACCTAAGCAGCTCGCACAGCACTTGGCCTGTTCTGCTCACCATATATAACCTTCCGACATGGTTATGTCAGAAGCGAAAGTATATTTTGTTGACTATCCTTATACAAGGGCCAAAACAACCTGGCATCGATCTAGATGTGTTTCTTGAACCTTTGATGGAGGATATGCAAGAAATGTGGGAAGAGGGTCTACGATTGTTTGATGCGTACCGACAGGAGTATTTTACTCTGCGTGCTATCATATTCATTACTATAAATGATCTACCAGCAAATTTTTCTCTCTCAGGACAGATTAAAGGAAAGACCGGATGTCTTATATGCCTGGACAACACATCGTACATATACCTGACCTTGTCAAAAAAGTTAGTTTACATGCGTCATCGTCGTTTCTTACCACAGAAGCATAGGTATCGTGCGATGGCTACCTTTTTTGACAAAACTGTTGAGGAAGGTACTGCCCCCGAAGCAAAGGATGGTTCCACGGTGTTCAAGCTAACAAAAAACATAAAGATCGTTTTCGGCAAGGGAAAGACAGCTTTAGGCAAGAGGAAGAAAGAAGTGGTAGAAAACACGCTGCCCTTCAAGAAACATTCAATCTTTTTCAAGTACCTGACATACTGGAAAGACCTGGAGATTCGCCATGCCATCGATGTCATGCACCTCGAGAAGAACGTGTTCGACAACACCATCGGGACTTTACTTGACATCCCAAGTAAAACAAAGGATGGGTTGAAGTCACGTAACGACCTGGTCAATTTGGGCATAAGGAAAGATATTCACCCAATAGAGCTAACGAATGGTAAGATTGAGATTCCACCGGCATGCTACTCAATGTCACCAGAAGAGAAAAAAGCTTTCTGTAAATGTCTTCGTGGATTGAAAGTGCCGACTGGATTCTCATCGAATATCCGGAAACTAGTATCAATGAAAGATTTGTCGATTTCTGGATACAACGCTCACGACTGTCATAAGATGCTTACGGTATTCCTCTCTATCGCTATAAGGGCAGTGAAACCAGTGCACACCAAGATAGTGATAACAAAGTTGTGCTATTTTTTTAATTGAGTTTCACATAAAGTTTTTGATCCAGAAGAATTAGGACCCCTTCAGAAATTCGTAGTCGAGACAGCTTGCCAGCTAGAGATGTTTTTTCCTCCATCGTACTGGGACATAATGGAACATCTCATTGTTCACATTGTCCCTCAAATTATTGAACTTGGTCCTCTATACCTACATCAAATGTGGGCGTACGAGCGATACATGGCCGTTCTGAAAGGGTATGTCCGTAATCGTGCTCATCCGGAGGGCTCGATGATAGAGGGTTACACAACTGAGGAGGTTGTCGAGTGTTGCCTAGATTATATAAGAGATATCAACCCCATTGGGATACCGGTGCCTCGACATGATGGAAGGTTATCTGGGAAGGGTACTGTGGGAAGAAAATGCTTCTACGACAATGATTACAAAGCGGTATCAGATGCACACAGCAATGTTCTTCAACAACTCGCCATCATTGCGCCCTACATTGAGCAACACAGTTCGGAGATCAGAGTATGCAATCCGGGGCGATTCGACGGTTGGGTTTCGAAAGAACAGAAGCGCACTTTTCCCCAATGGCTGAAGGATCAAAAGCTACCGTATGGAGAATCAATCGAGGAAAAAACGATAGCTAGACTTGCGGCTGGCCCAACAAGCCTTGTGACCTCATGGCAAGGGTATGACATCGGCGGATATTCTTTTTACACAAACAGCAAAGATAGGAAAAGCTCAGCGCAGAACAGTAGGGTTTGTGTCGAAGCGTTGGACGCAACAGGGCAGAACAAGTCTTACTACGGGATCATACAAGACATATGGGAACTTGACTACGGTTTAAACATTCAGATCCATGTTCTCATATGCCAATGGGTGAAAGACAGCATGGTAGATAAATTTGGATTTACGTGTGCTGAACGGAGTAAAATTGGACACAAGGATGATCCATGGGTCCTTGCCAAGCGTGTTGCACAGGTTTTTTATGTGAAGGATCCTTCCGATGAAAAGATGGACATTATTGTATCGGGCAACCAACACATCATTGGTATTGACAACATACGCACACGATTATAATCAATACGACGCCATTGAGTTATTCACAGATCTTCCTACGCGGATGAAACGCATTGAGAGTGTCCTCGACGAATCAAAGTTTGGATCCGTGCGGAAGGATGTTAATCCAAAAATTGTGAAACGCTAGTTTGTTTTTTTGTGTATAATATGTTTTTGCGAGCGAATGTATACATATCAAACTTATGGTGTTACCAATGAATGTGTGGTTTTATATCGAAGTTATGGTATTTGTGTGGATGATTAATATGTTAATGAATTAATATGTGAGCAATTGATATATTAATATGTGATGAATTTACATTGATTGCATTTTTTTACATTGATATATTAATATGTGCATTGATATTTGTTAATTAGTTTTATAGTTTTACATGGAATAATTAATAAAGGGAATAATTAATATGTTAATTAATATTTTATGTGCATTCATATGTTTTTTAGTTTTATAGTTTTCATATAAGGGCGGCAATTATCCCGTGCGGGCGGCTTAAGGGCCTGCACGGAAAAACCATCTTTCCGTGCGGTCGGCTTAAACGGCCCGCACGGAAATATAGTCTTTCCGTGCGGGCGGATTACACGGCCCGCATGGAAAGACTATATTTCCATGCGGGCGCTTAAGCCGCCCGCACGCGATGATCTCCGCCTATATAAGGGTGCGCGGGTGCCGAAATTTTCTAAGTCCCGACGAACCCTAGATCTAGCGCCGACAGGCTGTCCAAATTTCTTGCGACCATCGCCTCCACCGACCGCCGCCTTCCTCACCACCGGCGCCTCCTCCACCGCCTCCACCGACCGCCGCCGCCACCGCCTCCACCGCGGCCGCCTCCTCCGCCACCGCCTCCACCGACCGCCGCCGCCGCCGCCTCCACCGCGGCCGCCTCCTCCGCCGCCGCCCCCACCGACCGCTGCCACTCCACCGCGGCGCCTCCTCCACCGCGGTTGGGTTCGAATCCCATTCTTGACATGAAAATTTTTTATGGAATTATTTTGGTAGAAATGGAAATATTTTTTTGGTTCTTCTTCTGATGGAAAAGGAAATATAGTGTTGATTATTTAGTTATTTTTCTGACAGAAAAGGAAATATAGTGTTCAGTTTTGATGTTCAGGTAGAAATATAGTGTTGAGTTGTATTTAATTTATTGTGGATATTCACTTTTTAATTGCAGATAATTGACGGGTTCTCTAACAACAATTTTCCAATAGAAAAGGAAATACAGTGTTGAATTTTGATTAATTTAGTGTGGATGTTCACTTTGAAGTTGTAAAATAATCAAACTCATGTCACTCTAGCAATCGGATTTATTAGTGGTTTATATATTCGTTTTATTTGAACTCATGTCACTCTAGCAATCGGATTTTCTTCCAAATAATGTAATTATAATAACGGTTCATGTCACTTTTTCTTATTGAGCTTGAGATCGAGCTCAGCCATGGCTGTTTCTGTGTCTGCTGCGTTGGAGAAGAAGCTGGACTGTGTTGCAAAAGTGCAGTCCATAGGAATTTACAAAAAAAAAATCCCAGGGATCGTTTTGCAAAAGTGCAGTCCATAGGAATTTACAAAAAAAAACAGGAACATAGGCAAACTTTAAAAATACATAACTAATTCATTTGAGCTCATTTTTGAGTGAACTAAATTTCTGTGTCTTCCTAAATTTGTGCTCTTTAAGTTTGTAAAATAAAATTTTCCCACTTCTGTACAGAAAATGTAACTAAAATTATAACACAAAAACACTTATTTTGTACATAGGACTTGTAAAATCTCTAGTAAATTAATGGTTTATCCCAAAATTATGAAGCCACTGCTTTTCATCTTAGAATATGTACCCTTTAATCTGGATGAAAAGAATTTGACAAAACTACCTCCTAAAATATGCCTAAAGATTAAATAACCTTTCCTTTTTCTTGAATTTGTAAAAAGCTCGATCTGTATGTAGGAGTACATCGGATTTATGATTGATTGGTCTACTTTATTTAAGATTAATTGTGTTACGACCAACCGTAGATCAAATGTCGAACGAGAAAGCTTCCTCCGATTATTACATTAATCTATCTGATTATTATTAATTTTTTTATAACTGTTTAGTTGACATGCATATAATAAATAAATAAATAAATAAACATATGTCGATTAGATAGAATCCGTATCCCGGCGACGAGTAATATTACACCATTATGTTGTATAGTGTACGTGCATTTAACATGTCCAGACCATGACTAGAAAACATGTAATTCATCATGTAATCCAACAGTCGCCAAAGCCACTGCTAAAACCATATTTCAATGTAAAATTTAATGTAAAAAACAAAACTAAACAAACATATGTCAATAAGTTAGTACTTTGTTTGATTTTTGCTCTGTGGTGTCATTTAATTGTGTTACGACCAACCGTAGATCAAGTGGCGACCGAGAAAGCTCCCTCTGATGCACCCAACGTCGAACTAACGCAAGAGGTTTCGAGCGAAGGCACATAGTAGACACCAAGCGATCCGATGTGCCATATCGAAGTTACGCCAGCACCACCGGTTGAAGAAGACCCCGACTACATTCCTATGGAGCAAGCAGTAAGTCGAGCCGTAGTGTTTTAAACTAATCCGTTTCCCTCTCGGTCGCGTTTAACTTTTTCTGATGTACGTACAGATGGAAATAAGACGCCAATCAAAAAGAAAGGCTGCCAAGTCTGCCGTCATAGCCGAAGGCGAGACGGACACAGCAACGTCCGGTCCGGTAGGAACCGACACCGGAGAAACGCCCGATCAAAAGAGAAGACGTGGTCAGAGAAGTAAGAACCAACCTCCGAAGAAGACATACTATATCACCTCTTTGAACCAGGATGGGAAGCCACTAGAGCCCAAGATAGCAATGACAAAATTCAGCAACACTTGCGGTGTATTGGCTAGAACCCACGGCCCTTTAAATGTAGATTCCTGGAAGCAGGTGGATGACAACATGAAGAACTTCATGTGGAATGAGTTGCAGAAGTGGCTTGTATATCCGCCTGGTTCAGAGGTTTTGGGAAAAGAGTTTGCCTTAAAAACGATGGCGCATCAGTGGAGGCAGTGGAAATCGGACATGAACACTTACTATGTGCAAAAGAACAAGACTCCATTCGCCGACTATGGTGGTATTATGCCCGCCGAATGGGACACCTTCGTGGCAAAGATGACAAGCCTGGAAGCCTTAGCGCGGAGGAAAAAGATGTCCGATCTAGCTAAAAGGAATAAATACCCGCACCGGTTGGGCTCGAGCGGCTACGATGGCCACGTAGAGAAGTGGCGAGAAACCGAAGAGAAGTTTGCCGCCCAAGGCAAGCCCCTGCTTGTAGATGCACTGAAGGAAAGAAGCAAAAACTGGGTTTGGGCACGGAGCACGGGGCAAGTCACCGACGAGGGAGAGATCCGTTTCGAGGATCCGGATATCGAGCGTATGACCAGTAGTCTGAAGGACATTGCGGAAAAAGAGAAAACAGGGGAATTCATTGCCAAGAGGGAAAATGATCAACTAACAGCTGCATTAGGCAACCCTGAACATTCCGGACGAGTAAGGGGTCTATCGTCAAGGAGGAGCTGGAAGGAAGGGTTTCCAGAGGAAGCTACGGGTTACAAGAAACGGGACAGGTACAAACAGAAATTGGAAGAGAAGATAGCAAAACAAGTTGAACGACATTTCTACTCTCTTGTTGCTCAAAATCGTCAAGCCTTCCCAAACTTGTTCCAGCAATTCGAAGAACCCACAGTACAGGTGCCAAGCAGTGTCGGGTTAGTAGAAACCGCACCTTATCCAGTAGATAACATAACTACCCCGACGCCGTGCATCCTGCTCGTGCCGATAGGAAGGGCCGGGAAGAGAAAGGAGGTGGGTACAGGACTTGCGATACCAGGGCGTCAAATTGAAAACACGCTAATCCCTGAAGAATATGCAAGGGTGCAAGTGGCCAAGGTGCATACGGAGCATACTAGTTTAGAGATAGATATTCCAACACCGGAAGGGGTAGAATTGCTTGGGGATGCTGTGAATCAGTTTATACTATGGCATCGACGAGATATCCTGCTGGTCGGTCCATCGCCTTCAACCCTACGCCCGCCGGCTTCAACCCCACGCCCGCCTGCACTGCCTTCTCCACCAGGGCCACCAGGGCAAGATTCGCCACCTAATCGGCCTGCTTCCCCACCTCCTCCACCTAATCGGCCTGCTTCCCCACCTCCCTCCTCCCATAAAGCAGAAGGTCCATATTCGCCACATCTGTCAGCCCCTGAAGTCCACGCAGAACAACCTCCTCCGACACCACAATCAGCATTGGCGCTACCTAAAAGGCCTCTCCTGAGAAGCACAAGTCTTCCAAGTCCGACCAAGCTTGAACCTCGTCGGCTTATCCCAACAATGATTAGGTCAACTTATGATAAGGAAAAAATGGCCGTGTACGAGGAAAGGTTAGTGTTCCAGGCTTTCAGGGGGAGAGCGCCGACTGACAAGAAGCAGGACGAAACTCCACAGTTGTCGGATTCCCAAAAATTGGTGAAAAATCAAATGGAAGACCTGCAAAACTGGACTTCCGACGAAGTGCCAACAAAGTACGTGTACGGGAAGCCGTTCCTGCCGCCGCATGTCATGCAAGGCCTGCCTTGGGAAATGAGGCTTATGCATGACTGGTATCTAAAGGTGTCTAAAAAGGGCCTGGAAATGATTACTGTGAAGCTCCCGGATAACGCTTTCATCAATGGACCAAATGGGATGCTGGTAATCGATTTCCACGACCTTCACGCATTATTCAAGCTGGACAAATTGGATATAAATATCGTTGCTGCGTTTTGCCTGTAAGTCAATCGTATTTAATGTCATAAATGAATTCATTTGCTAACTAACTTCTGATAAATTACCCGCTGCATTACGTAGGATGCAATTCCACGTCGCCGGAAAGGCCAACCATCCAGTAGGATACATCAACCCAACAAGGGTTTGCTGGATGGAACACACGGTGAATATTCGTGCAGATTCCAATGAGCTCAAAGGTAAAACGGCGTCCGAGAAAAAAGAGGTCGTCGAAAAAATGCACAAGAAAAAGATGGTCAGCGTAGCACTGTACTTGGGTAGAGTGATGATCGCGCACAAAGACAAAACTGTCCTCTTGGTCCCTTATGCGTTGCGGTACGTAATATTCTTCCGTACTACTAATATTTCAGTACGATATCACCTACGATTAACATATCTTCTTTGCAGCGATCACTACATACTTTTTCTGGTATATCCACGGGACCACTTGGCCGTAGTGCTGGATCCGATACACTATGGCGAGGAAACATTTACAGAGTTTCTCATTATATTAAATTTGTAAGTCCTGTTATGCACCATTTACTAAATATTGGCTGTTGTACTCTCGAAGACACATAATTAACTCAAACAATTATTTTGTCTTTATAGAGCACATAGATATTACGTAGACCACGGTGGACCAATCAATAATCTACAAAAGAAGAAGCTTCTCGTGAAGACAAAATGTCCGGTAATTATATGTCCGTTATATTGACATTTCCTATATATACTTGTTTCATTCAAAATATTGATGTATACAATTTTATTTAAAATTGTGTTTTAAGCAACCACCTGGGACTAGTTTATGTGGATACTACGTATGCGAGATGCTTAGAATCAACGGGAGAGACACTACAAAGTTTGAGGAAGTAAGTCCAGAGAAAATATCTTTTTACACATTATAAGATCTTGTATAATTTTCCTAACTATAACAATGTGTATTCCTTCATAAACAGATCCCGTCCGTTCCAGTTGTAGCGAACCGGTTCAACAATCGAACCATACGAAACTTGTGTGCAGATATTTGCCGCTTCATCCGCCGCGATGTCTGCAACCATTTGGGCGATTTCTACGATCCGGAGAGCCAGCTGCGACAGGGGATGCCTTCAAACGACTTAGAGAGGGGGAAAAAGAACATATGTATACTAGCTAGTACAAACATTTCTAATTAAGTATATATTTTATGTGGTTTTTTGAACTTTTGTAAATTGTGAGACGCGATGATATGTATATATGTGAGGCGTACAATTTAATATCTTAATTCCATGAAGAAATAATTAATTACGTTTAATTCTTAATACGTGCGATGTGTATATATACTATTACTGAGAGAAAGAGGGATTGAGGGAGAGGAGGGAGGGAGAGATAAGCCAATATAGGAAAAAAAATAATATATGCACAAAAAAATTAATGCTGCTGACTATCTTCCCGTGCGGTCCACTTAATTAACTGCACAGGAAGATCTTATTATCTCTTGCGGTTGGCTTAAGAAGCCCGCACGGGAAGATCCATTATCCCGTGCGGGCCGTTTAAGCCGACCGCACGGGATAATAGATCTTCCCGTGCGGTTGGGCTGCCCGCATACGAAAATAGTCTTTTCCCAGACCTTCTCGCACGTGCGGGCATGCCTTCCGCACGGGAAGATGTCTTTTGACCTGCACGGAAAAAGCGTTTCTGTACTAGTGACTATTCCTTGTACATGTTTAATGGGCCAAACTAATGATTGTTCGTGATGCTAACGGGCCACCAAAATGTTCTTATGGACCGAACAATTACGATTTTCTGTTCATCACTTTGATGTATACAGTACACCTGTTTACTCGATCTCGATATGAATACGGTACACCTCAGTCCTCGTCCTCGTCCAATCGCTGGACGCTGGTATGTGTATACTCCAAGGCCATAATTTTTTGTACAACCTTGAATACTGAACCATATATAACGATGTTGGAGCTAATTCTTAGTGATATGAACTTAGGCGATGCATGATCACCAATTTTGCTTAGGCAGAATTCAATGGTGTACTGATCGATTGAAAATGAAGTCATAGGTATCGTCTTAGTCACGTCGAAATCAAGTCGTAGATACCATCTTAGTCACGTCGGTGTGGTGGACGTCACGGTAGTAGGCAGGCCCGTACATAGGCCAGTGCAACCTGTGCACCTGTTCAGGGCCCCAAAAAATTAGGAGCCCCAAATCTACACTTAGTACTAATTGTGTATACTTAATTAGCAACTAATTAACAGACCCAATAGATACGAGAAAAACCCAGGAAGATGAAAGGTCGAAAGGCCCAATCCCATGCTGGTAGGCTAGTACTTGACGGTTCCTTCGGTTGATAGGAACTTTGGCTTCCACCCAGCGAACTTCTTGGAGAAGCGATCCATCAGCGGTTGTACATCTTGTTTAGTGAGTTTACGAAGGGAGAGAGGGAGGCCGAGATAAGTAATTGGGAACTGCACCAACTTGCAGCAAAGGATGGACTGAAGTAGTGCCTCTTGTTCTTCGGAACATCTGATTGTGGTAATGTTGCTCTTGGTGAAGTTGGCCTTCAAGCCCGTTGCTGCCCCAAGGAGGTCCAGGATTCCTTTGACTGCCCAAGAATCCTGCTCCATTGGCTGGAAGAAAAGCATTGTGTCATCCGCATACAACAAGATGGCCGGTGACCTTAAAGAGTTGTCCAGCCTGCTCATAGTGCCAGCTGAGATTGCCGTTGTTACCATGGCTTGTAAAACATCCATGACCAGCACAAAAAGTAAAGGCGAGTCGCAGGCACGGTGCAAGCTTGATAGGTTCACACTCCTCTCCATTCAGTTCGACTGTTGTGTGTGCCGTTAGAAGTATCGAACTAACCCAACTTTGCCACCTTTCCCCGAAACCTCTGTACTGAAGAAGTTGCAAGAGAAATGGCCAGGATACAGAATCAAACGCTCTTGAGATGTCTAGCTTGAGCAGCACCGTTGGTTTACATCTTATGTGGAAGCGATGAGCCAGCCCCTTGACAAACATAAATTTCTCATGGATAGAGCACCCTTTGATGAAAGACGAACTAGTATCCCCGTCTCTTAGGAATCTGACACGTGCTCACTGCCTTACCCTGATTCTCTCCAAAGCTGCCAACACCAAGCATCTCCCTTTTAAGACAGCTCTCAAGTTTCTTTCAGCAGGGATCAAGGTTCTGTTCTCCTGAGCCACGTCGAGCCTAAAGATGATCTCGTGCGCAATTTGCAGTTGAAGCCTGAGATTGCCGCACTACCTTATGGCCCTAACTAAATCGGTCCTTATGGCCCTTATGGCCCTGTCGGTGCACTACCTTTCAGTTCTTGAATTGCCGCAATGTGCAATCAAAGAGATCAACAGAAAATGTAGGGCTTTCCTCTGGAAAGGACAAGAGGAAATAAATGGCGGCCACTGCCTGGTAGCCTGGAGTTCGGTTTGTATGCCGTACGAGAATGGAGGACTCGGCATCAAGGACCTAAACCTGTTCAGCAAGGCGCTGCGTCTGAATTGGCTGATGAAGAAGGGTGAGTAGAGAAACTGCCCTTGGACATGCGCTGCACCAAAACAGTCGAAGGAGTTGCAAGACCTGTTCTTTGAAACAACCAAGCAAGTAGTGGGTGATGGTAAGAACACAGAGTTCTGGAAATCGAATTGGCTCCCTCAGGGAAGTATCGAAACAGCCTACCCATTAATCTACAGCCACATAGAAAGAAAAAGGCATAAGGGCTGCAGAACCACCAGTGGGTACGGAACATTAAGGAGGCACCCTCAAACAGGGCAATTGGGGAATACTTTCATATCTGGGATTGTCACGTCTAGAAATTCCTGAAATAGAATTCCAAGCTGAATGTGCATTAAAACCGGACTGACCAGGGTACACAAACGACAAAGTCAATACACAAATCCACGTCTTACAAATATAATAAAAGTCTTACAAATATAGCGAAAAAATAAAAACGAGCTAAACTGATAAACTTGACACTCGCAGCACGGTGACTCCACTCCACGGTATCCTCGACGGCAGCGACGAAGCCTACTCCTCCGAGTAACCTTCATTCGAGAAGTATTCCAACTTTGGTGTGGGGGAAATAGAGCAAGACTGAGTACTACCCACTATACTCAGCAAGTCATACTAATAAAGGAGGTATGATGTAAATAATTCCAAAGGAGGCTAAGGGTTTTTTTTTTTGCATAAAGCAGTCATTTAAAAGTAGTTGTTCAAAGTAGTAAAATTGTAGAATGTAATTAAGCAATATTAAACATCACTGTTCAACACTACACCACATTACGATAGGCCCAACCATCCACCTGAACTACACCAATTCCATTAAGTCAAAATTATTACTAATGGGACTAACCACAGTGAATCTGGTTGATTGCTCATAACCGCGGACACGACTATTCGAATAGTTTTACTCTAATCAGAGGTGTATAACTGTACCCACAAGACACAGTCCCACGACACATTGCTGTGTGCCGACATACCACCACGATATACCGGAAAGGAATTGTGATAGGACCCTTCGCATAACCCTCCCTAACCAATCACACCACACTTCAGGTATCACCCCTACCCTTATATCCAAGGTAGGACATCTCCCTTGTGCCTAGGTGAATCCGAAAGGTGCACAAACCATCGTAGGGCCCATCCAAACTCCATCATGCTCACTCTTGTCTGAGTACATCAGAAAGAAAAAAGCTACACTACAAGCCCAGCCGTTGCCCACACTGGCTTGTGATAAATACGCTAATTATTCCAGGGTTTCCCACGAACCAGTCATTAACTGTTATGGGCGCGTCTATCAAAACCATGCATCCACAGCCCACCATTAGGCATAATTTTAGTTATATTAATACCATAACGGTACGTGTGCAAAATCATCATTATTAAACCAAAGTGTAAGTTACATGTGAGATTCTCCATAGTGAGCTAGTTGATCTAAACATGGCTAAGCATTTTCTAAACCAACATCTAATTATATTAATACCCAAGTTATCAATGATACAAGATGAACAAGTTAAGACCAAGTATAGGTAACCATTCCACATGATATTATAAAATAAATACAATATTTAATAGAAAGCGAGACATTTACGAAATAGGTATAATATGATCAATGAACATGTATGACTTGCCTTGCTCCGGTGCTGTAGGGACCTCTGCAACAACTTCGAAATAAAGCGAAGCTTTGGAAACGCCAGAATCTAAGCAACATACAAAGCACACATGCAAAATAGGCTATAAGTCCACTGAAACAAGAAACAAAACCATTTTTAATGGATTCTAAGCATTTTTATGAATTTACTGAGAATTGAATGGACTAAAACAGAGCTCGGATGAATTAGTTATGAATTTTAGAAGATTCACCGTGTTTTTACTATAAACAGAAAACACCTTAATGATTTATTGCATAATAACACCCAGAACTGACGTCATCAAGGGGGGGTCGACACCGGCAAGCCGGCCCCACACGTCAGCGTCTCAAGGGCAGGCGGCGCATGGTGGACCGAGTCCACTGGCCGGGGACGAGTGCGCCACATGACGCCAACACAGCAGCCACGCGACGGCCACATGGGCATGCGGATGAATGGCCCCGATCTGCCGTGTGGCAAATCGGGCGGCTGGGATGAAACAACGGCCAGGCACGGGCACGGCCTGAGCCGGCGGTGAGCGGCGGCCGGGAAAAGGCGGTGAGCGGTGGCGGAGAGATCGACGGTGCGGGCACGGGAGACAACGGCGAGTGTGGAAAACGGGGAGAGGAGAGTGTGAGAGTAGTTTTTATAGGCTCAGGAGGCAGCGCGTGTGGCCGGAGAGGGCGGAATGGCTAGCGGCCATTGTGGGAGAGAGAGAGAGATGGTTGGGATTCGAAAACCGAATCCCGGGCCTCTCGCGGGTGCGGCGCGTGCGGAAAAAACGGAGGAGGTGGCGGCGGTTGTGGCACGTGCGGGCGGAGAGCGCCGGGAGGCGCGGGATGGCCGTTGGCGGCAGGAGGTGCCTCCGGCTCTCCCGGCCGAAGGTTGAAGAAGGGGCCGACAGATGGGCCCCACCTGTCAATGACCCTGAGAGGGAAAAGGGGAGCGGGCGTCTGCTGGGCCACAGCCTTGGGCCGGCCCAGCGGAAGGAGGGGAGGGCGCGCGCGCGGGGTGGCTGGGCCACGGCCTTGGCCGGCCCAGCGGAAGGGGCGTGGCAGCGGGGAGATGGGCCGATGGCCTAAGAAAGGGAAAAAGGAGGGGAAAAAGAAAAAGAAAAAGAAAAGGGACTTTCTAGAATTTAATTATTGCCGATAATTTATTTAATTGGTTTAAAATTATTTTTAAGGCTATGAAAATTCCACTAAAAATCTTGTTAGTGAATTTTGACATGGGGAACTCAAGAAAAATCCCACCATGCCATTTCCAATTATTAATTGTATTTATGAATTAGGATTTAACTCTAGGTTAATTTAAACCATTTCTTAGGCCATTTATTAAATGATTTTAAAACTAGAAAGGGGAACTTCAGGGTGTGACAAGGATGCAGTTCAGGAAGTGCATCTCCACACAGGAGAAGAAGACGACACAATCTGAAAGTGGGCAGAAAATGGCAAATTTTCTTCCTCCTCGGCCTACAGCTTGTTCTTCATGACCAAGACGATTGCCCGTTGCGGCAACTTGATCTGGCAGACAAAAGCACCTTCTAAGGTGAAAATTTTCATGTGGCTAGCAGAAAAAGGACGATGCCTAACCGCGGAGAACTTGATCAAGCGTGGGTGGCTGCACAATCAGACCTGCAAGCTCTGTATGGTTCAGGATGAGGATTGTAATTACTTGTTTGTAACCTGCACCTATACTACCAGAATCTGGAGGATGCACACGGGGTGAATGGCTGCGTGCTTTCAGTTGCCGGGTGAAGCATGAATGGACCTAGGAGATTGGTGGCTGCAAGCACGACTAACCTTTCGACCCAGCTACAGGGGCACCTTCGACTCGCTGATTCTCTTGACATGCTGGATGGTGTGGAAGGAAAGGAATGCACGAATGTTCCAGGATCGAGCGCGATCAGAAGGTAACCTGTTTGGCGCCATTAAAGAGGAGATCGTGGTCTGGACAGAAGCAAGAGTCTTCAAATGTTCAGGAGAGTAACATCCTAGTTGTTAGTTGTAAGTTGTTTTTCTTTTCTTTTTGGAGGGTGCTTTTAGCACTCTCCCATCAGCTTTGACAGCTTCTTGTCGAAGTCCAAAACCTGTATACTTGTAAATACCCTCAATCTTAATGAAATTTGGCTGGCCTAGTCTTTGGCCGACCTGACAAAAAGTACTTGACTCTTCGTTTTCACCGTCGCCGCTTGCTGCTTATTCGTAGATGCCGCTTCCGTCCGCAAATGCACAACTCTCCAACTCCAGTCTCCAGAGACCAGAACTCCCTCTTCCTTAATCACAAATTCAGTATTCACAACTCTTAATCTGTTGTTTGTAGCAGCAAGAAGCATTTTTCAGATTGGAACACCACCAAGTAAAGGTATGTCCTAATCTCTGTTGTTTTTTTCCTTCTATAGAGCTAAGTCTAAAATTCATTGTTATAATTTATAAACAGGGTGAAGTTTAGTTGTTTACATCAATCATCATGTCTTCTAGAAACAGGAGGTATGATTCTGATTATGAAAAGTGTAAGAAGAAACAAAGATTGGAAGCAACAGCTCAAATTTAGAAAGGTGCTCTTGATAGATATGTTGTGAAAGAATCTCAAACTATTGATGAAAATCAAACCCCTGTTGATAATGTTGACGAGGCTAATAGGGGTGATGACATTTTTATATGAAAGATTACCGCAGATTATGTTTGATAATAATTTTATCTAAGGTGTTGAGTTCTGGGCAACCTTCTCCAAACGGTTTTCTGCTTCAGTGCACGAAGAAGGCAGCTCTTCTTCTGCTAATAATGGTAAAGGGTCCATAATTCCATCATCATTTTCAGGGTCTGCTCACATTGATGATTTCTTTATGCCAACCCCTCCTGCTATAATGCCTCCTGAAAATGAAGATGTTCCAATTTTTGAGTTAGATTCTCCTGCTGCTTTAAACAGTTCTTCAACTGAGTTAGTGTCTTTGACCCTGCCAGAGATTCAAAAAGGAATGATGTAAATTGTGTCCAGCTCAGAACCAACTACTCCAACTTCACAATTCTTGCCCTCTTCTATTTCAGCACCTCCTAGTTTCAAAAGGTAAGAATAAGAGAGCTACAATTAACACTCCGGTGGTTATCACTGGGGCTCAGAAGAAGCTCTACGCTAAATGATCCAAAAGATGGACATAAGGAAGAAGAGCTAATTCCGCCAGATCCCATGCAAGGTATTGGAAGACCAAGGGGAAAGTCAATGAAGAAACTTAATAGGTTAGCACAAGAAGTTGGCATTCTGTCTACCTCTGGACCTATCTTAGAATCAGATTTTGCTAATGACACTGAGATGGTGCTTGAATCTCCTTAAGATGAAGATTAAGTGTTTCACGTAAAACGAGGTGACATTAACGTGTGATTAATTGAGTTTTAATTATTGCAAACTTGAAAAATGGATTTATTTGATACTTTAGAACAAATTTCATATAAAAAATTTTTGCACAAAACACACCGTTTAGTAGTTTGAAAAGCGTGTCACAAAAATCTAAAACTTAATTCAACAACATAAGTAGATTCAAACGCAGCCTGAATTTGAAGAAGATTCTTGAGTACCAGCTGATTGTGATCTTAATACTTCACAGAAGCTGGGCACACAGTTATGTGGGATTGCTCCTGAGGACATCACCCATGAAAAACTCCTTCATGTCAAGGGGACTGCAAAGAAGTTGATGGAAAGCAGTGATCTTATAATCTGACTGTTAAAGGGGATTATCTCCTGGTCCCTATTTTATTATGTCCTTAGTTCTTTTAGTGTCAGTCCCTATTCTGGAAAATTTTATTCTCTATTCATTCTGAGAGCCTTGGATTATGGTTGTGTTAGTTTTATTTTTTCTTTCAGACAGTTTGAAGCTATTTGTAATTCTTTTGTCAGTTTTGCTACAATTATTCCTATTCCAGCCTTTCTCTTTTACACCTCCTCCTCTCAGATGCGACTGCAGCAGTTTTTGGCTATGCCACTGACTACCCTCTTCTCTCCACATTTCTTTTATCATTATGAATAGCTCAAAGAGAAATTGTAAAGTTTTATGCTAGAATATTAAGGGAATCAATTCAGCAGATAAATGGAGAGCAATAAGAGAAAAGATTGAGGAAAGTGGTTGTGTGATTATTTGTCTCCAGGAAACAAAGAGGGAAAACTTTGACCATTCTTATATTAGGAAACTAGTTGAAACCCCACGTGTTGCTGCGGGAGTTTAGTATGATAATAGTAGAAATAACGTGTATTATAGCTAGACGACGTAAGCTTATAGAATTTGTATTTTTGATTGATCATTGAAAAAGGCTATAAACCAATTAAATTGATGTGGTTTATGATAATTTAAATACTATATAGATTGATAATTCAAAAGTAAAAGTAAGGTGATATGGCTTCATGAGAGAAATAATTTGAACTATAGATTAATCATCTAAAGGCTAGAAGCAATTGAGGTGATGTGGTTTAATGAGAGAAGATAAAAAACATTAACTAAGTAAAGAGAAAGTATATATGGTATTGTAGAAAATGATGGAGAGATATATGTTAAAATATTATGTAAATTATGTGGGATGATGATTTATTATGCTTGTATTTTATAATTTAAAAATATAATAAAATATAAATGATATAGCATGTTTGCATGAGGATTAAGATGCAATAATTGTTAATGGATAATGATGTTGCATCTTTGCACGTTGAGATTTAGGATATAGTGGATTGTAACTTTATAGATAGTATAGATTTGCGCCCAAATGTTCTGGAGGTATTCTAGTCTACTGGATGAGCTCTTCTTTTTTCTGCACAAATAGTGCATATACAGAGAGCAGTAGTCACAATTAATTTTTGTTCCAAACATAATTCAGAAAGCTGTCTTATTTCAGCAATTTATGGACCATGTCAGGAGCCAGAGAGATCAATTTTTGTGCAATGGATGAATGATTTAGATGTTCCTGAAGATATAAATTGGATCTTTATGGGGGACTTCAATTTTTACAGATCCTTAGATAATAGAATAGAAACAGATTGGGAGGGGATATGAATGATATTTTTATTTTCAATGAAATCATAAGCAATCTGGGTCTCATAGAATTACCTATAAAAGGTAGATCCTTCCCTTGGAGTAATATGCAAGCCTCACCTCTCCTCCAACAGTTGGACTGGTTTTTTACTTCGGTTGCTTGGATTGAAAAGTATCCCAACTCTATGGTTAAGCCTTTGGCTAGATATATCTCTGATCATACCCCATGTGTTATGCAGATTGGAACTTCTATTCCCAGAACTAATCTTTTTCGCTTTGAAAATTTTTGGGTTGAACATGATGGTTTTTTTTTGAGTTAGTGCAATCACTTTAGAACAATCAAGGTTGCATGGATGATGGAGCTAAAAATATCACAGCCAAATTTAAAGTACTTACAAAAGGTTTGAAAAAATGGAGTAAAGGCCTTTCAATCTGTCTGCACTTATCTCTAACTGTAATCAGGTGATCTTTTTGATTGACAAAATTGAGTAATTAAGCGATCTTACTCTTATTCAATGGAATTTTAGACAGATTGTATAGGAAAAAATGATGATGCTCCTAAGATATATACAGATTTACTGGCAAAAGAGATGTATCATAAGATGGGTCAAGTTTGGAGGAGAAAATACAAAATTCTTTCATGCTGCAGCAACTGAAAGCTATAGAAGAAATTTAATTACTCAGTTGAAAACCCAAGATGGTAGATTGATTTCTGATCATGATGAAAAGGCCGCAGTTATTTGGAATGCTTTTCACCAAAGGTTGGGGATATCTGTTGATCCTATAATGCATTTTGAATTGCAAGATCTTATGACAGCCTCAGAAAATTTGGAACATCTGTTTGAGCCTTTCTCTGTTTCCAAGATTGATAATGTAGTAAAATGTATGCCAATAGACAAAGCTCCTGGGCCTGATGGTTTCAATGGATTGTTTTTGAAAAAATGCTAGCACATCATCAAAGAGGACTTTTACAAGTTTTGTGCGCAATTCTGTAATGGCTCTTTAGCTCAAGAAAGTTTAAATAGAGCTTTTATCAAAATCCTGAAGGTATTAATGATTTTAGGCCAATTTCTCTGCTTAACGTGGCTCTAAAATTGATCACTAAGGTGATGGCAGATAGACTTCAAAGGGTTATCATCTCTCTAATTCATCAAAATCACTATGGGTTTATTAAAACCAGAACAATTCAGGATTGTCTAGCTTGTTCTTTTGAATATATTCATCAATGTCAGCAATCAAAGAAGGAGATCATTCTTCCAAAGCTAGATTTTGGAAAAGCTTTTGACATGATTGAACATAAGACTATCTTAGACATTCTGAAGGCTAAAGGTTTTGACCAACAGTGGAGGAGATGGATTAAGGTACTTTTTTCTTCAGCTTCTTCCTCAGTTTTGCTGAATGGAGTACCAGGAAATTTTTTCCAATGCAAAAGAGGAGTAAGGCAAGGAGATCCACCTTCTCCTTTGCTTTTTGTTCTGGGAGCTAATTTTTACAAGCTATAGTCAACAAAGCATTTACATAAGGACTTCTGTCAATGCCCATCCCAAGTCCAGATGGAGGCTTCCCAATAGTACAATATGCAGATGATACTCTCCTTTTTATGAATGCTTCAGCAAAAGAACTTTTTTTGTCTGAAATCCATCTTGAACACCTTCACTGATTCCATAAGTCTCAAAGTGAATTATCGTAAATCTTGCTTGATCCCTCTTAATGTTTCAGCTGATAAAACAGAAGATCTAGCTGGCTTATCTGGTTGTACAATTGGTTCTCTGCCTTTCACATATTTAGACTTACCCTTGGGAACATCCAGGTCAAAAGTAATTGATTTTGCTCCATTGATAGATAGAGTAGAAAGAAGAATGTCTGCAATATCAGTTTATCTATCCTACGGTGATAGATTAACTCTAGTTAATTCTGTCCTCTGATCTTTGGCTACATATTATATGTGCACCCTTTCAATTCCTCAATCAGTGATTGATGCAATTGATACATCCAGGAGATATTGTCTTGGGAGAGGATCAGACATAAATTCGAATAAAAATCACTGGTTCTTTGGGACAGAGTTTGTCAACCCAAATCAAAAGGAGGTCTCGGAGTCATCAATATCAGAATGCAGAATAATGCACTATTGATGAAAAATTTGCATAAATTTTATAATAGGCAGCCTATTCCCTGGGTAACTCATATGGTCCAAATATTATGTGGATAAAGTACCCCATGCAATGAGGCCAAAAGGCTCTTTTTGGTGAAGAGATATTATGTAGTTTGTTGATATTTTCAGAGGGATTGCTAAATGATGGTTAAAGATGGCAAGTCTTATTTATTCTGGGAAGATACTTGGAATGATGAAATGAGATCTATAACTCATTCAAGAGCATTTTCTTTTGCAAAGAACAGAGAAGATTCAGTTCTTATGGCTTCACAAAAAACTGTTGCACAAATTTTTGCCCTGCCTCTATCTGAACAAACTTTTCAAGAATATCAGTTGCTTCTTAATAGAGATTTATCAATGGTTTTAAGTCAAGAGCCTGATGAATGGCTATATATTTGGGGAAATGGAAAATTTTCTTCACAGAAGATATATGCCATCAATTTCTTTACAGTACATCCACCCGGTATTCTTCAATGGATTTGAAAAGGCAATGAAAATTAAAGTTTTTGGATGGCTGTTGTTAATTGATAGGCTAAACACAAGGGATATGTTTGATAGAAAAAATTGTGCCCCAAAAAGAAGTGATCTAAACTGTGTTTTATGTTCACAGCAGATGAGAGAGACTTTTCTCCATCTTTTCTTCGATTGTCCTTTTAGCAAAGAGTGCTTGAGATTGATTGGCATAGCTTGGGACAGTAGTTTGAATTTTGAAAATATGTTACAGCTAGCAAGGAATTCCTATAGCTCCTCATATTTTATGGAAACAAAATCTTATATGGAGCCTGGCAAATATGGAAACATAGTTTGGAGGCATCTTTTTAAGAATGACCTCTTCCTTCTTCATAGACTCTCTCCTGTAGATAGAGATATTCTTCAACCTTGGATCTCTTTGTTGTAATTGTATTTTTTACCTGTTCTTTTTATAATTAATAAAATCTCCAACTGTGGGGGCCTACCCTACAGTGTTTCAGTCAAGAAAAAATAGGGGTGATGCTAGCAACGCAGCAGAAGTTGAGACGCACACTGCAAAAATTGATCATGCTCAGGGGCCTGATCGTGCCAATATTACAAATGAAGTTAGCGGTAATATTGATGAGCTCATTCTAGTTTGGATGGTTCACCCAGTACTGAAAGTAACAACAACATCAACAATTCTTTTCAGGTGGACATATTTGATCCAAGATATTGGGATGCACTTGATCCTAAAATGGTTGATATTTTGGTGCAAAAGGGTCCTAAAAGAGACTTTTCTATTTATAAAGGTCCAAAAGAAAGATTCTCTAGAAGATTTTTCGCAAAATTTTACACTAGAGTTCTCTCAAATGGTGAAGCTTGCGATAGAGAATGGCTTGTATATTGCAAACCTCTTGATAGAGTTTTTTGTTGTTGTAAATTATTGAGAAGGAGCATGGAAAAGGCCAGTTAGCAAATGAGGGCTTTAGTGACTGGAATCATCTTGGCATTAGTAAAGAGCATAAAACTAGTCCAAAACATGTTTTGAATATGGCTACTTGGTATGATTTGCGGCTCAAGTTGCAAAATAATCAAACAATTGATAAAGTAGCTCAAAGAGAACTATAAAAGGAAAGGGAGCATTGGAGAAAAGTTTTGTTCAGAATTATCTTGATTGTAAAATTTCTTGCATCACATAATCTTACATTTCATGGCTCTAACAACAAGCTATACCAGGACAACAATGCCAACTTCTTAGGAATGGTTCAGATGTTGGCTGAAATTGACCCAGTTATCCAAGAACATATTTGACACATCACGAATGATGAAATTCATACTCATTATCTTGGTCGTGGCATCCAAAATGAGTTAATAAATTTGCTTGTTGCTGAAATTAGGTCTGAAATCATTATAAAGGTAAAAGCAGAAAAATACTTCTCGCTTATACTTGATTGTACTCCAGATGCAAGCCACCAAGAGCAGATGTCTTTGATCATAAGGTATGTTGATACGTCTTTAGATTATGTTTGTATTGAAGAATCCTTTTCAGGCTTTTTGGATGTGAATGATACAACTGGGCAAGGATTGTTTGATGCTCTACAAAATGAATTGAAGAATCTGGAACTTGATGTAGATAATGTGAGAGGACAAGGATATGATAATGGATCAAATATGAAAAGAAAACATCAAGGGGTACAAAAGAAACTTTTGGATATAAATCCTAGAGCTTTTTATCCAGCATGTGGTTGTCATAGTCTGAATTTAACACTATGTGATATGGCTAAGTCTTGTGGCAAAGCAAAAGATTTTTTTGGAGTCATACAACATTTGGTAAATCTGCTAAGAAATGGCAAATTCTTATGAATAACATAACAGGATTGACTCTCAAGCCATTGTCATCTAATCGTTGGGAGAGTCGTATTGATAGTGTTAAGGCTATAAGGTTTCAGATTCAGAAAATAAGGGAGGCTTTACTACAAGTGGCTGAAAGTGTTGCTGATCCATTGACAAGTAGTGAAGCTAAATTCTTAGCAGACAATGAACTTGGTAGCTTTCAATTTTTAGTGGCAATAATTACCTGGTATGAAATATTATCTGCTGTTAATTTGGTTAGCAAGCAGCTACAAGAAAGGGATATGCTTATTGGCATTGCCATTGAGAAAGTAAACGAGCTAATTTCCTTTTTCAAGAAGTACAGAGAATCTGGCTTTTCAAAAGCACTGGAAGTTGCTAAAGAAATTGCACTTGAGATGCATATTGATCCAAATCTTTGCATCAAGTGTAAAATCACGAGAAAAGGACAATTTATGAAAGCCCTGATGATACATCTATTGCTTCACAAACTGAATAAGAGTCATTTAGGGCCAATTATTTTATGGCTGTTGTTGATCAAGTTATAGCTTTGCTTGCTAGGAGATTTGAACAATATCAAGAGTTCCAAAATACCTTTGGTTTCTTGTTTACTGTAGATAAGATGTGCTCCTTGGATGATAAGAGTTTGCTTACTTCTTGTGTTAATCTAAAGGCCACCTTAAGAGTGGAACATTCAGACATTGATGGAAGAGATTTGTATGTGGAGTTAAAGTTCATCCAGGATCATATTAAGGAATCGATGGGCCCTCTTGATATGCTGAAGCATTTGAAACAACATGGTTGTTCCCTAATGCCGTTATTGCATATAAAATTTTGTTAACCATTCCGGTGACTGTTGCATCTGCGGAAAGGAGCTTTTCTAAACTCAAGTTGTTGAAGTCCTACTTGAGATCTAGTATAACACAAGTAAAACTCAATGGATTGATGACAATATCACTTGAAAATGATGTTTTAGAGAAGATTAAGTATGAATATATACTTCAAGATTGTATTTCAAAGAATACCAGAAGGATTATGCTTTTCAGCAAAATATGAGGTCAGTTCATTGCTTGAGTTTACCTTTATTGTTTTAGCATTAATGTTTTATATGTTTCTAGGAAGAAACATGTATTGAAGTTTTATGCTTTGGTTATGCTCCATTTTCATATTTTAGGGCCCCATTATACTTTTCGCACATGGGCCTCGAATTCCTAGATACGGCCGTGGTAGTAGGGCACCGGTGATGGAGATCATCGTGCGGCGGCGGTGATGGGAATGCCAAGATGGAGTTCGCTTTTCGGTCCCCTTCAGCATGACTTTAGGATCAATAGTCTTGGATTTAGGTTAGCTAGTTCTTAAGTCGATCGTCACTAAGAAAATAGATAGCTTTTTCTTTATATATGTGTGTGCTCAGGGATTAGGGCACGAGTCTTGTGCGTGGGTGCGTTCGATCATCGCACTAAGGAGAGGAATCTGAGAGAGTCAGTGAAACTCGTTCCTCGACATTAGGAAGCGCGTGAGCGTGGGTGGGCCAAGCTTGTCACTAAACTTTATGGTTCGGTGGTTAGAGATCAACCAACACAATTAGTAGATGCAAAAACTTAGTTTGAAAGATTAAGAAAAGGATGATGGATTCAACATATGCACAAACAAAATACTAAATTAGCCCTCATTTTATTCTGGTCTTCGACCAATTAAACATACCAACAATCCTACAACCTCTCCAAAGTAAAACCATTAAATCAACAAAAGCTACGTACCCCCATTATTTATCTGACCAAATTAAGACAGTCTCCTGACCCCGTTAATTAACCTGACAAAAAAGGAGAAAAAAATAAAAAAGAATATCCTGTCTCACTGAAGCTAACGAGCAGCATCATGGATCATGTATTCATGTGTGTGATCGATGGTGCTAGACGGTGTAATGGTTCTGGATGGTGTCAATGTCGAGCCCTTTGAGCTTGACCACCGACTCGACATGGCCCTTGAGCGTGTGCAGCTCCCGTAGCCTCGCGATCTCGGCGCGGCGCTTCGCCTGCTCCGCGATCTCCGACAGCTCCAGGTAGTCCTTGTTGTCGTCGAAGAGCGCCGTCGACGTCTCCGCCTGCTGCAGCCCGTGCAGCGACCTCTGCGCGATCGCCCACTGCGCCTCTCTCTTGCTCTTCCCGTAGTCCAGCTCGTTCGCGAACGCCGTCTGCGCGCAATCAACCAATTAATTCATACGTAGCAATTGTTTGTTCATGGACCATGGTGATCGATCGAGTTGAGCTTGAGGTGTTACCTTGTTGTCGAAGGCGTTGTTCCAGGCTTTGCCGCTGAGGAAGTAGCGGATGGCAAACTTGAAGATGTCGAGGGGGAAGAAGGTGACGATGCTGAAGAGCCAGATGACAAGGCCCCACGACCACCCGATGCCCTTCATCTTCGCGAACGGCCAGTTCGCGTACACCGCGATCAGCGTCGCCATCTGCGTGCGTGCCATCGATCGTCGTAGCCAAATATCAGTCGCCGGAGTTACTGTGCGCGAGGCGGCGGCGGCTGCTAATCAACTTCTTACCAGCTGGGCGATGAGGAACGCGCCGACGAGCAGGAACCCCGGGCGCTCGACGAAGAACCAGCTCCTCGCGCGGGTCACGAAGATGAGCGCCTGGCTGATGATGCTCACCTGGAGGTACACCGCCGCCATCAGCTCCTCCGTGCTGCCGCCGATCGGGTGCACCCCGAACGTCCTCTGCCACAAACACGGGCACGCAGTTCGTACGTGTCAGAGCGGCGGCGGCGGCGGCGGCAGCGAGGCATGCGAGGTGGGTGATGAGTGGTCACCGTGAAGAAGTCGGTGTCGCGGACGGCCCAGAAGAAGAGGACGGTGGCGAGGGCGAGGTAGGTGCCGAGGACGATGCCGGTGGCGAAGATCTCCTGGAGGCGCCAGGCGTCGGGCATCGGGGACGGCTTGACGCGGTCCTTGGAGATTGTCATGATGGTGCCGTCGTTGAGGATGGCGATGATGAGCACCATGAAGGGCGCGAAGTCGAACTTCCAGATGAGCGCCAGGAGGAGGAAGCCGAGCACGACGCGGATGGTGATCGACACGGCGTAGATGGTGTAGTTCTTCATCCGCTGGAAGATGGCGCGGCTCGTCAGCACCGCGCTGATGATCACGCTCAGCCCGGGCTCCGTCAGCACGATGTCCGACGCCCCCCTCGCCGCGTCCGTCGCGTCCGCCACCGCGATCCCGATGTCCGCCTTCTTCAGCGCCGGCGCGTCGTTCACGCCGTCGCCCGTCATCCCGCAGATGTGCTTCCTCTCCTGCAGCCGTCGCACGATCTCGTACTTGTGCTCTGCATCATCATCATCAGTTCATCACACGCGCGCGCCGCCGTGGCTTAGCTGTTCGATCTCGTACTTGTGAAGGCTACTTTCACTCTGTCAGAGTCACTGGGTACGTACCGGGGAAGACGCCGGCGAAGCCGTCGGCCTTCTCGATGAGCTCGTCGACGGGGAGGCCGCCGGTGTCGCCATCCTTGAGGAGGGAGCTGGAGGGGTACATGTTGGTGCCCATGCCGAGGCGGCGGCCGGTCTCCTTGCCGATGGCAAGCTGGTCGCCGGTGATCATCTTGACGTTGACGCCGAGGTTGAGCGCGCGGCGGATGGTCTCTGAGCTGTCGTGGCGCGGCGGGTCGAAGAGCGGGAGCACGGCCAGGAACTGCCACGGAGAGCCCGGCGCGTCCTTGTTCCCCTCCGGCACCCTCTGCCTCGCCACCGCCAGCGACCGCAGCCCGCGGTCGGCGAACTTGTCGATGATGGCGTGGACCCGCCGGCTCACGTCCTCCCGTAGACGGCACAGCTCGATGATCTAAGCCACACACACCAACAGATTAAATACACCGATGCAACGCAATGGTACAGATCGAATTCATGGCCGACACGGTGGCCGGGCGGCTGACCTGCTCCGGCGCGCCTTTGCTGACGCGGTGCCACGAACCATCTTTGCTGTCGATGTAGGTGATGGCCGTGCGCTTGTCGACGGGGTTGAACGGCATGAAGTGCACCTCTTGGATGCCGGCACGGGCCTGCCACGTACCAGACGCGTCGTACGTCGTGAGATTTATTTGTAGAAGAAGAAGAAATTGGAGCTTGTGTGATGTGACCATGCGAGCTTCACTTACCTCGCTTGGGTCGGCGAGCATGCCGACGATGGAGGCGTCAATGGCGTCCTGGTTCTCGGTTCGCGACGCCCTCGCCGCGTACAGGACGATCGCGTCCTTGTCGAGATCCTTCACGAACGGCTGAAATCCAAAGGCGCGATTTGATTTGATGACAACTCGATCGATAGGGAAAAATTAACAGCGGAACTGGAAAAATTAATGGTGTGTGCCTCGATCATGTTCTTGTCGACGGTGAGCTTGTTGAGGGTGAGCGTGCCGGTCTTGTCGCTGCAGAGCACGTCCATGCCGGCCATCTCCTCGATGGCCGTCATCCGCTTGGTGATAGCGCCCTGCTGCGACAGCCGGTGAGAGCCGATGGCCATGGTCACGGACAGCACGGTGGGCATGGCGATGGGTATCCCGCCGATGAGCAGCACGAGGAGGTTGTCGATGCCGTCGCGGTACTGCCGGTGCTGAATCGGGTACATCACGATGATCTCGATCAGCATCCCGGCCGCGATGGAGCAGATGCAGAAGTTGCCGATCGCCGTCAGCACCTGACCATCACGGCGCCGCCATTGATGAGCAAGCAAGCAGTTGACACGTCCGACGAGAAGTGGCGGATGTATGATACCTTCTGGAAGTGGCCGACGTTGTTGGTGCTGTCGACGAGGTGGGCGGCCTTGCCGAAGAAGGTGTGGACGCCGGTGGCGATGACGACGGCCTCGATCTCGCCCTGCTTGCAGGTGGAACCCGAGTAGATGCTGTCGCCGGGCATCTTGTTGACGGGGAGGGACTCGCCGGTGAGCGCCGACTGGTCGATCTTGAGCGGGTCGCCCTCCATCAGCCGCGCGTCCGCCGGGATAATGTCGCCCAGCTTGATGCTGATGATGTCCCCCGGCACCAGGATCGCCGCGTCCTGCTCCGACCACTTCCCGTCCCTCAGCAACTGCACCGACCATCGATCAATCAATCAATCAATCAATCAATCAATCCGTCAAGCACAGATAGATCAGTGTTTGTCCATGGCGTGGCGCACTGGGCACGCGCGACGTGCCTTGGTCTGCGGGGCGAGGCTGGCCATGAGTGCGGCGGCGGCGTTGCCGGCGTTGTTCTCCTCGATGAAGCTGATGGTTGAGTTGATGACGAGCAGCGTCACGATCCCGACGAAGTCCTGCCAGTCCGGCGGCCGCCCCTGCACGCACGCACGCATGCACGCGTCAGATCGACGCCGGCCAAAACACACACAACTGACGCGACGGGGACGGCGACGCGTACCCCTCCGTTGGCGAGGGCGATGGCCATGATCGCGGCGGCCTCCATGACCCAGGAGAGCGGGTTCCACATGAACCCCAAGAACTTGAGCAGCTTACTCTCCTGCATATGCGAATTCCACATATTTTTTTCACCCGTGAGTACGTACGCGAAACCCAAAACACACAAACGCGTTCTTGATCGAACACATAATTCTGAATTCCGACCTTCTTCTCCTCGAGCTTGTTGCGGCCGAAGATCTCGAGCCGGCCATTGCCATCGGCGGAGGTGAGCCCCTGCGGCGAGCTCTTGAGCACGGCGAACACCTCCTGGATCGGGATACTCTCCTGCAACAAACAATATCCAACCAACAACAACGCCACAATGACACACGGATCGCGCACACACGGATGAGAACGCAATGGCGGGATGATCAAGAACACTGACGAGGTCGACGTTCTCCTTCTTGAGATCCTCCAGTGATACCGACATGGTTGCCCCCCTGCGAGATGGATCTGGAGCAGGGTGTTTGCTAGCTAGTCAGTTGGGCTCATTGGTCTATCTCAAAGACTTTTTCTTTGGCATTTGTTGGATCTGTGCATGGTTTTCTCGATCCAGTGGAGCTAAAGAGTGGTGGTGGGACGAGGAGACGGCAAGAAACAAGGAGGTTGCAGCACAGTGGCAGTCTGCAGCGCTGAACCCGTTCCAACACTTCCACTCATTTCGGGAGAGGGGATCCTATAATTTTCCTACCAAATTGCATGTGGATTAATATTTCGGGAGCCCCGGTGAGCTTATTAACCAGCGATACATCATTTTTTTACCACAAATAGTAAACACACGTCTCCTCTTTGCTAAAAATAACAGTGTGCCATCCCTGTATGTGCATTTCCCAGTTTCGCATGGACATATATTGCACCGTTTGCACGGCTTCACACATCCAACGGTAATAAGAATCTACATTCTAGAGTTTGTTGCCATTGGCAAACTTAAATAACCATCAAAACGCATTGGAAAGAAATCATCCTTTGGTAAAATAACCATAAAAACAAAGAGGTGACATCTTTATACAAAACTGATACCTCACACTTTACTGTGAAATATATATCAAATTTTCATCTTATCATTATCTTCACGTGTTAATAATTTGTTGATTGGTCTTCTAACCCATGTAAAGATGCAAAAAAAAACTAGGGCATGGAAATTGGATGAATCTAATTCTATTTTAAAAAAACATCCTAACATACAAAGCAAGAACTAAAATAACTTGAATAAAAAATATTTAAATGATGATTTAGAAGCCAATTGCATCAATCATATTAACTTCCTGGTAGCCAGAACTAGATGAAACCCTGCATGTTGTTGCAAAAGTTTTGTACGATAATAGTAGAAATAACATGTAAGATAGTTATACTTTTTTATATTTTGTCTCTGATCAACTATTGAAAAAATCTATAAACAATTAATATAATATGATTTATAACAATTTAGATCAATCATTCAAAGTAAAACCAAGATGGTGTGGCTTAATGAGAGAAGAAAAAGAGGAGGTAATATAGAGTAATCATCCAAAGGTTATTCAATGGAGCAAAGAGTAAATTTTGAAAAAATAAAATCTAAAGATCATAAATATATCAAAATGTATTGGTTTAAATTAAAACACAAATTTTGGGGCCCCTAATTTTTGGAGGCCTATTCAATTCCTGTATTTTTCTTGCGGCTTGAATTAAATGACCGTTTCTTTATTTTTTCTATATGTTTGCTATCCTCTGTTTTGCATTTGCATATTAGAAGAATTTAAATGATATTGATGCACTACAACTATAAGGGCATATCTGATATGAATTATTCTCCCTACTAAGAAGCCGTTACAATGCATGGCAGAAAGGGTCGATAACAAGCCAGCTCGTCTCATTTGAACTCGTTATCTTAACGAACCATCTCGACTCTACTTGTTAACCTTAACGAGCTAAAAGCCTAGCTCACTTGGCTTGCAACTTAGATATATCATTAACGAAATGTATCTCATTTTATCATATATGTGTTAATAATAACATATACTAACTAATAGAACTCACTAAATACAAATACAAACAGTTTGTATGTGGCTACAAGACTAAGTACTGTAAAAAACACTAAGTATATGAAAATATGGTTATATTTTGTAGAAGTGAGTTAATTAAACAAAAAGCTCAGAAATTGGCTCAAGCTCACAAGTTAAGTCTTTACTCGACTCAACTCATTATGACACTGAGTTCGAACCAATCCGGGCAGAGCTCGATACGAGATGATCCGAGCCACGGGCTATCTTTCCATCCTTACATGGAGGGCACACAAGTTGTATAAAACGAGGAATAACTCGTTTATTCATATGCATTAAATTTTAGCAAATGCAATACCTTACATTTGTCTTACAATAGCCATTACCAAATTATGTAAAACATAGGGCAGAACATACTCTGTTTTGTTGCAGAATCCTTTGTCCCACGTGCCCTCCACTCAATTCGAATAAATTTGACTTATATGATTATGAATCAATATTAATATAAGATAAACCGGCGTAGTCGTTAAATTTCCATATCCAGCACGAGCGAGGTGTCCCCTTTGTCCACGGTGAACGTCTTGAGCATCTTCCCCGTCGCCGTCGTCACCTGCAGGATGTACGTTCCATGGTAGCCCCTGAACCTGAATTGGCTGTCGCCGTCGATGGTCCCGCGCGCGTCGGACGTCCATTCCCGCCGGAGATTGACCAGCCTCTGGCCGGCCTCGTTGACGTTGCCGTCGGCGTCGACGAGGGACGCATCCTGGCGCCACATGCGGCCCTGCATGAAACCCCAGAGCACGACGCCGGCGACGGCTGGGTGCGCGTACGCCTCGCGGAGCACCACCTCCAGGTCGTCGGCGCGGAGGGACACGTCGGGCTCGCTCACGTCCAGCTCGGTGATCCAGATGGGGAGCCCCATCGTGGCGAGCTTGTCGAGCGCGTCGCAGATGACCTCGCCGGACGGGTTGGAGACGTGCCCCTGGATGCCGACGCCGCCCACCGCCGCGCCGCCGCTGCGGAGCGCGTCGATCAGCGCGATGTACTTCTCGGGCGTCGCGTTGGGGTCGTTGGCGCATTCGACGTTGTAGTCGTTGACGAAGAGCTGCGCGCCCGGGTCCAGCCGCGCGGCCTCGCGGAACATGAGCGCGGCGGCGTCGTCGCCGAGCCGGTCACGGTAGAAGCGGCCGTGCAGCATCTCGTTGTTGACGTCGTAGTGTGGGAACCGGCCGGCGTAGCGGGACAGGAGACCGCTGAGGCGGCCGCGCACCGCCGACGCGAGGTCGTCGTGGCCGAGGTCCTTGATCCACTGCTGCACGGAGCCGTCGACTGCCCAGAAGATGCAGTGGCCGCGCGCCGGCTTGCCGTGGCGGTCGCAGAAGTCGAGCAGCGCGTCGGCGTCGCGGTAGTTGAGCTGGCCGCGCTGCGCCTCCGTCCAGTACCACTTGAGCTCGTTCTCGAAGACGGCCCAGTCGAAGTTGTTGGTGAAGAAGTCGACGAAGTTGGGGTCCTGGATGACTGAGCCGTTGATGCAGGTGCCGAGCGGGAAGACGTTGTCCATCTGCACCACGCGGACGGACGCGCCGGCGATGCTCGCCGCCAGTCCGGCTCCGCCGCTGAACTTGAGGACGACGTCCCGCTTGCGAACCTGAAATGGTCAAATGGGCTGTCAATGACATGGTCGCGATACATGCATGGCACTAGTACTATATTGTTAATTAATGTGATCATGCAGATGAGAGATGTTGTCTGAGTTGGCTCACCTTGTCGGTCTTCTCCTTGAGCTGCCTGAACCGCGCCTTCCGGTCCGCGGTGAACACACGGAGGTCCATGACCTTCACCTCGACGCCGGCTGGCGCGCCGTGGATGTGCACCGCCGTCGCGCCGCGCTGGGTCTTTTTGAGCCGGAACGTGCCCTTGATCTCCGCCCAACCGCCGGCCGCTCCGACGCATACCGCGCCGCAGTCGAGCAGCTGGCGACGCTCGCCGTCGCCACCATCGTCCATGTGGAGGCTGACACGCACCACGTGGCTCTCCTCGCTGGAGCCTTCATCTCCGCCGCCCTGCACGGCGACCCACCCGGCGACACGGTACGTCACCCGGGGCACGAGCGCGCCGGCCGGGACCGGGTGCCGCAGCCCATCCTCCTCAGCGTCACGGCGCGCCGCGAGGACGTACCGGCCGCTCGGCCGGTGCTCGCGCCCGCCGTCCACAGCCGGGAGCATGGCCGCCGGCAGGTCCTTCTCGACGTGCGCGGACAGCGTGGTGCGCGAGCCAACCGGCGCCCAGCCGGCGAGGCTGGCCTCGCCCGCCGGTGCGGCGCCGTCGTTGCCGATCAGGTTCACACCGAAAGCAACCTCCTGAGTGGAAGCCATAGTAGCGAAGGGCAAGGGATCGATGAGCTAGCTAGCTAGCTAAGAATGCAAGAAGTGAGCTTGCTTGCTGTCTTGCAGTGGTGGTGAGTGCACTGGATCAGTGCAGAGGCTGCCTATTTATAGGGCAAAACCTGCATGCATGCATCGCTACGGCGGCGCCGTCAGATCATGAACGGGTACTATGCTAGCTTGTGGGTGAAGCGTACGTATCTGAAAGGCTGAGAAAATGTTGTGTGCATCAACTTGCCTGAAGCAAAACCGCAGTGAATCTAAGCTTGAGTAGCAGTAAAGATTTGGCAAAACTGGAGATTAGGTTATTTTTGATTGGCACATTGAGCTCCTGCATGCCCTTAAGATAGTTCTGTGGACGATCGATTAGATAACAAACAATAGTGAGTATGCCAAGGTTCGCTTGTAGACTTGTAGGTCCCTTTGATTCAAAGGAAAATCATAGAAATTTTGTAGGATTTTATTTTTATATGATTTTTTTCTATAGAGCCCTTTGAGCCAAACAATGAATCTTATGAAATTTTTATGGAATGTCTCATTCCATTTAAATTTTAAAGAAAATTTAACATGAGGTAGAATCTTATGAAAAGTTTCAAATGAGTCTTTATCTCTCCTCAAATTCCTATGTTTTTTCTGTGGTTCAATCAAACGGTCATCCTTGTGTTTTTTCTATATTTTGCAATCATCTGTTTTACACTTGCATTCTTGTCAGAATGCTATGTTTTTTCTATTTCTACGTTTTTCCATTCCTGTGACTCAAAGGGGCTTGTAATTTCTATAAGCACAAGAGCTAATTGGCGCCGCTTCTGCCGTGCACCACCGACACGACATGGTTGCGCCTGACGCGTAATGTCATTGGGCATTTATGGGCCCAATAGATAATTCTGAGTTTTTTTTTAATTCTTAAATTCAAGGAAAATTTTGTATCCCCGCAAAAGGAAGTAAAATTTTGTAAGAGAGAATTTTTTGACATAAAGTGTCATTTCAGTTTTGAAAATTTTGAGTAAACTTTCTATAGAAAAGAAATGTTAACTAAAATTTGAAACTTTCAACTCACCGTTTAGATCAGTCTCGGCTGCATTGAGGATCCCCTTATAAGCAAAGGAGGGGTTAAGCATATAACCTATATTCACTAGTACAGAAATGCTCTTAGGTGCCGGTTGAGAACCGGTTATAGGTGCCAGTTTTTCGACCGGCACCTATTGGTCGGCACCAATAGAGGCAACCGGCACCTATGTAGAATATAGAACCGGCGCTTTTACCTTTGCTCGAGCCCAAAAAAAAGAGAGCCGGCTCGAATCGAGCCGAACTCATGTCGCCGGACGCCACCCTGCCCGCGCCACCGGTGTCCTTCTCCACCGTCGTGCGCATGGGGAGGGCGCGGCCGCCGCCGCTGCCGAGGTGCGCCGCAGCTACCTCCGCCAGGCAGCCGTCGGCCACGGGAGCCCACCGCCTCCCCACTGCCCCCTCCCCCCTGGCTGGCTCCCTTCTCGTTGGATCTGGCGAAGGGGAGTGCGCCGAACTCGCTGGATCTGGCAGAGGGGAGGGCGCGGCCACCGTCGCCGCTGCCACTTCCGCCAAGCAGCTGCTGGCCGTGGGAGCCCACCGCCTCCCCGGCCACTGCCCCCCTCCCCGCTGGCTTCCCTACCGCCACCGCCATCGCCCACGGAGCCCGCTGAACGTACTCATGCAGCCGCCGCCTCGTCCCGCCTCCCCTCCCCTCCCTGACCGCACTCTGACCGCGGAGCCCGTCGCCTCCCTTCCCGCCAGATCTGGCGAAGGGGAGGGCGCGGCCGCCGCCGCCGCTGCCGCCTCCGCTAGGCAGTCGTCGGCCGCGGGAGCCCCCACCGCCTCCGCCGGGCAGCCGCCGCGAGAGAGCGACAGAGAGAGACGAGAGAGAAGGAAGGTAGGACGAGAGAGAGACGAGAGAGATCGAGAGAGAGACGAGAGAGATCGAGAGAGATAAGAGGACCGTGCGCGCGGTTCACCGGCTCGATGCCACCGGCTCGGCTCAAAGCTATAGGTGTCTGTTTTTAAGAAAAACCGGTACCTATAATATATTATAGGTGTCGATTTTTTAATTAACCGGTACCTATAATATATTATAGGTGCCGGTTTGTTTTAAAAACCGGCACCTATAGTATAAGTACCGGTTTTTTCTCTAGAACCGGCACTTATAGTGTTTAAAGGTGCCGGTTTTATATTTTTCCATCGCAGGACGGTGAGAAATGCTCTATAGGTGCCGGTTTTAAATAAACCGGCACCTATGAGCCGTTCCCTATGAGGGTTTTTGTAGTAGTGATTACATACTTTTTAATTATATCTTAAAAAAGATACTTGTTAATTAAAGAGTACATTAATTTCATAGAACCCAGACTAACATGTAATATTGTTCAACCTGCACAAGACCACAACCATTTCGACACATGAGATATAATCCTTATACCTATCATCCTAGTTTCGTAGCCAATATGACTTGCTATTGTAGCAATATAAAAGACACATGAATTAGATGGCTACGACTGGCACGATGTCCAAAACTTATATTTGACTTATAATTTCCCATATACTATAAGGTTTATAGCAATAAAATTATAATCATATGAAAGTAAAATCAAATGACAAATCTAATGATATTATTTTCAACAAATAGAATTCAATTCATATTATACTAATTACTGGTCAAATGTTTTAAAAGTTGAATATTAAAATGTGTGCGTATTTTATATATGGGATGGAGGGAGTAATATCTAGCTATCTAATATCCATTATTTTATTACCTAAAAGAAAAGTTATCTAATAATCATGTCCATTGTTCAAATCATTATGTGGCTAAAATTGTAATTTCAAATTTCTAAAATATTAGTGATACTTGCAATTTGTTGCTCATTTTGGCTACATTTAGTTCTTTTTTCTAATTATTTGTCTATTTATGTAAACTTTTAGCTCAAATGATTTTATCACTACTTATGATTTAGTCGTCCAATACTCATTAGACTGAATTGAAATGAATAAATATATAAATTACACTCTTTTGTATCATCATTTTATTTACGTTGATATGATATAGTGTTATCTATGGTAAATCTTAAATTTTGTGTATATTTTTTACGCTATTTTCTTTGGTGGGTGTGATAAGAGATATTGAAGGAAAATAAAACTCCTCGATTTAGGTAAGCAGATAAAAATCAACTTACTTTTGGATAGAGATAATACATTCGTAAATAACAAATGATATGTAAATTATAAAGTTACTTCCAAAAAAAACTCATATTTCTACACGGAAGGACGAAGGAATATTATACGTCTTTTACAAAAAGTACTAGCGGTACAAATTACATTACATGTAGGTAGCTACTGCTGGGCTTGTCCGCGAAGGATGACGGCGCAGCGTGCCCAATTTGGCAACTTGCAGCCGCCGCACGCGCACGCGCACGCGCACGCAGGCGTACAACGTTTGCAATACATGGCTTCAAGGCATGAACAACGGCTGAAAGCTACAATATTATAAATCCAGGCAATACATGTTGTGTATACTGTATAGTGTGTACGTACAGGGACGAACCCATGATAGGATTAGAGGGAAACTTATCTTCTTCTTTTTCCTTGAGCCCTCTATTCTTTCTTTTTTCTCTCTTCTTTTTCCTTTTTCTCTCTCCTTTTATCAACGATGATATGTTCAAAAGAGTAATATTAACTAAGGACAATTTAGCAAGAAATAGTAATATGAGATGTTGTTTTTATGAAAAATAAAACTATACATCATTTTTAGTGCCATTTTGTTAGATTTCTTTGGAGATATGTACATATTTATTTTGGTTTGAAACCTTCAAATAATACTTCTTATATTTCTGAGAATTGGCTTATAGGCATTGACTCAAAAACAAAAAAAATATATTCTAGTAGAAGTATCTACTGTATGTTGGGCTCTATAGCTAATTAAAAATGATATGGTTTTTGACAAATCCCCAATGAAATCTTATATATAGATATTATTCAGGGCAACATACTGACTCCGGTTTTGAACACAACTACAAAGGTGTGATGAGGACAAAGAACTAATACATACTGCGTGCCGAAAGTTAGAGACAACGGTCATGCAGATATTTGTCAATTTCGGATAGAGATTTACAAATAAACTTAATAAATGTCTTTTTTCCCTATTTTGTGTTGCTATTATTAGTTATTGTCTAGTCATGTTTTTTATGATCTCCATTCAGTGAATTATGTAATAAGTGGTTGTAGCTTTTTAAGTGTAAAGACCAGGATTCTTTCCATTATTAAAAAATGATGATTCAATGAAATACGAGAGATTCGAGTCTTCCAGTACCCACGTTGAATCCGTCTCGTGTGTACAAACATATGCGTATCATCATGAAATGGATGTCGATGTCAATGTTGTTTTCGTTTCCGAACGAATATTCTAGCTCAGTGATCGATATGCAGCTCGCCTCGATCAATTGTCACGTCGCAACGGGCCACGGCGGTGACATATCTTTACGATTGGTGTGTGTTCATGTTCAGTGAAAATTAAGAAACACAAAATCAATTAAGTTAGTAAATTAAGACACTAAATAGTTAATCCCTTTTTAATAAAGAGAGGGCGAAGCTTTCCCCATTTCAATTAGCGAAACTAGCACTACTACAGAAACGGTTATTCCGTGCGGGCCGAAAGGCATCTTTCCGTGCGGAAGGCCTGCCCGCACGCGCGAGAAGGTCTGGAAAAAGACCATTTTCGCGTGCGAGCGGCCCAACCGCACGGGTAAATCGATTATCCCGTGCGGTTGGCTTAAGCGGCCCGCACGGAAAGATCCATTATCCCGTGCGGGCCGCTTAAGCCGACCGCACGGGATAATCGATTTACCCGTGCGGTCGCGTTAAGTCGACCGCACGGAAAAAAAATTCAAAAAAAAATAAAAACCATCCCGGCGGCGGCGCGGATCCGGCCGTCGTATATACTTCCCAAATAACACAAAATTAATTTCACATCACAAATAACACAAAATTAATTTCACATATATACTTCCCAACTAATTTTTTTGTACAATTAAATTTACAAATAAATTGTCGTCGTCGTCGTCGTGCGTGGCGGTAGGTGGCAGTCGGTGGAGGCGGCGGCGGCGGCCGTGGAGGAGGCGGTGGTGGTGGAGGTGGCAGTCGGTGGAGACGGCCGTCGATGGAGGCGGATGCGCCGGCACACCCGACGGCGGCGGCGGTGGTGGCGGTGGTGGAGACGACGGTGGAGGCCGGCGGCGGAAGAGGCCGGCGGCGGGGAGGCGGCGGTGGAGACCGGAGGCGGCGGAGGAGACCGGCGGCGGGGAGGCGGAGGCGGAGGCTACGGCGGCGGAGGAGGAGAGCACCGACGGAGGAGGAGAGCCCTTGACGGTAGAGACGGGATCTGAATTTCGTCGGGTGTTAGAAAATTTCGGAGCCCGCGCGCACCTATATAGCGGTGATGATCATCGCGTGCGGGCAGCTTAACAGCCCGCACGGAAAGATAATCTTTCCGTGCGGGCCTCTTAAGCCGCCCGCACGGAAAGATTATCTTTCCGTGCGGACGGCTTAAGAGGCCCGCACGGAAAGATTATTTTTCTCTCTGGATTTCTCTCTCTAGTGTAGAGGAGAGAGAAAACAACTTTTTTATTTTTATTTTATTTTTCTAATATTTTTTTCACACACAGGAGCACGCATGAACCAGCCACAGAAAATTTAAGCTCGAACGGACGAAATATGTGGTCCGTAGAAATTTTTCAAAGTTCTATCGAAAAGGGTCCAAGCTTCTCACCTCAAAAACACAATCTTGCAAGCGGAATTTCGAGATTTTGATTTCGCCGAACCAGCAAAGCTGGAGCAACGGATGTAACTTTTTCTGTAGATGTCCGTCGATATATTATATGTCTGATTTCGAATCCGTATGAAAAAGATATGGTTGTTTTATCGAAGGACACTCGAGTTATGACTGTTTGACGACAGACTCAAAGATAAGCTTAGTGAATTGTTAAAACTAATTGGTGTAAGATAAAATCATGGAAAAATTCATGTGGATGCTACTCAATAGGTTAGACTCACTTGAATTTTGGCATGATTTTATCTTTACATCTAGATCCCCAATTAAATTGGTCAAAACCCTAAACCCTAAACCCTAATCGGCAAAACTCGTACCTCATCCAAAAATGCATTAAATTATATGAAAGTGATAAGGAACATAATTTATTAAAATACTATCTTATTTATAATGAATTAATATAATTTTTCCATAATTTATTTTATTAGTTTTGACCCCCTAAAAATTCAATCTAATTTCGGACAGGCCGATTTTCTTTATTTTGCTGAGAATAAAATATAAGGAATTTTTGTGTGAAACCAAGGAAAATGGAAACTAGGTGTTTTTATATATCTCCACAAAAATCCACTTTATTTTATCTAGCCCACAAAATAAATTATAGTATTATAAAGAAGAGGAGAAAAAAAATAAGTAGGAAAAATCCTGAAAATGTCACATTGTCCAACAGTAGCGAGCCCTTTCCGTGCGGGCGCCTTAAGTGGACCGCACGGGAAAATTCATATTTCCGTGCGGTCCCTTAAGTGGGCCGCATGGAATAGTGCGGTATTATCCCGTGCGGTCCACTTAAGGGACCGCACGGAAATATGGATTTTCTCGTGCGGTCGCTTAAGTGGACCGCACGGGATAATGCCACATCGGTTTTTCCAGGCGCGGCCACTTATGGCCCGTCTGGAATCTATCGGAGGCCTCGTCCAGGAAAATCGTTTTTGTAGTAGTGTAGCAGGGTGATCCACATAATTACACGGCTAGTATCCATATAAAATTATCTAAATTTTAATTTATTAAATAGTAATCTCATTGTCTTACGATTTTAATAAATCGAACCTTATTATCATTGAGTTTCTAATTTTGTAGTTTTAAAAAGTCACCCCAGCTGACACCTCCTCTTACTCGTCTTACTCCTTTGCCACCAAACTTGCTTGCTTAGCTCATCACCACTTCTGTTCATTTTTATTGGAACCTTTGAAAAATCAAAACTTATAGTTTTTAGATAGGTTTCGATTTTATAGCTTTTAGAAGTCCCATCAAACACAACCACCTACTCATTTACGACCCGTCTGCCCCCTCCCCTTTTCATTGTCATTGGGATTTTAACGGCATAATCGTTTTGTTTATCCTTATGCTTATTTGTACCACTTATTAGCAAACAAAAAAATTGTGGGTAAAACTTTTTATATAATGTACTTAGCGATGCAAAAGCGTAAAATAAACCACGATGAAAAAACACAAAATCAACTTCAAAATTAAATTTTAAAATTCAAATTTTGACTTATAAGCATAAACATAAGCGAAACATCAGGACCGTAAAAATCGAACCTAATCATCATTAGCTATCTTTTTTTATTTTTTAGAAGTCCTGTTAACCACCGTAATCCTACCCCTTTATAACATGCCCGCTACCCTCTTTTTTATAGTCATCGGGATTCTAGAAATCAAACCTAATCATTATTAGGGTTATGTTTTATATTTTTAGATGTTCCATCAACCACCACCATCATACTCTTTTGCAGCCTACCTGCTGCCCCTCACTCTTTATTGTAATTTGCCAGAACTCCTCGTTCTCCATGGCAATCATCATCTCCCTTCCCTTTTTTTGCCCGCATATTTATCCGCCTATCCCACTGTTTCTCATTTTTGTTGTCATCGACACCTTATAAAATCGAACCTTATCACTTTTTTGGTTTCTTTTTATAGTTTTAGATGCCACCACTACCACTTTACTTCTTTGTTGCTCCTTGACTCACTTTCCCATGACAACCGCCGCCTTCCTGCCTTTTTTGTCACCTATACACTCGTCAGCCCACGTTGTCTCTCTTCTTCATTGTCATCGGCGCCTAACGAAATCAAAGCTTATCGTCATTGTGATTACATTAGAAGTCCCGCCAGTTGCCGCCGCTACCGATGCCTTATCTACTCGTCAGGTTGCCTTCTCGCAACTCCTAGTATCCATCATTTTTGAGCAGCTTGCCGTGGGTCTAGTAGGACTAATTTACAGAAACCGTTCCTCAAGCCCGTATGCCTTTTCATAATTGTTAATTATTTTTTTCATTTTGGTAATCAAAATAGAACACATTTATACCTCTTGTCTATATATAAAATTATAGAGCCATAAATCTTCTAGAACTCTTCATTTTTTTCTTAATCTATAATATTATAATCTAGTTTCACTTGACAGTATAGCCTTTTTTTTCTTTAACTGATGTGGTAATTTCTAGATATCCAAAATAAACATTGGTGTTTTCTTTTAATGCCAATATGTCAATTGCAACAACGCGTTTTGTGGTCTTAATATATTGAGTAAATTTCATAAAATTACAGATACTTCGATCATAACTATCGTAAAATTATAGATTTAGCGTGAAAATTTCTCACATAATTAGTTTATCACAAAGATTAATATTAAGTAGTAGATCTATCATGAAACAACAAGTTTTGTGCCAATTTAAACACAAACTATAATATTTATAGCTCCAACATAACGGCAGCTCTAGGGATTTAAATTTTAGAATATGTAGTTTTGTGATAACTTCAATATCAAATCTGTAATTTTGTGATACTTGATATTAAATCTATAGTTTTTTGATAAATATACCAATAAATCTATAGTTTTGTGATACCATGTCTTAAATATTTTGTGATAGTTTAATCAAAATATCTGTAGTTTTGTGAAATTTACTCTAATATATTTCTATATCGAAATTTAGTTATTTGTAAATTGTATTCCCACTTTATTACAAATTTTTATTATTTTTTAAAGTTCTTTTAATTAGTGTTGAAAACCAATTCAGAATTTATTTTTTTGTTTGGAATTTTAGTTATTCGTAAGTTGTATTTCCTTATTATATGCTCAATTTTTTTTACCATTCAATGTTATTTTATACTAGTATATTGCCCTTCTAAAAAAGATTATTTTGGCCATGCGTTGCAACGTATTTTAATTGATGAACATTATTATTAACCTTTATTTCCATTATTTTCTATACACCCTATCTTAATTTATACATACATTTATTATTAACATGTGGGTTCTTTAGTCCTATAATATTTTATTTCCTTCCAACAAAAAGTAAAAAGTTGGTAGAGGTTCTCATGTGGACCCTCTGGCCTCACATGTTTTTTCTCCATTCTAAAATGGCATGGACTTAGTGGTGGGGGTGACGTCAGATTCACCACTCATCATTCATCACCACCACTATTTTTTTTCGAGTATAGATGTATAATTGTTATAATGTTTTGAAACATTACTTTATTTGGGATTAGTATTGAAATCCTATTTCAGAATTTATTTATTTTTTATTTTGAATTTTAGTTAATCTTATTTTTTTATATTAATTTTAGTTCTATATACAAAAAATATGTTAGGATTTGCATGCTCGGGACATGTGAGTCGGACTCCAAACAGAGTTCTTGTAGTATCGTACGTGTTCTTTTCTAATATTTTTTTAGGAAAATCCAAATAGGATTTTGTCTACTGTTTTCTTTATGGATACGTGATGTTATAATCTACCCCATCACGATTTAACAGTATAAATAGTTTTTTTATTGATATGAGAATTTTAAATTTCTACCGTAAACGCGATGTCTTTTAATAAAATAATAATAATAGATAATAGATAATAGATAAGCAAGGTTCAACCGCATTTTGCAAACAAGAGAAAAACATAACGAAACTTGAAAAAAGAGAAACTTGGAGCTCACAGGCACATACTGCTAAACATCAGAACTCTACTACTATTTTTTTTCAAATGACAGACTGATAAAAAAACATGCTATTCTTCTTCTCAAATGATAACTTCTTCTTTATGGTGGGTTTGGTTGGGTTGGGATGTGATTTATATATTTATTTATTTATTTAGAGAGGCTGTGGTTGTGTTTCGTGTGACATGCGAAAGAGATGATGAATGATTATCTATCCTATAATCTATCAACTTAATTTACTCATTTATCATTTATCATTGGACAAATCTAACGGAAGATATTATCTGCATCCGATCAAACAATCGAGATTGCTTGCACGTCCCCGTGCAGATCGCCCCCACCCACGCGTTTTTTCGCCTTCCTCAGATCGCTCCCCACCCACGCCACGCGATTTTCTCCGCCTTCCTCGCCGCCTTCTTCCCACAACCGCACCCGCCCTCTCCTATCGCCGCCTCCTCCGCTCCCCATCGCCGGCTTTCCCTCCATCGCTCCGCCCCCGATTCGCGAAAAGCGGAAGAACACCACCAGCCGCTCTCCCTCCCCGCGCCCGCGCGCTCCTGTCCCCAGCCTCCGCCGCTTCCATCTTCGCCCGTGCCGCGCCAGCTATATATAAAAATCAATGGCGGTAGAACCGGCGCACTATCTCTGCCTCCCTCTGCCCCAACCTCCGCCGTGCCGCGCCTCGCCTCCCTTCTCTCTCTCTCTCTCTCTCTTCGCCGCCCCTTCCCCCTCCCGATCGCCCACGCACCTCTCACCCTCCTCCCCCTCCCTCAGGAGCCACCGCCAGGTCGCCGTTCTAAGCCCCATCTGCTAGCTGCCGTGCCGCCGTCCATGTCGGTCTTGCTCAATCAGCACCGCCATCACAGCCACAGCCACGGCATCTGCGTTTCTGCCTCCGCTCCCTGGTGAACGCCGCCCACACAGACGTACGCGCCGGCGAAGTGACCGCACACGGGCAGGGGCAGCACGGCTGATTTCGTGCGCTCTGTGGACGGGGTGCAACGCCGACCTATCCATGTGCGGCCGCGAGTACCACCGGCACAAGGTCGCCAGCCAATAGCAATGCTTCTGTCAACCGTGCAGAAGCCAGCAGGTGCCTACGGTAACTGAGGCTACCCGGGCCATGCATTTCTTCATCTTCTGTTCCTTTCTTCAAAACTGAAGTCCAAAACTGATTTTGGACCTACTAATTGAACCATCAGTTATACTAATTCATTACTTTTTCATTGTTCATAAATAAAAAATTAATTTTTGGTAATGGAGATTGGAGTGCTGGCTATCCTCCATGGCATCTCTACTGCTCACTGAGCCGTGAAATGCTATTCAGATACACTGGATCATCCAGTTTGCCACCAGGTACATTGCTTTGTATATATGCTTCCCTACTGCTCGATGATATGATTCAATGGTTTGGTTAATCTCCTGTATATAGGGAGTTCATGGTGTTCTCAAAAGCTCGGATTTATTTGGTGTATAGTGGGATTCAGTATCTGAAACAATAAAATTTCTCTTTCAGTCCTCTCATATCTTGATGGAGAACACAAATGGTACCGTAATCTATGGCATCACGGTGTGTTAATTGTGTTCAAGTTGGAAAAGAAACTATACATAGTTCTGATTTTTTTTTCCTGGGTGGCATCTGGCTTGCAAATTTGTGGAACCAAATAGCTTGTACATGGTAACAGTAGCTCCAAGGTATTGTTTCATATGCACTCTTGAGTACATGAAAGAGTTCTAAAAGAAATCATGAATGTAGCTGTCAATCTGTTTACCTCTGTACAATATTCAAGTGCACATTCAGTGTCTGAGGCATTCAGTGCTGATTTTCCCTACAACAGATCAAGGCTGCTATTTCCTAGATTTAGATTTGGCTGTAAATAGTGAACAAAATTGATGCGATTTTCCATTGGAGAAAATTGAATCTACGCTGATATCTGACCTGCTAGACTGCGCTGCTGCTCATTGGCGTTGCTGAATGTTTCGTCGCAGTGATGATAGAGACCTCTTTAACCAGAATAATGACTTTGCAATCAGCCAGATGACAAACTATCAGCTCTGAAATATCCCTTGAAGTAAAGCTTGCCTAACCTACCCCCAAATTGTTTGCAAGATGCATAAACTGAACAAAATTCAGATAGCAAATCTGACCAGGTAGCTCCTTTTTCTACACCTACTCATGGTACATATTGTTTTCTAGCTTTGTTTCTGTTTTAGTTCTTATATTATACATCAACATTTTTATGCTTTTGCTTGGCAGATGAGGAGCAGTGTGTTGACCTGAAATTTTACGCAATCCTGATGGAAAATCTCCAATGGCTACCAAGGACCACAAGTTCTTTGTATGCAAATGTAATGCTGCAATCTATTACTATTAAATCCAATGATTTTCTGCTATACCATCTAATGATTTCTCAAATCTCAATCCAATTTTTAGTTCCCTTCGATCAGACGAAATCTCGTGAAATTGAGATTTGGTGTTCCAATATTTTCTTATATATGCCCTTTATAGTTACTTGATGAGTGGACCAGATAGTTTAATAGAGCTCTTAGCAGTTCATTGTTGTGATATTTATCCCATATACATAGAGCTTTCTGTTTGTTTTGAATCCAAAACAGGTTACTCTTCAGTTTTGGAGGTAAGTAGTCCACTAATTTTATTACTCACATGTTTTTCTAAAGGAAAATTTAAAGCCTATGTTTCCTTGATATGGATGGCAAGATGGGCAATTTATGTTGCCTCTGCAACTGTTTTGGAAGTATATTTTTGCATGTTTCCCTGTTTTAGATAAAATAGCATGCATTTTCTGGTTTTATCAGTTGGCCCTTCTTGTCTTCCTGATCCAATAGATCATCATTCAGTTGTCAGGAGTTGTGGCGTTACTAATGTGTTCAACTTAATGCCGCCTAAGCAATCCGTGAACAAATCCAAATTATAACAAGCTGATGGATGAACTTTGATAGGTTGCTCGATAAATTTGATAGATAGTCCTGTACAAATTTGAATGCTTACCACTCTATGAGATGATTAATGAATATAGCAGTGTAAAGCCCAGATTATCTACATATAGCAATATTATGATTGATTAATTTGATATTAGAATTGTGTTCTAGGAGCATATATATTGCAAGAAAGCTAATGGTCGGTTGCCCCCACCCCCAACCAGATTCTTTTTTCTTTTTTTTGGGTGTCGCACAAATTTTCTTTTTCTTTTTTTAACTTTATATGCCCCATTTGGATTCAAATATCTTTTATATAGAATGTTTTCAGGGTGTGAGGCTGGTTCATTAGTTGCAGGTATTTCTGTATTTTATCGAATGCATATATTTGGACCTGTTTATGCACATAGTAGGATGATAAATGGTTAAGCAATATAATTATCTCACTTTTTCTTTTTTTTTTCAATCTACAAACTATCTCGAACATGATAGTTTTGATTGCCAAAACTTATATCATACTTTGGATGTTTGAATTACATTATCAAATATCACCGTAATGTTAGAACAAGCAAATTGCGTAGCTACGGCCTGCGGGTCACACGTGCAGAGAAACTCGCGATCTCCGCCCCTTCCCTTGGACACCGATATCTATCACATCTTCAGCAAGAAATGCGTAGCTTCAGATGAGCTTGTAGCTTGTGCTGGAGCCCTTAGAGAGGGCATGCGGCATTATTCCAACAGTTTTACATCAAAGATGCTGCACTTTCAAGTGATGCTTATAGTGACCGACGACGTTGTTTTGATTGGATTGCTTGATGTGATCCTCTGTGTGATTGTTAAATATGGGGTGTCACGCAACAAAAATAAATGGATTGTATCAAAGAGATGAAAATTGTTCATTCTGTATATAACGGTAACAAAGTACGGCTGCTTTGACTTTGACAATTTGGATTGACACTGATGCTATACACCTCTTGATTTGACATTTCTTAGTTCTTAAAACTTATGTCATTTTATATTTAATTGTCAAAATAAACATTGTCTTTTGGTTTTTTAATATAAATATCATCGTAACGTTAGCACGCGCATGCTACCAGTGCTTTTAAGTACTCCAGTAGATATGACATAATTATCTTTTTAAACATTGACCAAAAATATTATTTTCTCAAACTTGGACAAATATTTATAGAGAAGAATAATCAAAGAACTGAAAAGTCAGCTATATTATATATTAAAAACAGAGCTATTACGTTGCTTTTAAAATTTATGCATGCCGGATGTCATGCGATACTTAGAAATACTTTTTAAAGAAAATATAGCTGCGTAAAATTCACGCCATCCAATAGGTTTTGGAATATCAAACGGTGAACGTCTACCATGGACCGTGCACCCAATCAAACTAGGGCCCAAGGTTTATCCAGGGTCCTATAATGCTCCTATATTCAATCAAAATTAAATTACTATATTTCGGTGACTTCGTCAATATTAAAATATGCTGATTTACTCTATAAAATATGCTCATAGCATAAACAAATAAAAACACAGACATTTATATGCGCTTTTGTGGTGTGTTATGGATAAAAAAGGGCTTACTCAGATACATGCATTGATATTGGCTCAGATCAGATGCATCACTTTCATGCTTTGGGCCCTAAATTTTAAACCTCCAATGGCCCAAAAGCCACCGAACCCGCTAGATGACACCCAGCACAAAGCCAGCCCCCCAGAACCCAGGCAAAACAGCATCATACCCCTCCAACATACCGTAACTACCCCTCAACATCTTCCTGTTGCCCCCACGATCCCCAGGGGCAGAACCGTCCATTCGTAGGGCCATCGGTTTTACTAGCCGTTACTTTACCCCTCCATCCCGGGTTCAAATTCGAATCACCCAGCCCACCAAATCCCCCTAAAAATTCCTCCTAATCAATCGTCTTCTCTCTTCTCTCCGACGAGCGAATCAGTAGCAATCCTGCGTAGTCAGTTCGTGATGGAAGCGCGATGCGGGGGCCTCGCCGTCGTCGCCGTCCGGCGGCCGCTGCAGCCGCGGGACACCAACGTGGTAGCCTCTCCGGCCGCGGCTGCCGCGCTCGCCGGGACGGCGGCCAAGGCGAAGGGGAAGGGGAAGGGGAGGGCGGCGTCGTCTCCGCCGTCTGTGAGGTCGTACGCGAAGGCAGGGGGCTGCAGGGTGGAGTTGAGGGAGGTGTCGCTGGCGGAGGAGCTGGAGAAGGCGCGGGAGCGGCGGGGCCGGCTGCGCGCGGCGAGGGAGGTGACGGAGAGGGCCCTGGAGGAGCGCGCGGCGGCGCTGCGGCGGGAGGCGAGGGAGTGGGAGCGGCGGGCCGACGAGCAGCGGCGCCTCGTCGCGGAGCTCATGCGGCTGATCGGCATGCCGGAGGTCAGTCTCATTCGTCCGCGTGCCGCCCACGGACTCGATTTAGTTCGATTCAGCTTGTTTTCTGTGCTACTGTTGGATGCTGATGGCTAGTTCTCAATTTCATTTGACAGGTTTACACTCCAGTGGAATCACTGAGATCGAAGGAAGAGAGGAAGAGAAAGGAAGGGATTGCGCATTCTGGTTCGCTGGTAAATGCTTTCATTCCCATTAGATTCACTGAGACACAGCCTTTCAATTTTTTTCTTGTTATTAATGGTACTTTATTGTTGGTACTACAAAATTAATTTGAGAAGAACACATGATTTGGTACCTTTTCGAGTGAATCAAGTACTCTGCATTCTAATTTGGTGCACTCGTTGTTGTTGTAGGATACTGCATCGACATTGCTGGATGATATTAGGGAGAGTTGCTGTGATCGGGAATCGGAGGGAACAACGACTGAAACTAGCTCTTGATTTTTGTTCCTTCCAGCACTGCCAACTCCTTTTGCAGATGGCCCGTGAACGAAATCAAATGTCTTGTTTGAGATTTCTGTTTGTAAATTTTCGCTAATTTTTTTTGGGTAAGAGCAAATTGTGTCTGCAAAATTTGATACTGTTCGTAACTGAGGTAAAGTCGATTCTGATTTTTGTTTTCTATTTACTTCACAAAGAAGACCAATTTTATCGCGTCCATGTGTTTTGTGGACCACTTCCTGTGTTAAGTCAGCTGAAAAAGTTTAGACTTACTGGTGGGATTAGCCCGTCTTTATTTTCCTTTTTTGTTGGGCCATGTCCCATCCCTTTCGGCCCAACTGACCAGCTTCTTGGCCCAACCAATCAAGTGGTGAAGCAACTCATGAGACTAAAAGTCTGGAACTCGTATGCCAGGCCTGATTAAATCTGTGGTGGGTTTGCCTCTAGGATTAGATTCTAACAAGCAGCGTTAGTGACTTCATCAGTGATGTCCATCCCTTGGCTCAGGACTGAAACAAGCTTGTCGGGCAAAATCTCTTTTTGTTTGCCAAGATTTGTATACGTTGCTTCAAGAAACTACGGTAACTGAACAACCGTGAGTTGCAACAATTTCAAATAAACATATGGTCCAAATTTGAAAATTTTGTATTCACATCGCTGAAGGGATAAATCCCTTTAACTCCCCTCGATTATTATGTTTGTCTAAAAGACACCCATTAACTACAAAACCGGGTATTTAACACCTCTCAACTATTTGTATTGTGTTTAAAAGTAATAGTTATTAAAAAATTGGTAGACCCATATGTCATTGACTAACTTCTCCCCCTCTTCCTCTCCATTCTCTGTCTCTGTGTTTCTTTCTAGTGACGTCAATTTGGGTCATCTAAAACTAGAGACTGAACGACATTGCAAAATTGCTAAAACCGTGCTATTTGGTCTTCGTTAGTTCAGTACGGTCTTCCGTCATGACAAAAATTTCAGGAGATCCAAAAAATCACACAAATCTCAGCTCCATCGTTGGTCCTTTACATCACCTCTAGGCACCAACAACTGTTGGGGTTTTGGAGACCAAAGGGAGGAGGCCAGACGGGTGCGGCAGGGAAGTAGTAAAGCGTGATGATGGTGTGGGCAACAGTGATGCCATTCCACATCGGCTACTTGAACGGCTTCCCTGACGTCGATGGGATGGTTGTCTGGATCTATAGCATGACATTTCTTGGACGTCGTCGAGGTGGTAGATGGGAGGACTACGGAGGTGGTGGTGCAGTGCTATGGCACACGGTGCAGGAGAGGATAGTAAGGGCTAGAAGGCGGTTGGCAACTATTGGTCGAGGAAGTGGGGAGTAGCCAAAGTAGGTTGACTTAGGGTTTTCCTCTACTAGGATATTGGGCTTTGATCGGGCTTATTCGTACATTTTGATTTATTTGGTCATTTCAACTAACCAAGGGTAATGATTGAATTGACTTATTAATCTTGATTAGCTAGAAGCCATCACCGAATTTCTGGCCAAAATTTATGGTCTCGGCCATTTTTGTTTTGGTCTCGATTAGTTTGGTTAATTTTTTTGGTCTTTGTCATTTTTTCCTAGCCCTAAAGGCAATGGCTAGGCATGAATATGCACGAGTGATAGTGATGGTAGAGGGAAGAGGGGTTTGGCATGTCTCTTGTGAGCTCCGTTCTTCGCGCATTGCCGCTGAGTTCCTCCCTAACGAACCACTGAAGATCACCAACAAGCTTGGGCACCACAACAGCCTCCTCGTTGTCCACGAGCTCAACCTCCACCTCAATCTTGGGCCCGCCCTCACTTCTGTCTTCTCCTTCCTTGATCTGTCCTCCTCGCTCCCCAATCTGTCCTCCACCGCCACCGCTTATGCCTCCTCAATTGTGCATCCTTGAGGTCCACAATGCCTATAAGGGAAAGGCCATCTGGCAAGGCAGTGTCTAGATGTAATACGGAGACAAGTCTTGATGGTGGCAAAATATAGGAAACTTGGGTAGCAAGTCCAGGTCCAAGCGATGGCAACTTTCTATTGTGAAGCCGAGAATGGTGGCAGAGATTTCACATGGATGTTGGATGATCGGCGGAGAGTGGCGGACCTAGGTCCCAAGCCACCTGGGCCTCAAACCCCATGTAAACCCATGCTTTTTCACCAATTAGAGGCATGTCTTGGCCCAATATGTAGTGGGCTGCCCAGGGCTTGTCCCAAACTTGAGTCGACCCCTCTGAGCAGATAGGCGAGTGCCTAGCGACAGTCCCTGTCTAACCTAGGGGTCGGTCTCTAACGTGTGGAACCCACTACTTATTTTAATTCTTTTTGTTAACTAGACTATCATGTAGGTGCCATATAGATGAACATAGCTCCTGTTTGGACCGAGGGGACAAGTAAATGTTTGAGTTGTTCACAAAATACCCAATCTACTAAAGATGCTATAGTGAAAAGACAAACTTACCACATATCACCACTACAAGTAGCTTTTTTTAATATACTCCCTTACTTTTCGAATATAAGTTATTGTAGGTTTTTCACCTTTTTCCTAAATAAAAGTCATTTTAGAAATACTAAGCACTTTTTTTAATCTATATCACGCACGCACGACGTGTGGATATGGTGGCAGCTGTGGTGGATGTCTATGTCTAAGGTGACCGTGAGCTGCCTCAACTCAGCAATGGCAGCAACGGTGGGATTCCTTCCTCCTCAATGATGACTAAGGAAGAAGTGGGATGGCTATCTGCTCTCCAATCCAGACATGCATGTCGCTAAGGCTGGTGTCAGAGTCAGAGAAGGAGCGGCATCAATTGACAACCAATGCTCAGCCCAATTGGGAGAGAGAAAGAGAGGGGTACCGAGAGATGAAATGTGAGGTTGGTGAGGCGAGCTTGTGGATTGGTGATCGTGAGGTTCGTTGCGGTGGCGCTGATCTCAGGATGCAGATCACGAGATTAGTCATGGCGACATTGTTGCCCCCAGTGCTCTACTCGTCGGGCACGGGAAGAAATAGAGGACAGTAGGAAGGATATGGAAGCTAGAGAGATGGAGAGATACTCACCGGTAACTTGGTAGTGATCACCCATGGATCCATGAATTATTTTTCATTTTTTTTATGACTAGGTTTCCACATTAGTACCACGTCGGAGAAAACTGACCCGGTTTGTAACGCAGGAGGGTGTTAATAGTTTTAAGAGTTGAGGTGGTTTATACGTAATATTGGAAATGAGGGGTATTTTTTAGATAAACCTGATAGCTGATGGACTAATATGGACCTATTTTGTTTTAAGAAAAATATGGACCTCTTTCTACTATAAATGAGATAAATCTAGAGCAGGCAATAAAATGTGTAGTAACCACAAAATATTTATTTTAGTAATTTTTTATCTAATCTATTCGATGCAAGAGATTTTATTTTAGTAAATGTGTAGTGCACGTTGCCTTTGACCCTTCTCCTGCCAAAAAATTTAATGTGCGCCTGTCGCGCGCGTGCCCCGTGCGCGACGCAGCCACGTGGCGCGCATGGAGAGGGGAGACGGCGGACGGTGCATGAGAGAGGGGCACGTGGCGCTGGTTTTTATTTGGTTTTTTTTATTTTTTTATTTTTTCTAGGTTTTTTGGTTTTATTTTTTGCCTTTTTATATGTACGTATATAAACTTTATATATATACGTATACAAAATTTGTATACATATAAATGCATATATATAAAATTTATATATATATGTATGTATGTATATGTACTATATACATTATATTACATACGTATAAATTTTATATACACATATATAAAGTTTATATGTATGTGTATAGAAAATTTATATGTATATATACAAAGTATATATATACACGTATATAGAAACAGTAGGGAGTAGGGGAGACAACATCGCGTGCACGGGGGTTGGTGGGGTGTTGCGNGCGGGGGGGGGGGGGGGGTTGTTTTGGGGGCGGCGCACGCCCAGACACGTATTAGCGCTCCCCCTCCTGCTGCTGCTTCGGCTACTTCTAATTTCAGCCATCTTTAAACCAGCTGCAGATGCTACATGTACACCGCCACCTTGTGAAGGAAGTGAGTAAGCGCGCATCTCTACTGGAATCATCTTCCATCTTGCAACTTGTTTCACTTGACATTTTCTTTGAGATGGAGAACAACCGCCAACATTAGATTTCTTGGTCGTCATTTGTGGTCGATATTCAGGGCAGTCATGGCCAAGGGAAGGAGCTGGACACGGCCTACATTACCATAAAGCGTGAGAACCCGCAGGTGACAAATGTGGTGTTCTTAATTTCAAATAGTATTGGTCGAGAGGAAGATGGTGAATTCTGTTGCAATCGTGTTGTATTGGTGATTGGAGTCCTTCCACAAGCAAGGTGCAAAGTGATAAATGAAGATATTAGCGATGGTCTCTTCTCTATTCTAATTGATGAATCCCTTCATATCTCAATCGTGAAGCAAATAGTTATTATTGTGAGACGAGCCATAATTTATTATAATTCTTTTTACTCTTAATGGTTGTCTTACTCGACTTGTAATGTGTGGAGCAAATAGCTATTATTGTGAGGTGATCCATGATTTATTGTAATTCTTTTTACAGTTAAAATAGTTAAAATGGTTGTTTTACTCAACTTATTGTGTGATTTGCCTTGTAGGTTTGTAAACCACAGAGGAATGTTTGTGGAAAGGTTTTATGGTTTCAAACATGTGTAGGATATAACATCAAATGCATTAAAGAATGTTTTGCTTGAAATGCTTGCTAAGTATGATTTGTATAAGAGAGCAAGGATACGAAGGAGCATCTAACACAATAGGTGAATTCAATGGCTTATAAAAAACAAATTCATGATGAGAACCGTTATGCGTTATATCTCCATTGTTTTGCACACTGATTGTTTTAGGAAGGGAAAGAATCAAAGAACAAACTTAGTTGGACCTGCAAATACAAGATGGTGCTATCTTTTATCTCTCAGCGAGCATCTCGCAACAGCAAAGCTTGCGTGCAGTTCACCTTCGTCTGCTTTGTCATGCACGCTCAAATATTGTGGATGTTGGTGTGTTCATCCAGAAATAAAAAAGTTTGCTTGCATTTTCATCTATGATCATCGCATCTCAAATTTACATTTTTTATATTTGATCTATTGAACACATTTGTGAAGTTATGGGTTTGATTAAAATAATGAATTATGTTGCTTTTTGTCTATTGAATGAGCTGTTTTATCAATGAGTGTTCAGGTAATCAGAGCAATCAACAGACAAATACGTACTTAAAACACTGAGCTATTTAATCTTTATTGATATATATCATTCCGAATACAAAGTGTAACAGCTCGAAATATCATGAACTATCAATTTTGTATTTACTAATTTAATTCAAAATTAAAATTCTTAATTCTTAATTAAGTTGTAATTTTTGTGGACTATTATTTTAGGCTAAGTAGATATAATTTGAAAAATAATCAGCATTTTTACCTTATTTCTAAAATTATAATATTTATAATAAAATAATAATAGCCGGCCCATTGGCGACTAGTATTTTCTAATTTTGATAATTTTAAAAAAGAAAATGGCAGTCTCTCTAATAAGTTAATTTTCCTTTACAACATGCAATGCGATTCTGTCGCTTAATTCCGTAAGATATGGACATTCACATGGTAAATGAACTAACAAAACAAAATATTTTTTCTATAGAAACATGCAGTAAAATTCTCTTGTAAATCCCGTTACGAAGTGCAGGGACTTTGCTAGTTTCACTATAAATGAAATAAATATAGAGCATATGCAATAAAATCTGGAGTAATTTATTAATGGCCAGCTCAAGCCATTAATGCAAAAGATTGAAATCTTCAATAAAATCCATCTATTAATCTATGCAATAAAATCTATTAATACAAATGATTGAAATCTTCAATGGCCAGCTCACGCCAGATAAACCCATCAATTGCATCCTGCTTTTGACCTATATATGCTTCTATCCCCAAATCCAACCTGCAACAAGATCGAGTGAACAAGAACATGTGTACTGCATCTACAATGGCAAAAACCCCATTATATTCAACCCTCCTCCTGCTGCCTATTCTACTACTACTAATTTCAACCACATGTATACTAGCTGCAGATGAGCCATGTACGGCACCGCCTTGTCAAGGAAGTGAGTAACACACCCATCCTTGTTATCATCTTCTTCCTTCTTACAACCTATTCTACTTGACCTTTTGTTTGAGATGAAGGAGAACAATTTATATTACATGGATTTCTTGGTCATCATTTGTGGTCGATGTGCAGAGCAGACATGGCCAGAGCTCCTCGGGAAGGACCAGGACACGGCCTACGACACCATAAAGCGTGAGAATGCACAGGTGACAAATATTGTGTACTTGATTTCAAATAGTATTGGGCGAGAGGAAGATGATGAATTTTGTTGTAATCGCGTCGTGCTGGTGATTGGAGCCCTTCCCACCGGTGGCGAAGGGATCAGCATGGTGCCACAAGTTGGGTAGAATTGTTATCGCCTTTTATATTGGCAATATGAATAATTGATTATCCAATTCCATAATATGTTGGATTTTTTTATGGCACACTAAGTTAATATGTTGGTTTCGCTCCTTATGGTCTGTTTGCTTTGTTCTGTTGTTCTATGCCTGGTGGCAAGTTCAATTTCGAGATATAAAGAGTCACAGCAAGTCAGCAAGAGCAATGTGAAATGTTAAAAAAAATTCTGATATACCCCTTTAGTTAGTGAGGTTAACTGCAATCCTTATTCCATCATATATAATCCTTATTTTATATCTTACAGGTTCATTTCTACATATATGTATATGCAATATTTTCATTAGCAATATTCTACAATGATAGATCCATACCATTAATTTGGAAGGAACTTAGTTTTCCACCTAATTACCTCCGCTAGTCTGATTTGGCACATACCAACATGAATATTACAAGTAGAAGCAGTATGGCTAATCCAACCCATCCAACAAGAACCCCCAGGCCCAGAAAATTTGATGCCCCACAAAAACGATCCAATTAACACAAAAAAAGGAAAAAAAGGAAAGAAAAGAGAACACTGTGTGCTGTTCCTATGTAGAGCTATTCTGATTCTTCCTTCCATGAGTCCTCTATCGGTTCATTTTCATTAGAAAAAGTACTAATTACCTTCCTAAACTCAAATATCAAACATTTTACACCCTTACCTATTTATACCGGACAATTAACTCATTTGAGCACTATTCTGAGTTATTTTGACTTGAGCTTACATACGTGCAGTGGCGGACACACCCACTGGGCCGGGTGGGTTGGCCGGCCTAGCTATGGTCTGTGTCGCCCCACACCCCTAAACCTCATTTCCAGTCCTGTTTCTAGCACATTAGTCATTAGTATAATATTAAATAATCAGATAAATTAAACATTTTAAGTAGAGATAAAAACATTTATGAAAAATCGTGATCGAATGAGTATTATTTCTGTATAAGTATAAGTAGGACCACTTTGACCATTTCTAATTTTGGCCATACATAAAATTCGATTTTTTTTCTATTTCTTTACCCCATATTACACTCTACAGTAAATAGTTAAAGTGCTAAATATATAAAAAAACCACTTTACTCCCCTGAACTACTTTGGCGAAGCACTTAACCCCCCAAATAATCTTTCATCTCGTTTTATACCCTTGAACTATTGAAAGCGGTTTCTCTTATTGCCTAACAACATTTGTCTTTTTTTTATATATATATCTCTACATATAAGTCATATATAAGTCGTATTTGCACATAAATTTGGTATGATTGATAGATCCATTATAACCTACCTCTTAATATTTGCTAATAATTTTTATCGCTATTTACATATGTTTCGAAGCACCTATTTTGAAAATATTTTGATACTTGACAATGGCGTCATTTATGGCTGAGAAAATCTCTGCTTAAAATACGACTTGTATAAAGAGAAAAAAAGAGAAATGCTATTACGCAGTAAAGCAAACCATTTTTATTAATTTAGAGGTAAAATGAGCAAAATATATTTTAGGGGTTAAGTGATCCAATGAAATAGTACAGTGGAGTAAAATGGACTTTTTAAAATATAAATATTTACAAATGCCTATAAATTTGTTTTTAAATAAATGATTTTGTGTTCAATCATTTTCATCCCTAATTCCTGGCATGAGGCATCCATCGTCTCTCATCTTCGTGACTACGCCTACTGTCTCACCTATCTGACTCTAACGTTTGTTTGATTGCTAATTCGTTGTTGAGTTGCTCAATGTTCGTGTGGTGCGCTACCGTGTCGGTGCTGTGAGCCAGTGACTATGGTTCAGGTGTGTTGTGTCATTATTTAATTAGGACTAGCTTTTTGCTAGATGCCGCCCATCTGTATTGTATTTTAAAGTTGCATCTGCCACTGCATATGTGGTAGTCCAATCAAAAAATAATAAAAAAAAATCTCCCTTACCCACCTTCCATCCCTCTCCCTCATGGTGGTGGTGTTGTACTTAACCGAGACAACACATTGCTGCAATCTTTAGTAGAGCCGTGGACGGTAATTTAGAACGTCCGTTGAAATCGATGTGTAGATGAGTAGATATTTGAGCAGTGTTGTGGGATAATGCATTTGGTGATGATACATTATGACTGTAATTGAATCAGAATTATGAGTTTATACATATGGTGGCATTGGATTGAGGGAGAGGGATAACAGATGGGCCTAGGGATTTTTTTAAGTTTCATTCTGACTGGACTGTCACGTTGGCATCACGTGTGTAAGCTTAAGTCAAAACCACTCATAACAGTGTTGGAGGGTTATTTTTCCGGTATAAATAGTTGAGGGTGTAAAATGTTTGATATTTGAGTTTAGGGGGTAATTCGGCCGACTGTAATAGTTCAAGGGGTAACTCGTACTTTTTCCTTTTCACTACGATGAATCTTCTTAACAAACTTACCCAGACAAATATGATGGCTACACCTTCGTGAAGACTGATGCAAGTCAAGCTGTGTACAAATACGGAGTAAATTGTTTCTATTTGGTTTCTTCCAAACATTCTATCAGGGTTATGGATAAGACATACCTCTTATCCTTGGGGTCATGAAGTATACGGATACGGCATACCCTTTGTATACAGGAAGGTTACCTTAACATTATGAAATTTGGCTAACAAACAGAAAAATTGTATCACGAATAGAAGGTGTTAGAATCCTATTTGGGGAGGGTATAATCCCTATGATCAGGTGGTCTAAAAGTACTCTCCAAGTCCTGCTTGGAGGTCAAGGCAATCTGCGGTATAAATACAAAACCCCCTAGGGGTACAGGATTATCGAATCATAGTGCAAGCCATCACCATAGCAGAGGCAATCCGGAAGACTCGAAAACAAATCGCCGCCTGGATCTCATTGAGTCGTTCTCGATAGGGATCTTGTTGGTACTTTACGTTTCTATTGTTCTCTATTGTAATCTCTATGGTTTTCATCATAATCCCATATAAACTGGAGTAGGGCTATTATCTCTCGAAGGGTCTGAACCAGTATAATCTTTGTCTTCTGCGTGCTTGAACTCGTTTCGTGTAGATCCTTGTACCAATGACCTCATACTCTACAAATACCATAGTCACGATCTACACCGTCGACAGTGGCGCGCCAGGTTAGGGAACTTGGTGCTCAAGGTTTTGCCAAGACGGCTTCAAGTTCAGGGCTTTCTGACAACAATGTCTACATTCGTCCTGGCCTGGGAGATCCTACTCAGCCGATGTTCGTTTGAACTCAGGTCGGATCCATCGTCTTTCCTGTCTTCACCGCAACTCCAATCTTGCCTTCCCCAATACTAGCTGGGATCGAGAACAAAGCCACGAGGACAGCAGAAAACAATTTTTTATTAGCTATTCCTCCCTTCTAGTCAGAAAGGAGGAATACGATGACTTCGACTCCCCGAAGAATTCCTAAAGCGACCAAACCCTAGGCATCTGTTGGGGGTCAGGTGCCGACAAGGAAGTCTCCTCCAAACTACGACACTTGGTGTTCGATCCATAAGACATCCCAGGACTCTTTGGTCGAATGTCAGGTGATACTTCAAGTGAAGGTTGAACTCGATGCTTGCAAAGATTGAGATATCCAGCGCACATCTCCATAAAAGGCGTGGTGCCCGATCCACAAATAGAAAAGTCACCCCCTTACAGATTGCAAGATCTTCTTGAAAATCACCAGTTCTATGGTTCGTGTTCCCTGCTGCTCGATTCACCAACATAGAGATCAATCTCAGGATGCGTCGGTGAACAATAGCGTGATGGAAACCCCAGATCGTCTGGTCGGATTCATCGACATTGATCCTCATGAGCCCTCCGCCTCACATAAGTGGTCAAAGTGGTCATTTGCGACCAAAGCACGCCACCGTCTCCAAAGAAAGACCACTGCGCACCACCCAGGCCAAAATGGTACAAATGGCCACGCTAATGAACTAAAGGCCCGACCACACCCAAACCCAGCGCAAAACAGTGGCCACCCTCGCCAAGAAGGCTCCCCCTCTTCCGGAACGCCTCGGCGCCACCCTCCCAGCACCCCCGCCGTCAACAGCGCCGCCTGCCGCCTGCATTGGCAAAGGAACTCATCGCTACACCTCGATCTTCGCCGCCTTCGCTCTCGATCGCTGGCGAGATAATCCCCCACCAGCAGCACCTCGACCGCCAGCACCTCGCTCACCGCCATTGCCGCCACCACCAATGCCGAACCCCCGCTCCATTCCTCCCCTCACCCGAGCTACACCGCCTCCACTCACCGCACCCGCGTGCTCCACCCAAAGCATGCAAAGGAGATTGAGCCGAGACCCTAAATAAAGGGGCGTGCTCGATGAAACAGGTACCCAAGTGCACGAGGCAACAGAGAGCATGTTGGTAAATCTGTGTAAAGGCAAAACAACTGCCTACAACCGCCGTTGAATACCTCGGATGACCATCATAAACACTGCAAAGGCTACGGAGTATCACTGTAGCAAAGTGTACTCATTGTTGGACCACACCGAACCAGGTCAAGACATGTCAACACCAGTACCGACCTAGAGAAGAGCTTAAGTTTCTCAATAGAGCCAGTGTCACTCAGTAGTCGGTGCTTGAGTTCAAAAATTTTGGGCGCCAAACAATGGGCCCACGTGTCACTCGAAAAATGCGAGCCAGGAATATGCACCCACCGATCATTGCTAAAGGAAACGGTCAGCCCAGAGACCGTGTAAAGTTTCAAGGACACTTTTGACCCTCAAGAGCAGTCCATTACCCTACTCCGGTCAGAATCTCGGAACGAGATTCTATTAAAGGGGGTAGATTTGTAACGCCCCGATTTTTGCCTCGTCGAAAAATCTGTTTTTTAAAAATTCTATATTCAAAAATTTGGTTTTTTTAGTGTATTTAGGATTTTGTGCCAAAGATCTCAATTATTTCATTCCTTGTGAACTCAAAATCTTGCCTAAATCTTTTCCTTCCAAATTAAATTCTCAGGATTGGAATTTTGAGGTTTGAGTCCCTTTTTGAAACCAATTCAAAAATATATTCAAACCCTCCTCTTTTGCCATCTAGTCTACTCTCTACAAATTCAAAAATCATCTCAAATATCAAAAATCTCAATCAAGTACATTTTCCTAAACACTCCTTTGAACTCGGTGAATTCGAATTTCAATTTTGATTTCAAATCCTTATTCATACCCTCAAAATATCTCTTTGACCAATTCTTTGAAAAATTATCGAAGTTCACCATGCTTTTGGGCCCTGAACGAGCCAGCTCCTCTCTTTTTCCTTTCAGGCCAGCCCAGCCCAAACCGACAAGTCCTTTTGTCGTCCCTCTCACCCGGAACAGCAGCGACGCTCACACGCGACGTGCTTGACCGACTGCTGCGTCGCACCCCGACGAGCCGCTTCGCTGTGCGTCGGGTCGCGCCGCTCCACTCAGTCGATTTGCGTCGCTGCAACAGAAACCGGAGGTCGACCGACCTTGCCCGTGCGCCATGCCGCCACAAGCCGCGGACGCGTCTCCTTGCCGCTACCCTAAAATCCCACCAAGCAAGCAGCGACTTCTTTGCCTCCCCATACTGCCGCACAACACCGCCACTATCGCTGGCATTGCCCTGCCACTGCCATCCAGCAAAGCTCAGCGTCCATGCCAAGCCACCGACGTTGCCTGCTGAGCCCGGTCCAGTGCGTCGTCGCTTGATCGCCAGCCGCCCAGGAGTCTCTCGTCCACACCAAAAGCAAGCGTCGTGTCCACACAGTCCCATGTTTCCGGCTGAGCAAAGCAGGCAGTGGCAGAGAACTGTGGAGGGAGAGGAGAAAGCAGGAACGCGTTTGTCCACCGACCACGCCGCCCGCTCTCCTCGCTCTCCTCTACCGCTATGCCAATAGCGTCAACCGAACAGAGCAGCTGGCCCCGCTTGGCCGAGCCCGCCTTCGTCGCCATCTGCCGGCCGCGATGGCTATAAAAGTCGTTGTGCCCATCTTCTTCCTGAGCCTCCAAACTCCACCACTACTCCCACTGTCGTCGCCCTTCTCCACCTGAGCCAATGCCGCCCCTTGTCCCTGCCCGCGCACAGTCATCACCCAGGCCGAGCCACCCGATGGTGCCCTGTCCACCTCCTTGCCGCGGCTGCCCACCGCTGCTCGGAGCCCGCCAGCCATGAGTGCCACCATCCTCCCGCCGTGGCCGCGTCGCGTCGCTAGTGGCCGCCGCCGCCTCGACCGCGCGAGCCGCGCGCCACCTTCTCCTGGCCACGCCGGCCCGGCCTCACCACCACCAGCGCTGCCCCGGCCCCACCCTGCGCCATCCCACCCTAGTCGCCGGCACCTCCCTCTTCTCCTCAGCACGAGAAGAAGTAGAGAAGAGAAAGAGGAGAGAGAAAAGAATGGGATAAGGAGAGACAAAACGGAGGAGAGAAAGAAAAAAACAGAAAAGAAAACGAAAAAGATGGTGGGACCCACTCTCTTAATCCTCTCCACTAAAGTCCAAATCACATCCCTCTAAAAGTCTAGATAGAGTCCCTTTTCCTTATCGGGTCAAGCCTAGGAAATCCCCTACAAAAGTTTATTATTTCTCCTTCACCAAATTTTGGGCCACAGCCCACCAGCAACCTCTTTCTCCACCAAAGTGCAATTTATATCCCTCTACACCTTAAGCCCATCCCTAGAAGTCTATATTGCATCCCTGCTTCATCTCTGGGCTAAACCCAAGCTCACTCAAAAGAAAGTCCAATATACCTCCCTCTAACCCTCATAGCCAAGGAATATTCTTGGGAATATTCCTTTTCAATCTAATAAATCATTTTTTCACATTTCAGAAAATCTATTAATCTTTCAAAATTCATATCTATCCAACTGTAAGTCCGATTGACTTTGTTCAACTTTCATCACTTATCTAAAATTAAGATCTATCCAATGGCACTATTAGTTTATAATAGTTATTATTTATTTTATAGTATTTTGGATATTTTTCTCTTTTCGATCATGCAGTGGACGTTCCAAAGATGCAACATACTCAGGTTTCTCGAAGATTTGAAGACAAACAATAAGGCAAGCCACTCTTCGATCATATTGCTTATAGTTTATAAAATGTGTTGATTACAAACTTGCATGCTTAGCGTACACCATTAATTTGATGGGCGATCGGTCTATTAGTACACAACCGATGAACCAACCTATGTAGTTGCATTACTTTCTGTAGGATCTTGTTAAACTAAACCCTTGTCGCTCCACCACAACAATACCCCGATACTTACGCTCTCTGGGCATAGGTGTTCACTTGCACCACTTGTTTATACCTGGTTATTAATGTGAAAAACTTGGGTTGTGAAAAGTTTATAAAACTCGACTCGGGGAGTCGGTGACTTTGAAAATAAAAAGGTTTCATGGGAGAAAAACTTGCGATACGAATCCTCTCCTGTGTGGTTTGTTTCCGTAGTCGCGCATAAGGACTGATTCCTTTGGGAAATTCATCCAAGCATAAGACAGTACGACCACATGGGTAGAATAGGATGCCTCTAGCCGAGTAAGTAGCTAAAACGTAGGTGTTTAGCATGTTAGCAGTTGAGGAGCACCAGTATGGTGGAGTATATGACAATCTCCTACAATGGGGATGTGTCGGGGTCCATACGATGGGGCCTAAGTAGATGAGGCCTAAGCCTGGGCTGATGCATGGTGGAGAGATTTCACTCATCTATGTGATACGGGACATTTATGGGTTGGTTATGGAAAAGTCTTGTAGTGAGCTCTCCTTTGTCAGCCATGTCTGATCCACATGTGTTCGGTAATGTGAAAAGTTCACAGCGTGTGGGTAAAGCGTGCAACCTCTACAGAATTTAGTCAAACTATTTAAACAGTCATGCCCACGATCATGTGAGGAGTTTCTCATAGCGTAGTTTTGTTTTAAACTTATTTAAATAAAATGGTTTGTGGGATGGACACCGTTACCAGAGTTCTTCTCTGTGACGGACGGCCAGCCTTCATGGTTGGGAACAGGTCTATGTGACCTGGGGTGTTGTTTGGCACCATAGGACCATGAAAGCCAGTTTAGGGGCCGAGATGGCCGAGGTTGGGTTGGCAGGTCGAGAAGACTGAACCCGAAGTTGTTAACCTTGAGACTTGGTTAACGGATGGATGTTGGAGAAAGCGTTGGTTTATATTTTGGAAGTGAAAAGAAACTAATAAAGGAAGAGATGTTATAAATACTAAAATTTGGCTTTTTCGCTCGAGTTGTTGCAGTGCAACTCGTGGATGGATTGAGGTGAGATGCCTCTTTCCGAAGGGAAAGTTTATTTTGAGACCAGCACTTAGACCTTTGAAAAGTGTTTTAAAATAAATGCTTTGCCAAATAAACTCAGTCTTTCTTTGAAGCTTGCATGTACACATTCCCTAGTGGTTTGCTGAGTACGGAAGTACTTAATCCCCCATTGTTGTTGTTTTATTCCCCCCTTGGCTTAAGTTCAGGAAAGAGATGAAGGTTGGAGTTTTGTCCCTAAACCCAAACTATTGCCGGTGGATTTGGTGTCCTAGCCTCGCTAAGTTTTGCTGGTGCCGACTCTAATTGAAGGTTGCTACTCAGGGATTAGCAGAAGATGCAACGTAAAGGTATATTGTATTTATTTAAGTCTTGCATTGAATCATCATGTTACCGCTGGTACCAATATCGTTATCCTGGGACTGGTACCTGTTTCGCGGTTCTATGGGAAAGCGGTTCACCGTTCTCCTGCAACACGCCCTCCTCGGTGTCATTTGTACAGTGGCGCAGGAGCGGGGTGTGACAAGCGTTTGGCTCTTCAAGGTGATGAACCGTTACAACAATGGTGTCCAATTCACAAGACCAGTACACATACCCTAGAGGAGTGCCAGGTCTTCCAGAAAGCATTGGCAAAACAATTGGCCCTCGAAAAAGAAAAGCGAGTTCGTGTGGTCGAGAGGAGCACTGATGATCTCTCGTCCGACTACGAACTCATGTTCCCAGATTTCGACCTGCATGTAGCCCATAGCTTTGGTAGTTCTACAGCGTACACCTCTAAAAGAGAGTATCAGAAGGTAGAACGCGAAGTCTGCTCTACGTCACAAGGAGTCATAGACAAGATGAAGTGGTCAGACCAGAAGATTGAGTTCTTAGGACACGACCATCCGACAACAACGATCGTGCCAGGAGTTAACCAAGTACCTCGCTGAAGTCAGGAAGCTGGAGAGAAAGTTTGACGGCTTGGAGGTACGTCATGTCTATTGCAAAGACAACACCGACGCCGATAACTTAGCACAGAGTGCATCCAAAAGAGAACCGGGAACCTTTCTGGACGTCCTGACGAAACCTTCAATTAAGATCACGGACGATGAAGGCACCCTAGTCAATGCCGAGAACAGCTCAGGGGCTATTGAAGAGGTCACTCATATCGTCGCCGACATCGAGACCACGGAAGACTGGCGTACTCCGCTCATCAATTTCTTGGATGCCGACAAACTTCCGGATGAAGACACCGAGGCAAAAAAACTCTCTCGCCAGGCAAAGGCTTATTGTATGATCGGCAATGACTTATACCAAAAAGCATCGAACGGAATTTATAAAAGGGATATTTAGGAGATACAGACTACCACATCGGATCTTGACAGACAACAGTTTCCAGTTCACTAGCGGTGCCTTCCAGGACTACTGCATTGAATTAGAAGTAAAAATCTACTTCGCATTAGTCTCCCACCCTCAGAGTAATGGCCAGGTCGAGCAGGCAAACGGTATCGTGCTCCAAGGGATCAAAACTCGTGTATATGACAGGCTCCTGGCTTATGACACATGATGGGTTGATGAACTCCCTTCTGTTCTATGGGCCATCCGCACTACCCTGACAACTTACACCAAAGAGACTCCCTTCTTTCTCGTGTATGGTTCCGAGGCCATGCTCCCTTCCGAGCTGTGACATCGGTCTACACGACTAGAACAATATTCAGATAAGGATCAGGAGGAGCAGCGAGCAGATGATGTCAACCTTCTTGAAGAACATCGAGAACGTGTTGCCGTTCAAGTAGCCATGTACTAACAGGCCCTACGTCGATATCACTAAAAGCGCGTTCGTGTTTGTACCCTCACCATTGGCGATTACATCCTCTGACGAGTTTAGAATCAAGCAGGGCGCAATAAGCTCTCACCTAAGTGGGAGGGACCGTACACGGTGGTCGAAGTCTTAAGGCTAGGCACATTCAAGATCGTAGACGACAAAGGCCGCGAGTTGGCAAACTATTGGAACATTGACCAACTACATAAATTCTATGTATAAAATCGATGTACCAAAGTCTGTAAGTCTTGTTTAATAATATACAATATTTCAAACTCTTTTCTTTCAAAGTGTTTTACCCAGTGATTCCCTTTTCTTTCGAAGTCGATCCTATTGTCCTCTTACACTATTCTGACAAGCTTCGGGGTCCCATGGACCTTGGCTGGGGAGGCCTAGCACTATGAAAGTTTGTCAGGCCATGCAGGGTCAAACGACCATGTTAGAACTGGTCATGTTAGAGTACCCACTTGAGCGTATTAACCAAGCCGTATAACCGGGAATTTGTTTTCCCGACTTCACAACTAGGGGCTAGGACTTCGTAGCTATAGCTTGGTTTGTTATAAGATTTAAGCTGTTTTCATGGAAAACAACTTTTCCACGAAAACAACTGGGGGTTAGGGATAGTATCATACTTTGTTGGCTGAGGGCAGCCCTTGGGAGAGTACTCGTACACTATGTTCCTTTCATATACTTATACAATAGATTTCAATTCTTACTTAAGTTTTGATATGTATATAAAATGCTAACATCTATATTAAGTATTCCTCAAGTACAGAAACTACCAGGATGGCCACTACCAGTCCATTGTGGAGAAAACGTCCTCGGCCAACGGAGCGAAGGATTGCGCGAGGCGGTCGATCTCATCGGCCCTTCATATGAGAACGCAAGAACCTCTCCCGAAGAAAACTCAAGCTCATTTGCGGACGCTCGTCACGGATGCAGGTGAGGATGTGACCACCAGCATACCCACTGGCACGATGACACTCCTGCTTCAGGCTGTTGTCGATCTGCTTCCCAATTCCCGCAAGGTGGTCGCACGTACTCCGCATCCAGGACAGATTACCTTTGATAGATTTCTCAGGAGGAGGACGGACCACTCGCAGCTCTTCGCAAAGACGCTATAACACTTGACAACAATCTTCAAGATAGGCGTTGATCCAGTCTTCCCTACCTCGAAGGGCCTCTATAGCTTGGTCTTTCCGGACAGCGCTAGCCATCTACACGAGGTCCAACTTCTTGAATTTCGCCTTCCAATACTCGATGTGGCGTTCTCTCTCCTCTAAATCGTTCTCTAGGCCTATGCAGGACATATGATCTCAGTTAGCTTCCTCCACAAATATGGGAGAAAAGGCTATAAAGGTCAAGTTCTCGTACCTTGGTTTCGCTCAAGGAGAGAGTTAAGTTGGAATCCCTGTGGATCCTGAAAGTGCATCTAGGCCCCTAATTGTTTTGATGATTTATGACAATGCGATTAGAGAGGACTAACAATTTTGTTTGATTGAATGTGAAGATTTGTTAGTCCGTGACGGTGTGTTGCGCTCTACGATTGCGAGAACATTTTGTGTTGCGGCAATGATCAAAGGTTATATTGTTTATTTTCCTCTCTTTGGGTCATTAGGATAACCGCACTATTAAGAGGGATGATGCATTGACATATGAGGAGTGTTGAAAGTGCTCAAATCTTTTTGTAAAAGTGTTTCCCTCAGTTTATGTGTGTTCTGGAAATTTTCGGAGTTGTCCGAAAGCGCTTTTCGGAACTTCCGAAAATACACAGAACCAAGTTTTCGCTTCTGGAAATTTTCGGAACTTCCGAAAGTAATTTTCGGAACTTCCGAAAATAACCGAGCAGCAAAGTGGCTTCTGTAAATTTTCAGAAATATCCGAAATCACTTTTCGGAACTTCCGAAAATGACTGCGAACCAAAGTTTGCTTCTGGAAATTTTCGGAGTTGTCCGAAATTACTTTTCGGAACTTCCGAAAATTGTCTGCGAGCCAAGTTTGCTTCTGGAAATTTTCGGATTTGTCCGAAAGGAATTTTCGGAACTTCCGAAAATGTTCAGAAGGCAATTTTGGTTCTGGAAATTTTCGGATTTATCCGAAAAGAATTTTCGGAACTTCCGAAAATGTTCAGAAGGCAGTTTTGGTTCTGGAAACTTTCGGATATGTCCGATATTAATTTTCGGAACTTCCGAAAAATACAATTATTGTGCATAACGGGCAGATCTGGAGCTGTGGCTATAAATAGCCCACTCTCTCCACTTGTGAGGGTTGCTGGTGACATTGAACACTCTTGTGCCCTTGGCTTGCTTCTCTCTCGATTTACTTTTGAGCCTTGCTTTCTTGTTTCCCTTCCTCACCCGTGCTCGATTCGGATTTGGTGTGTGTGAGAGTTGTGGATTCAAGTTTGTGTGAGTGCTTGTTGGCTTTGTGAAGATTTGTGAGCACTTGCATCATCTCCGGGAGATCTTTGCATCATTTGTTGCTCTTGGAGGTTGAGGACTCCTAGGCGGCTAGGTGTCACTCCCGAGCCACCGATCTACTTGTGGTTGGCCGGGAGAAGTTTGTGAAGGTCGGATCTCACCTCCGAAAGGGAAGAGATACCACTAGTGGAAGGAGGAGTGCTTTGTGCAACCTCTTGAGGAAAGGGTTAGAGAAGACCCAGCTCTTTGTGAGCTCCTCAACGGAGAGTAGAATCCCCTCAAGGATTTGAACTCCGGGAACAACTCTTCTTGCTACAACCTTGGTGAAATCACTTTTCTCCTTCCTCTAGCTTCGCTTGTTTGTGCCGCTATAGGACTAGTTGCTGTTTGTGCTAGCATTTTATTGTTGTAGGCAGCTAGATCTAGAGTTTACTTTGAAGTGCGCATACTCTGCTATTTTCGGAAGTTCCGAAAATAATTTTCGGAAATTCCGAAAATTCCTGCTTCCGCTTTTAGTACAGTTTTTAAATTAGCCTATTCACCCCCCTCTAGGCCTAATTGACCTTTTCAATTGGTATCAGAGCCTAATCTCCTTATTAGGCTTAACCGCTTGGAGAGATTATGTCGGGTCAAACAGAGGATGGCAAGGAGGGTGATAAGGGAGCTAAGATCCCTTATGACTACTCCTCTACATCTACATCTTATGTGAGCACCTACAGCGGTAAAGCTCCGTACTTTAATGGTACGGACTATGCCGCTTGGAAACATAAGATGAAGATGCACTTGAAGTCTATTAACCCATCTATTTGGAGAATAGTCGAAAATGGCTATGTTTTGCAGAAACCCGAGGATCCCACCAAGGAGGACGACGAGAACGAGCACAAGAACGCTCAAGCCGCTAATGCCATACTTAGCGCCTTGAGTGGAAGTGAGTTTAACCGTGTGGACGGCATTGAGAGTGCCAAAGTGATTTGGGACACACTTTGGAATTTGCATGAAGGCACGGATAGTGTTCGCGAGTCCAAGGTAGAGATTCTCAAGGGGCAGTTTGAGCGGTTTGTGATGTTGGATGGTGAGAGTCCGAGCGACATGTATGATCGGTTGAGCAAGATTGTCAATGAGATCAAGGGACTCGGTTCCAAGGACATGACCGATGAGGTTGTGGTTAAGAAAATGGTTCGAGCAATCACTCCAAGGAACTCTACCTTGGTGACCATCATTCGTGAGCGTCCGGACTACAAGACTTTCACACCTCATGACTTGCTAGGACGCATTCTTGCCCATGACATGCTTGAGCAAGAATCCAAGGAGGTCATCCAATACATCAACCAAAGCTCAACCACAAGCATCAAGAAGGAAAACTTGGCGTTGAAGGCGAAGGAAGAAGAAGAAGAAGAGAACCGCAAGAGCAAGAGCAAAGCGGATATCGATGATGAAGAGATGGCTCTCTTCGTCAAGAAGTTTGGGAAGTTCATGAGGCGAAGTGGCTTCTTCAAGGGGAGTTCTTCCAAGCGCTCCATCGACAAGTCAAGTGGGAGGCACTCCACGAGGAAATGCTACGAGTGTCATGAACCCGGACATTTCATGGCCGATTGCCCCAACCTCAAGGAAGAGAAGAAGAGGGGCGACAAGAAGGAAAAACCCAAGCATAGCAAGCGCGAGCGACATGGCCAAGCTCACCTTGGGATGATCTTCGGTTCCGATTCCGAGTCAAGCTCAAGTGATGATGAGGGAGTGGCCACCTTCGCCGTCAAGCCTACATCACCTCCTACACCTAGGCTCTTCAACTACTCGAGTGATGACGATGCTCCCATTTGCCTCATGGCAAAGGAGCCTAAGGTACCTTCCTTCGTCAAGTCCATAAATGTTGATCTTGTTAGTGATGAGGAGGATGAGATTGATGAGGTTATGGATGAGGATTTGTTCAAGTCCATAACTAAGAAATCAATACCGCACTTGAGTGAGTTGCTTATGAGAATCGAGGATCAATATGCAACCCTTGAGAGGCAAGAGGATTTGCTCATTCTTGAGAAGGAGCGAACTCATGAACTCAAGATTGAACTTGCTAAGGAAAGAGACAAAAATGAGGCTTTGGTACGGCTTTACGAGCAAACCAAAGAATCTCATGCTAATCTTGAGGTAGCGAATGCTCAACTTCAAGAGAGAGTGGATGGCTTGGACAAAGCTTACCTCTCCCTTGAAGAAAAGTTTGAAACCTTAAAGAATAGTGTCTCTCTCCCTAGTGAGGCATCTTGCTCTAAGATTGTCCTAAACAATGAATCATGTGCTAGGTGTAAGGATATTGATATTGATGCTTGTGTTACTAACTCTACGTCTTTGAGTGCTTTGCAAAAGCAAAATGAGAAGCTTATGGGACTCCTTCACAATGGCCTTCTCAAGTGCCATATGGGTAGTAAGGCCCTAAAGGAGTACCTAGGCTATCAAAGGGACAACTTCAATCACGAAGGTCTTGGGTATGTTCCTCCACCAAAAGGAAAGGTGGACAAGAGTGTGATGATCATGAAACCCCAAAGTCTTAGCAACTTTGTTAAGGCTAAAAGTATCCTTCCTAATGAGTTTGCTTCACATTGTCCTTTTGATGCATCTTATGTTCTTAGGAAGAATGCAAATGGTCGTGTTGTTGCTAAATATGTTGGCCCAAGGGGCAAAAATATGTCTATCAAGAGAGTGCTTTGGGTGCCTAAGACACTTGTTACTAACATGAGAGGACCCAAGCAAGCGTGGGTACCTAAAACTAGAAATTGATCTTTTGTAGGACTATATCTCCGGTGGAAAAAGTTGGGTGATTGATAGTGGATGCACAAATCACATGACCGGAGAAGAATCAATGTTTTCATCCTTTGATCCAAACGGCTCATCCCAAGAGAACATAGTCTTCGGGGACGATGGAAAGGGAAAGGTAATGGGATTAGGTAAGATCGCAATCTCCAATGATCTTTCCATTTCCAACGTCCTCTTGGTAAAGTCCCTAAACTATAATCTATTGTCCGTCTCTCAATTATGTTCATTAGGTTACAATTGCCTTTTTACCGATGTTGATGTGACCGTATTTAGAAGGAATGATTCCTCAGTAGTCTTTAAGGGTGTTCTCAAGGGAAAGCTTTATCTTGTGGATTTTTCTTCAAGTAAAGCCAAACATGAGACATGCTTAGTGGCTAAATCCAACACGGGGTGGCTTTGGCATCGGAGGCTAGCCCATGTTGGTATGAGGAATCTTCACAAGCTTCTAAAAGGCGATCACATCCTTGGACTAACAAATGTTCAATTTGAGAAGGATAGAGTTTGTAGCGCATGTCAAGCCGGGAAGCAGATTGGAGCTCATCACCCGGTCAAGAATGTGATGACTACCACAAGACCATTGGAGCTTCTTCACATGGACCTCTTCGGACCCATTGCTTATCTAAGCATCGGAGGTAACAAATATGGTCTTGTTATTGTTGATGACTTTTCACGCTTCACGTGGGTGTTCTTTTTGCATGACAAGAGTGAGACTCAAGCTATCTTCAAGAAGTTTGCAAGAAGAGCACAAAATGAGTTCGAGCTTAAGATCAAGAACATCCGAAGTGACAACGGCAAAGAATTCAAGAACACGTGCGTGGAGAGCTTCCTTGATGAAGAAGGCATCAAGCACGAGTTCTCGGCTCCATATTCACCGCAACAAAATGGAGTAGCCGAGAGAAAGAATAGGACTCTTATCGAGATGGCGAGGACCATGTTGGATGAATACAAGACATCGGACCGTTTTTGGGCCGAAGCCGTCAACACCGCATGCCACGCCACTAACCGCCTCTATCTTCACCGTCTTCTTAAGAAGACTCCTTATGAGCTTCTTACCGGTAACAAGCCCTGTGTCACTTACTTTCGAGTTTTCGGTAGTAAGTGTTACATTCTTAACAAGAAGGCGAGACCCTCAAAGTTTGCTCCTAAAGTGGATGAGGGATTCTTACTTGGGTATGGGTCAAATGAGTGTGCATACCGTGTTTTCAACAAGACCTCCGGTATTGTTGAGATCGCGCGTGATGTGACATTTGACGAAACTAATGGCTCTCAAGTGGAGCAAGTTGACTCACATGTGTTAGGTGAAGAAGAGGATCCAAGTGAAGCCATCAAGAGGTTGGCTCTAGGAGATGTTCGTCCTAGGGAGCAACAACAAGGGACCTCTTCCTCAACACAAGTGGACCCATCTACCTCAATCCAAGCCAACGATCCTTCATCTTCACACATGGATCTTGGAGAAGAAGACGAGCACATGCCGTCTTCACCAATCAACCTTGCACGCCCAAGGATACACCAAAGCATTCAACGAGATCACCCTACCGACAACATTCTAGGTGATATTAACAAGGGAGTATCCACTAGATCTCGAGTTGCAAATTTTTGTGAACATTACTCTTTTGTGTCTTCCATTGAGCCACTAAGGGTAGAAGAAGCACTCGATGATCCGGATTGGGTGATGGCGATGCAAGAAGAGTTGAATAACTTCACACGGAATGAAGTGTGGACATTGGTGGAGAGACCAAGGCAAAACGTGATAGGCACCAAGTGGATCTTCCGGAACAAGCAAGATGAGGACGGCTTGGTGGTAAGAAACAAGGCGAGGTTAGTGGCTCAAGGGTTCACCCAAATCGAAGGATTGGATTTTGGTGAAACCTTTGCGCCGGTAGCTAGGCTTGAGTCAATTCGCATTTTATTAGCCTTTGCTACTAACCTTGATTTCAAGCTCTATCAAATGGACGTGAAGAGCGCCTTCCTCAACGGTCCAATTAATGAGTTGGTATATGTGGAGCAACCGCCAGGGTTCGAAGATCCAAAGTATCCTAACCATGTGTATAAGCTTCACAAGGCGCTCTATGGGCTTAAGCAAGCCCCAAGAGCTTGGTATGAATGCCTTCGTGATTTTCTTGTGAAAAACGGTTTTGAGATTGGCAAAGCCGATTCTACTCTATTTACCAAGAGACATGATAATGATATCTTTGTGTGCCAAATATATGTCGACGACATCATATTTGGCTCTACTAACAAGTCTTTTAGTGAAGAATTTAGTAGAATGATGACCAAGCGCTTTGAGATGTCCATGATGGGTGAATTGAAGTTCTTCCTCGGCCTTCAAATCAAGCAACTCAAGGAAGGAACCTTCATTTGCCAAACAAAGTACTTGAATGACATGCTCAAGAAATTTGGCATGGAGAATGCAAAGCCAATTCACACGCCCATGCCTTCAAATGGGCACCTAGACCTCAACAAACAAGGTAAGGACGTCGACCAAAAGGTATACCGTTCCATCATTGGCTCACTCCTTTACCTTTGTGCATCTAGGCCCGATATCATGCTTAGTGTATGCATGTGTGCACGATTTCAAGCCGCTCCGAAGGAGTGTCATCTTGTGGCCGTAAAGAGAATCCTCCGATATTTAGTGCACACACCCAATCTTGGTCTTTGGTATCCCAAGGGAGCGAGGTTCAACCTCATTGGCTTTGCCGATGCGGATTATGCCGGGTGCAAAGTGGATAGGAAAAGCACATCGGGTACTTGCCAATTCTTGGGTAGGTCCCTTGTTTCTTGGTCTTCTAAGAAACAAAACTCCGTCGCCCTATCCACCGCCGAGGCGGAGTACGTTTCGGCGGGGAGTTGTTGTGCTCAACTTCTTTGGATGAAACAAACCTTGAGAGACTATGGCCTCAATGTGAGCAAAATTCCACTCCTATGCGACAATGAGAGCGCCATCAAGATAGCCAACAATCCCGTCCAACACTCCCGAACTAAACATATTGATATTCGCCACCACTTTTTGAGAGACCATTCCACAAGAGGCGACATAGACATTCAACATGTGAGAACCGACAAACAATTGGCAGATATTTTTACCAAGCCTCTTGATGAAGCTAGGTTTTGTGAGTTGAGGAGTGAACTAAATATCTTGGATTCTCGGAATGTGGCTTGATCTATTGTATGCATCTTTGATTGCTAGAATAGGGTTGTTTACCACTTTGTGACAAAATGGACATTCAATTCATGGATGGACACGAGTCAATTTTTTTTGTGGATAAATTGAATCTTTGTGTTTGGGGATCTCATTTTTCAATGAATTTTGATCCTTGCACAATCTAAGATAGATTCACACATTCCCTCTTTCGAGGGTGAATTATCTTGTCTCATGGTAATTTACTTTTTTTTATCCTTGGATCAACCCTTTTGGCTTGTGGCTATTGTTTTGTGTGCTTGCTTGTGTGCTAGTCACAAGTTCAAATGGGAGCTAAAGTGTTCGACCATCTATCCATTCAAATTCCCTTCATTAAAGGTTTGTGAAAATGTTGTTGTTCAAAATTCCCGGTGCAATTCCTTTTAACAAACATAAATTCAAAATGGTTGCGAAACGATTTCATCAAAATTCCTCATCATTTTTTTCTTTCAAAACCTGTGCTGTTCTGCATTTTTTCGGAAGTTCCGAAATTTTTTTCGGAAGTTCCGAAAATTTACAGAAGGCTCTATATCCTTTCACCCGTGGTTCTCTCTCTCTTCCTCATTTTCTTTTTCCCACGGGTTTGTCTCCTCCTCCACTCCACCGGCGACCACCTCCTCTCCGGCAACTCCTCGGCGCTCACCTCTCCGCTCCACCTTGCGGGAGCACGTTTGGGGGCTCTTGTGGAGGCTACATTGTAAATCTCCACCGCGTTCTTCACTCGTTCTTCGTGTTCTTGAGGTATACTTCTTCAAATCAAATCCTTTGATTCCTCAGTTCAAATCGATTGATTTCCTTCGGTGGAGATGTTCCCCTAGTGCCATGGATCCTGTAGATTTATTTTCACAAGTTTTTGTTGGTGGATTCGTGCGGGATCTGGGATTTAGGGTTCGGTCAGCCTTTTTCGGACATGTCCGAAAATCTTTTTCGGAACTTCCGAAAATTGCTGCCCGAGCTCTTCCACCTCAGTTTTCACATGAGTTTGCCTCCAATCACTTGTAGTTCTCCCTTCTTGTCTTTCATGCACTCATTGTCTATCTTTCTTGATTCAAGGATGCCACGTCTCAAGCTTGCCTCTCGCAAGTCCAAGCGTCCACGGGATCGTTCTCCTACTCCATCCTCTCCGGAGGATTCGGACAGTGATTGGTCCGGAGCAGAGGATACGGGTCCCCAAGTGACGCGGGTGGCTAAGGGCGGCACTCTTCCTCCTCGCCGGTCGACTCAGTCGCACGGCACTGCAGGTTCCTCGAGGCAACCTCGCCAGTCTACTGGTGAGGGCTCGTCTCAGCAGCCTCAGACGCCGCCGCACATTCCCGCCGTCCCCATTGGGCCTCTTCGGATTCACACGCCCGAGCGGGACCCGGCTGTGGTGCGCCAAGTGCGCGACTGGCGGAAGAAGTCCGATCTGGTTGCTCCTCACCGTGATGAGGATCCTCGTTCCAGTCGTCGTTCTGCCTCGGATGCTCGGTTTTGGACTCTATTTCAGCAAGACTACTATGAGTCCGTCATCAAGCCTAAATCAAATCCCTGTGTGCAAATGCAATGGATAAACTGGGAGGAGCTGCAAGCCCATGATGATCCTATCCTCAACACAGTTGTTGCCGTCTGTGAAGAGATGGGGGTCCGTGCTTTCATGACTCTGGAGCAGCCTTGGTGCAATGAGATCATTGCCCAATTCTATGCCACGGTGTACTTTGATCGTCAACGTGGTTTGCATTGGATGACTCAGGGCTCTTGGTACTCAATTACCTATGAGAGGTTGGCTGAGCTCTGGGGGTTTAATTTGAACTGGATGCGTTACTTCACCAACTTACATGATCATCCAATTTCCCCCAACCATGAGCTTCGTCCTTTGTACCTTTCTGAGGGTGTCTTGGGCAAGATTGAGGGTCTCAAGCCCCTACATATCTATCTGAACCGGATGTTGCGCCGGTCCCTTGTGCCCAAGGATGGTGATGCTAGCAGCATCAACCATCTCTCTAGGAATGTCTTACTCAGGTTCAATCCTCCCTCCCGTCCATTCCATGTTTTTAACTTTGTTTGGGAGGAAATTCGGTTGGCCTCGATTCAATACAAGAAGGGGTTGGTCTATGCTCCTCATCTCATGCGGATGATTGAGACCGTCACTCACTTACAGTTTGAGCATGACATGCCCCATCTTCAGCTTCATCTGCGCATGCTCAAGGCTGATCGCCCCTCCCGGGCTCACCCCTCTGATGCCGCTGGGGACATCCCCTCTTCCTCCACTCAGCCACAACAATCTGCTCCCGTGGCTCGCCATGCGCCGTCTCCTTTGTTTCGCCTTTTGCGGAGTCTTTTTGGCCTTTGCTCTGCAGAGGCTAAACAGAACCGCAAAGCGCGAAATGAAGTCAAGAAGACGGCCCGGCGCGTCAAGACTATGCAAGCACAGCTGAATCAACATCTTCAAGTCGATATCCCCCCTTCCCCTCCAGGCTTTGAGGCGGAGCCTGACGAGCCTGAGGAGGAGATCGAGGATCCATTTGCAGGGCTTCCTCCGGATTATGACTTCTTTGGCTTTGGCCATCCTCCTCCTCCTCCAGAGGATCCTCCTCAGGCGCCTTTCGTTTGAACAGTCGTCGCCCTGTTCCCTCCTTTTTTGGTGTGTTGATGCCAAAGGGGGAGAATATCTATCTTTTTACCTTTTTACCTACCTTCATTTGCTCTAAGTGTGGTCGAACCTTGATGGCATTTCCATTTGTATGAGACTTTGTGTGGTAGCTTTTGAGCAGGACTTGAGTTATTGTAATCTTATTCATGCATTTATGTAAGTCTCTAATGACTGCTTATGTGTGACCTTAGGATGAAATGTCTTTTATGCCTTTTTGTCTATGTGTTGCGATGTTCTCATGTCTATTCATTTGTTATGTGGTAATGTTTAAGCATTGGTATAATTTTTGTTGTGAGCTTAAATGTGAATGCAAAGTTTTAGGGGGAGCTCTCCACTTGCCTATAATGCACACTTCTAGGGGGAGTTCTCACTAAAATCTTACATCAAATCTTTATATTGTTTCACTCTCTATTGTGATCTAATCGTGTTGTCATCAATCACCAAAAAGGGGGAGATTGAAAGTGCATCTAGGCCCCTAATTGTTTTGATGATTTATGACAATGCGATTAGAGAGGACTAACAATTTTGTTTGAGTGAATGTGAAGATTTGTTAGTCCGTGACGGTGTGTTGCGCTCTACGATTGCGAGAACATTTTGTGTTGCGGCAATGATCAAAGGTTATATTGTTTATTTTCCTCTCTTTGGGTCATTAGGATAACCGCACTATTAAGAGGGATGATGCATTGACATATGAGGAGTGTTGAAAGTGCTCAAATCTTTTTGTAAAAGTGTTTCCCTCAGTTTATGTGTGTTCTGGAAATTTTCGGAGTTGTCCGAAAGCGCTTTTCGGAACTTCCGAAAATACACAGAACCAAGTTTTCGCTTCTGGAAATTTTCGGAACTTCCGAAAGTAATTTTCGGAACTTCCGAAAATAACCGAGCAGCAAAGTGGCTTCTGTAAATTTTCGGAAATATCCGAAATCACTTTTCGGAACTTCCGAAAATGACTGCGAACCAAAGTTTGCTTCTGGAAATTTTCGGAGTTGTCCGAAATTACTTTTCGGAACTTCCGAAAATTGTCTGCGAGCCAAGTTTGGTTCTGGAAATTTTCGGATTTGTCCGAAAGGAATTTTCGGAACTTCCGAAAATGTTCAGAAGGCAAGTTTGGTTCTGGAAATTTTCGGATTTGTCCGAAAGGAATTTTCGGAACTTCCGAAAATGTTCAGAAGGCAATTTTGGTTCTGGAAATTTTCGGATTTGTCCGATATTAATTTTCGGAACTTCCGAAAAATACAATTATTGTGCATAACGGGCAGATCTGGAGCTGTGGCTATAAATAGCCCACTCTCTCCACTTGTGAGGGTTGCTGGTGACATTGAACACTCTTGTGCCCTTGGCTTGCTTCTCTCTCGATTTACTCTTGAGCCTTGCTTTCTTGTTTCCCTTCCTCACCCGTGCTCGATTCGGATTTGGTGTGTGTGAGAGTTGTGGATTCAAGTTTGTGTGAGTGCTTGTTGGCTTTGTGAAGATTTGTGAGCACTTGCATCATCTCCGGGAGATCTTTGCATCATTTGTTGCTCTTGGAGGTTGAGGACTCCTAGGCGGCTAGGTGTCACTCCCGAGCCACCGATCTACTTGTGGTTGGCCGGGAGAAGTTTGTGAAGGTCGGATCTCACCTCCGAAAGGGAAGAGATACCACTAGTGGAAGGAGGAGTGCTTTGTGCAACCTCTTGAGGAAAGGGTTAGAGAAGACCCAGCTCTTTGTGAGCTCCTCAACGGAGAGTAGAATCCCCTCAAGGATTTGAACTCCGGGAACAACTCTTCTTGCTACAACCTTGGTGAAATCACTTTTCTCCCTCCTCTAGCTTCGCTTGTTTGTGCCGCTATAGGACTAGTTGCTGTTTGTGCTAGCATTTTATTGTTGTAGGCAGCTAGATCTAGAGTTTACTTTGAAGTGCGCATACTCTGGCTATTTTCGGAAGTTCCGAAAATCATTTTCGGAAATTCCGAAAATTCCTGCTTCCGCTTTTAGTACAGTTTTTAAATTAGCCTATTCACCCCCCCTCTAGGCCTAATTGACCTTTTCAGATCCAACGAGCTGTCAGCATTCATGACAACCTAGGCTTGGTTGTCGTCGCTAGGGGTTGAGGAAGCGCGAGGAGAAGAAGGTGCAACGTCAAAATTGCGAGGACATCCTCGATGCAAGACGACCTCGTCTTCAATACATCTAAAGAGCGACATGATCATAACAAAAATTAAGGGCAGTAAAGAAGGATATCATTTTTGAAATACGACAAGCCTAATAAACTGTTCTTAAAAAATCACAAGGGAGTGTCAATTACTGTTCAAAAAAGGAAATGACGTTCTCCCCGAAGTCAACAAGCTCTGACATCACATCCTCGCGTGTGTCATCGGCCCCGCCCTTCTCCAGTGCCTCCTCCAGGTTCACCTCGGGGTGTGTGAGCTTGAAGCATGCGAGGACATGACATGCGTCGGTCCGGAGACCAGTGCGCATCTCCTTGGCAACCTGCTCGGCGTGCCTTGTCGGGGTGCCCTCCAGCTGGCCGATAAGAGAACCCAGGACGGTTGTCTCGTCAAGGAACTCCGGGCCCTTCTCATGTACTCCCAGACTACGGGCCACCATTTCCAGCCATCTGTAGTTATCCTGGAGGCCTTGTCGGAGTGACGCCAATTTCTCCTGGGTCTCCTCCAGCCGCTTCTCCCATCCTTGCCGTTGCCTCTCGTGGCCTGCGACCAGGTCCTTGAATTTCTTCAAGTCCCTCTACGCCTCGGCTAGTTGAGCCTCCAGCTCGGCGGTGCGTTTATTCAAAGTCGAGGCTGCCGTTCGGAGCTATTCGACTTCAGCGAGGACGTCTCGCACGCCCGACTATAGCAGACGGCTTGCTTCTGCCAGTTTGTCGACCGCGGTGAGCGGGACGATGGTGGTGGAAGCGTTGGGCGGATGAAGAGGAGTGGACGCGGCCACGATGACGGGAAGAGGTGCGGAGATCGTCCCCCCATGACCGGTGCTCTATGCCAAGGTCGCGGGAGAAGGGCTACAACAAAAGGAAACACACGTCTTAGAGGACGTCGCGAGAACGCTAAAGTGCAGAAGTTGATAGGGACGGTCACTTACTCAGGCTTGGGTTGCTTCAAGACTTACCCGGGCTTGGGCCGCTTCAAGAGTATTTTGTTCTCCAATGAGGAGGACTTGGTGCCAAAAGTGGTCTACAAGATACGTAAGTTAGGACCGAAGTTTCCTCCTCAGTATAGTTATGAACTACAAGGAGTGATATTTACCGTCGATCCGCTCGTCGACGCCAGACTTCCGTCTCTGAACAACTTGGTTAAGGTCGCCCATTTTCTCTTGGAGGGTTTGGTCCCGCTGCCGCTGGGAGCGTTCTCGGCAGTGGCCTGCTCCGAGATCGCCTTCTCTTTTAGAGAAGACGACACCTGGTGGTCGGTGAGCGGGCCAATGACGTCCGTCAGAGGCAAAGCCTGCAAGGCTTAGATTACTACTCTTTCGGACGACGAAAGTCAAAAATAAAAGTAGCGATCTATGTCATTTACATTGATGGCGGCTTCTCTATCCGAGGACGGGAGGTCACAGAGTGGGGTGACGGTATGGTCTGGGCGTGCTGGAGCATCTGCGATCAGGTGACCAACCCGGGTTGCCACGGTTAGGTCACCGAGCTCTTGAAAAGAAACAACCATGGTTGGAGTAATGTCAGGAGGGTTACGAGAATGTATACACTAAATCGAAATCCGTGTCTTGTCTTGCTTCCCCGTGAACTCGAATATGGGGTGATCGTGAGCCTGAAGGGGTTGAATTCAACGACGTATAAAGTCTTCAACAACTTCATAACCCGACAACCCTTGTTCTCGGAGCTTGTGGATTCTGTTTACGAAGCTTTTGAGGGATGGGGTTAGAGAAGGTTTTGATGTTCACAGAGGGGAGCGCGCGGGCTTCTCGTCCGAGACAGTAAGGCTAGCAGGTTGGTCTTCGACGTGAAGGTAAAACCACTTTGACCTCCACGCTCCTCGAGAAGAAGGGCAGTTGAAGGGGATGTATTCCGCCTTCATCCCATCTCGGAGGCGGAAGCCACAGCAGCCAGAGATTCTACAGGTTTCCATCCATCTGAGCTCATAGAAGTATCTAAACAGATTTAAGAAAGGCGATACCCCAAGGTATGCCTCGCAAAGGTGTGTGAAAATACTAAGGAAAGCAATGGAGTTGGGATTTAGGTGGAGAAGGTGATGCCATAGAAATTCAAAAGAAGAAGAAGAAATTCGGAAGGAGGCATGAACCCACATCGCATGAAATCTCCGATACAAACGACTTGGCCAAGTGTCGGGTTAGTGTTTGTACCTCCTTCCAATCAGGGCAAGGTTTTCTTCCCCGGGAGTGATCCTTCAATTTGCAGTGCCTTCAGCTCCTCAATACCGATGTTGGATTTGCGCAAATCCATTGGATTGGTCGAGGTTGAAGATGAAGATGAAGATGAAGAGTTTGGCTTTGGATTGTTGAGGTTGAAAGGACATAGAAGAATGAGGGATTACTTGTGGGAAGGACACAAAGTGAATCTCAAAATGGCAATTTGTAGTTCGAGGCTGACGGTTCATATTTCAAGAAAGGAAGAGAAACGGTCGTCGTGATTTTCTCGATTTGTTTATGGTACTTTTTTAGACTTCAATTCAAATTCATGGTGTACTGTTACTTTTTGATGGTGTTGTCGAAAGCTTCATACCTTCTCGATAATTCAAGAATGGTTAAGTAGGCATGACATCATGTATTCGAGAACTCTGGCTCAAGAACATTATGAATTCATTTGATTTGAAGTCGGGGGCTGCTGTCAGGGTTATGAATAATGCATACCTCCTATCCTTGGTCATGAAGTATACGGATACGACATATCCTTTGTATACGAGAAGGTTACCTTAATAGTATGAAATTCGGCTAACAAATAAAAAAATTGTATCACAAATAGAAGGTGTTAGCGTCCTATTCGGGGAGGATATAATCTCTGTGATCTCGTGGGCTAAAATTACTCTTTGTGTCTTGCTTGGAGATCAAGGCAGTCTGTGGTATAAATACAAAGCCCCCTAGGAGGTACGGGATCATCGAATCATAGTGCAAGTCACCACCATAGCAGAGATAATCCGGAGGACTCGAAGACAAATTGTCGCCTAGATCTCGTCGAGCCGTTCTCGATAAGGATCTTGTTGGTATTTTGTGTTTCTATTGTTCTCTATTGTAATATTTGTGATTTTCATCATAATCTCATATAAACTGGAGTAGAGCTATTTCCTGTCGAGGGGCTGAACTAGTATAATTTTTGTCTTCTGTGTGCTTGACTCATTTCGTGTAAATCCTTGTACCAATGACCCCATACTCTACACATACCGTAGTCGCGATCTACACCGTCGGCACATTCATCTATTATGTTATCCTAAGATATATACATAGTAATTTGTTAGGAAATCATATTAATTTGTACCAATTTGGAGGCGAAAACTGCATATTCTCGAGGTTATGCGTTTTACGAACTTCATTCAACCACCTATTTTGGACAAGGACAGATCACAGGACAGCACTGTGGGCTATTGGCTTTGGATGTTGACTAAGTATAAAATAAATAGCCAGAAATAAATATATTTGCAATGTTTGGGCAGTATAGATTACCAATAATTAAGTTTTGCACCAACAAGTATATAAAAAAAAAGGTAAGTAAATCTACAACAACATGTGCGGTGCCTCACAGAACACACACATACTCCCCCCCACCACAACAAAAATACAACCTTTAGTGCAACAAGATGCAAGACACGCAGCACTTGACTCGATCTAGGCATGGATGGGCCTGCAGACGACGGTGGCGTGCTTGAGGATCTGGTTGCTGAACTGGCCGGGCTTCTCGGTGGTGTCCACCTTGTCCATCCCCGGCGGCGGCAGCAGATCGAAGCTCTGCACGAGGCGTCCGAGCGTGATCCCGATGATGGGCAGCGCGAGGATGATCCCGGGGCAGCTCCGGCGGCCGACGCCGAACGGCACGAACCGGAAGTCGTTGCCGTGCGCCTCCACGGCCTTCTCCTCCTCCAGGAACCTCTCCGGCCGGAACTCGTCGGGCCGCACCCATCGCTTGGGGTCGTTGGCGAGGAACCACGCGTTCACCAGGATCTTCGACTCCGCGGGGATGTCGTAGCCGGCGAGCTTGCCGTCGTTGAGGTTCATGTGCGGCACCAGCAGCGGGATGGCCATGCGGAGCCGGAGCGTCTCCTTCACCACCGCCTGCAGGTACGGCAGTCGCAACAGGTCCGGCTCCGTCACCGCCGCGCCGCCCAGCACCGACGCCATCTCCTCCCGCACCTTCGACTGGATAGTCGGGTGGTTCACCAGCTCCGCGATGCCCCACTCGATCGACCACAGCGTCGTTTCGATGGCTGCAATTTTTGCACAAAAGCACTTCTTGTTAACCTTAAATTGTATTTATGCTCTTTTAAAACTTAATCCAACCAAAATTAGCGTTTTTACTACTAGTTTTGACTCGAAATGTTCCGTATCTGGTTCATATAGTTTGAATCATAAGGTAAAAATAGCCGCCTACCGTATGCACACGACTTTGTGCGATGGGCATGTGCCGGTTAATAAAAAATACAACTGTATGTTTGGTGATGGTTACGCTAAGACGTGGCTACTTGTCTGTTTCTTACCCAAAGAACTTGGTCGTCAGGACAAAGAACATGGCAACCTGATTATATAAAAGGTCGTATTTAATGAAACCATACTTTAACGATAACCTATCAGGACAATATATTATGATGCATACTTAAGGTTCTTTTTAGCCATACTAACGATGCTATTGCAATTTGGCCTGGTTCTGAACCCACTTTTCTCAACAAACTCAGAGCATACTCTGTTCCTTTCAAGTACTAGTAAAACTCCGGCTTTGTCAAAACTTTGATATGAATATGTATGATGCACTACGTACTACTGTAGATCTGATTCATAATTAGATAGAGAAAATTAAACAAAGGATAAACTAAAAGTCAGAATTAAGCTAAGGACAAACGTACCAGCAACGTTGATGTTCTCGACGATGTAGAGGACGTTGTCGTGGTTGATCTCGCCCTTCCTCTCGGCCTCGAGGATGTGGTCCATGGCGCACCGGATCTCACCAGTCTGGTCCATCACTCTCCTGCAAAAAAAAAAAAAATACAAACACGTCCATGCCGATTTGTCAGTCGAACAGCTCATCCGAAGCTTCCCACACAGCTACTACCAAAAAAGTCAGCAGTTTCTCAATCGCGATTCGATCCAGAAACCGGAAATGAAATCTGCAAATTGTATATCTTTTAATCAAAGGAATAGCTGCATGTTGTTGTTTGGCACCATTGATTGATCCAATCAAACGGGATTAAATTACTCAGTTATGCACTACTGATCGAGGAGAAAACAGGGTTAACGTCTGAAGTTTTGCAAGTTGTCGTCTTTTTCACTAATTGAGCACATGGGGGATCTAGTGGATGAGATCTGCTTAACTCGCTGAGAATGAAATGAATTTCCGATTGATTAGGGTACTGGTAGAGTTTCTGTCGCCGTCGGTGCTTCCGTGATGAGGCAGGACTTTGCCCAAAACGTAAGCTTTCAGCTGGCTGGTACGAAAAGCAACCTGCTGGTCACATGATGTGCGGCTCACCTACTCGTCAGACTGCATGTTTATGAAGGGAAGTTTTGAACGTTAAGCAAGTCCAACTCTTACTGATTAATCTTCTCTTGTCACTAATAAGTTATTTTGGACATCGACATGGTATCCTAGTGTTACTTAAACAAATGATTTGTGTTAGTAATATTACGAAAGTACGTTTCGAGATAAATCTATACATATCACTCCCATGTAAATATTGGAAAGATATGAATACTTAAAAGTTTTGAAGCTTACCAAATCTATAAGATTTGTGACAGAAAGGAATTATAGCCGCTCATTATGAACCTGGTTGGAGGTATCCTATTCCTACAACCGTGACGTGACGTGGATAATAGCTGCCTAGTTTGGCTTGGCACGGGGTGGTAGCTGGGCTGTGCGGCACAGGCCGAGTCAAGCCGTTGCACAACCAGAAATTTGACCTGGCAGCTACCTCGTGCTGTCACCACGCAGCACAGCAAGCAGCAACAGCAAGTGATTGATTCCTCCTACCCAAACAGATCTGAGGCTGCCACCTCTCCACACCAATTAATCCCTTCCTCGCGTGACATGTGCACGTACTACTCTGCTTCGTCTTAAAATATAAAATATTTATTTATATTTTAGATAAATATGATATATCTTAATATTTTTTAAAAAATTTATAATAAGTAAGATATATCATGTTTATCTAAAATTTTTCGCTCATCCAGGTCATGTCACCGATGCAATGCATCATGCATGCAACCAAACTAGTCACCCTCACCTGCCACCAGTCCACTCCACCACACACCCATTGCGAATGATGCAATTTCGATACGCAAGATGATGAATAAAAATTGAAAAAAAAAAGAAGAAGAGATCAAATGGAGTACGTAGTATAATTTGGGATTAACTAAGTAGGATTTGCTTTTGCGGATTCTTGGGGATGCAGTGCATGTAATCAATTGAGCAGATCAAACGAATTCGAATGGTTATTAGGATGAGGATCGAGTATAGTGAACTTACTTGCGCTCCTGGACGAAGTGGTCCTCGAAGAGCTTCATGCGCTGGGACTTGAGCTGGTGGCAGCGGGTGAGGTAGCGGCGGAGGAAGGGGCGGAGGACGGGGATGAAGTCGCCGTAGTTGTACTCGAAGCTCTGCGAGAGGCGGCTGCGCTCCGCGTTGTAGGCCTTGAGCTTGTTGAAGAGCGGGTCGTCGACGCTGTCGAAGCGCCGGTCGAACATGATGCGGAACATGTCGTTGTACATCATCAGCTGCAGCCGGCGGCGGATCACCACGCCGGAGGTGGCGGCGGCGGGGTCGCGGCGGACGTCCTCCATCACCAGCCTCGCCTCCTCCTCCCACCCGGCGCGGTTCTGGGCCACCACCTTGCTGGTGAAGAAGGGCACCGTCATGATCCGCCGCATCTTGCGCCAGTGGTCGCCGTACACGGTGAACACCATGTCCTGCCCCTTGCCGGTGAAGATGTCGAACACCACGTTGCGGGTGCGGGAGCCGAACTCCACGCCCTGGGTGTGGAGCACCTCCTTGGCGAGGTCGGGGCTGGAGACCACCACCAGGTTGCGGACGCCCATGCGGAGGAGGAGGATGTCACCGAACCGCCGCGCCAACGCCATCAGGTTGCGGTGGTTGAGGTCGTCGCCGACCTGGAGCCAGTTGCCGACGATGGGCGCGCCGGCGGGACCGGGCGGGAGTCGGAGCTTCTTCCCGGTGAACTTGGCCACCACCACGGCCAGCACAGCCGCCACGAACAGGCCCAGGAGGACCTTCTCCACGAGGAGGGCGTCCATTGCCGACGCCGCTGCCGCAGCTCTGCTCCGGTGGAGAAGACGAGTTTGGTTTGGATGCAGATGCGCTGCTATGCTGCTCTGCTGCGGAGACGGTCCAACGGCGGGGATTATATATAGTGGGGGATGGGGATTTGGGTGCAGAGGGTAGGTGTGGGGGATGTGGGGCCCATCTGGCTGCGGACGTGGGTCCGGATTTTGGGCCTACTGGAAATAATCCTTTTTTTTAATCGAGGCCTTTGCACGCATTGCCAATGGGGAAACGGGAAAGGTGCTTCCTGAACTCGTAGATAGGGGTTGGTGAAGGTCACATTTTTGCATTTTTGCAATGCAACAAAGTTAGTTGGGAGAAAAGTTTGAAAAAAATGGATGGTGAAATGATGAAGAGAAGTGGAGATGCAATGGCCACAGAGGCGGCATTTCGGCTACAAACGGGACAACAACCCTCAAGCAGGTTAGGGACATTTTGCAACCGATGAGTTAGAATTAATTCAATTTCTATAAAAAAAGATATTCTAAATTTAATTTTGTTGTAGCATGAGACAAACATCATCCCCTATTCGATTGAAATACTTTCTCACTCACTAACCAAAGAGGTTTTGACTCGTGGCAAATACTTTTCGACCTTGTGTGACATGTAAATACTAAATGACAGGCGAACGTGGCGAAAAGGTTAGTCTGGAAAGAAGTATTCAAGCCTACAGCAAGAGGGAAGTACTATTCGACCCGGGCAGATGAGGCTTAAAGATTACGTTGCCAAGCGAAGAATATTCCCTAGGAAGATACTGCAGAGACTGCCTCAACTACTATTGCAAGCTGGCGTCGGAAGCTGCGGGAGACCACACAAATGTACAACTGTACACTTAGAGTTTCTAGCTTTGTAGGGGTACTATAGTAACTTTCGATGCACCCTCAGGGATAAGACTGTAACTTTATGTGTATCTTCGGGAACTATATAAACCGGTTCTGATCCTATAGCAACACATGACATTATTCATATAGAAATACCACATCATATGTTGAACTTTACATTTCGAGCTCATCTCATTTTCAGGATAAGCATGGAACACAATACTTTTCCGTCTATCACTGATGTGTCTCAACAAATTTATTCTAAAGGAGGACTAAATTGATGATACAGGCGTGGTAGACATGAGTTTTGGTACGGTGCATTTGCAATCAAAATATATATACACGATCAAAAAAATTGGTAAAACTTGTGAGAGGGACTTGGACAATACTAGGTTTTTCCAGCGTAAAATAGTCGTGCCGAAAATTCATTTGAGGCCAACTTGGTTTGGCGTAACGAATGCTCACAGGCTCAATGACGTGCCTGCCAGTTGGACCATGAATTGCACTGCCATTGAATTAATGATCGTCCCTTCTGCACCATGTATCCCAACAATCAAGTTATATATACCAGGTTTTCAGCTAAAATGTGGCAGACACGTGGGGGTTTTACAACCAAGAGATTTGTCGAGAAGGACAATTTGAACCATTGATAAAGATGTTGCAATCCAAATTAATATCTCAGGGTCTGTTTGTATAACAGGAATAAAAAATAAAGAAATAAAAAAACATAGGATTCTAATGGGAATACAAGTACTAAACAGATGATTGCAAAACATAGAAAAAACATATGAATGGCCGTTTGATTGGACCATAGGAAAAACGTAAGAATCGAATGAGATAAACTTAAAGGAAATTTTTCAAGAGGTTGGATCTCTTGCTAACTTTTCTCCAAAATCTTTATAGGATTACTCATTTCATAGAAATTTTAAAGGATAGGATAGGATTTAATCCCTTGTTTTAAAGGTCTTTATAGGAATTTTGGAGGAATTTTTTTCATAGTATTGAAATCCTCCAAAATTCCTATATTTTTCCTATAAATTAAAGTGGCCCTCAAAAGTTCTAAAGCCCCTTCGGAAACAATGGAATTAAGAACATGTCATGACACAATCCTATAGGAATGGCAAACATGAGAATCAATTGAACTTGTCGTTTGGATACTCCGTAGGAATTTTGGAGGAAAGATATTAAGAGTTGAGAGGAGAGATCAAGAGAGAAAGTGCTTAGGACTTCTTAAAAAGGAAATCAAACACATGAAGTTTGAGCTCATGTTTGAAATCCTCTTAAATATATATAGAGGAAAGGAATGATTCCAAAGGAAAATTGCCAACCCAATCCTAGAATCTAAAGGACTTTATGTAGGAAAAGTTTCTTAGGATTTTAATCCTTTGAAAATCCTATAAAATTCCCTTTTCCAAACCAGGGTTAAAATAGACAGACCCTTTCTAACCAAAGCTTGCAAAAAGTTCATTTATTTATTTGTAATAAAACATTAACTAACTTGGAGAAAAGCTACACATTTACTCTGTTACCAATGTTTTTCTGGTCTCTTACCTAAAGTTCATGATGAGATATAAGTACATCTTTTAAGTAATATTGATGGAGTGTGAACTCCTCAACGGGGGACAGTGAGGACCCCCTTTAGTGAGTTCGGCCGGGGACGCAGGGTGAGATTCGCGCTCTGATGAGAGAGAGAGATGCAGAGGGGGCTAGGCCCCTTGAAGAAGACGAGACAAAGGAGTTTATACAGGTTCGGGCCGCTCGGAAGCGTAATACCATACTCCTGTGTGCGGTGGATATGCGATTGGAATGTGGGGGAATACAAGCTCTCGTTCTCTCTCCCCCCCGTCTCTTCTCAGGCCTGGGCCTCCTTTTATATCTCAAGGGACTACCACATGGGCCAATAGGCTACCTAAGAGAGAAGAAAAACATTCTTTTACATTTAATGGCTGTCTTGTTGCTTGACTCGAAAGCCACACACACAGTCATCGCGATATGGCCCTCGTCCGATCAGCCAGCTGACACGGGGGATGCCCGCATCATTCCCCATTAAATGGGTGAAGACTTCTGTGTTCCGTTCGTATCGGGAAACGGGAACCATCTGACCAGAGCCGGCATACCGACTCTGGTTGAGACGAGAGGCGAAAAAGCTCTCATCATTCTGATGGGACGGGGCAGGGTGTGCTGCGCGGTGCCTGAGGTGTGCAAGCGCACCACTGCCGTCCCATCCGTCCTCTGACCGGTCGTAGACCGGTCAGTCGCTATGACCGATCACAGACCGGTCACGCACGCCACATGCCGCATTAAATGCGACATGGTGCGCTCGTCTGAGCCACCATTAATGCGATTAGGTGGGCGATGGAGACGCTTACCTAATCCTGCACACGCGGCACAAGCGTGGAGGGGGTCGGGGTGGCCCGAACCTCGGGGCAGCGAAGTGAGGGAGATAAAAGACTGGAGAGGGCAGCCGCCACCTCACCCTCGGGCCCGACCCCTCCTCGGGGGAGCGCCACATGGGTGCAGGGGGCCGCCCATACCTTTAGCCTTGATACCCCGGGCCCGTATCACCGACAAAAATAATAAGAAAAGTAGAACATATACTATTTCGTTTTCTAGGCTCTTGTATAGCGGGTTGGAAGCGGATTGATGTCTATGTAGCGGATTGCAGATAGCGGGCTCTATGGCGAGTGCTAAGTTCAAATAGCGGTATTTAATTATCGTACATATTTGAGTATATATATAATGAATTATGACTTTATAAAACATTAACAAAGTGTCACATCCCAAACTAGCCCTGAACGGGAACCAGAGTAAGGTGATCCAAATTAACCTGTGAACCTGTACCAATCCCAGGAAAATAGTGCTGGTACAACAGAAAGATTGAATATCACAGCGATAGAGGTCTCATTATTATGAGTAGAGATATAACCATCGTTGAAACTGCGGACAAACCCCAAGTTCGCAAATGCATTACAAAAAAGTGAAAGCGAAAACTAGCCCAAAGCCACAAGCATAACTTGGGAACTAAGCCAAAACCCTACTACAGCTCAAAACCTACTTGCTCCTGAAAGAACTCCTCATCAGCTAGATCCATCTCTTCCTCTTCAAGAACTGGGGGAGGGAGGGTTATTTATATAGAGTAAGGGTGAGTACGAGAGTACTCAACAAGCATGGTAATTAAGTGTTTAATACAAGCTTTAAAGGAAGGCCGGGTATTTTCTCATCCAGTTTTAGTTTAAAACTTTTAGTCAACTACGTGAGTGCTTCTCAACAACGCGGATGAGAGAGTGCGACTCATCTGGCTAGAGCTTGTGAAATGTATTCATTGATTGCATCTGCTTGAGTGGCTCCCTGCCAACAGATACAAAGACTTCGAAAGTCTGAGTGTTCCCGACAACCATAAGACAAACACTTGAAAAGATTCCCTTTACACCAACAGCGGTTCACAAAGCAGTAGTCAAGTAAAACTACGCTAAGGAATCGCCTCACATCCACCCATGACCGTGGGCATGGCTATTCGAATAGTTTGTTAACCTCTGCAGAGGGGGTACACTTTACGCACACGACGTTACTAACCCGGGCCACCCAGCCCGTGCAAAACAACCACGACTGGTGACCTTGAAACTTTCATGACAAGGCATTTCAAAAGCCGACTCAGAGTCACCTTATGCCAACGGGAGGGGTCCCATGTGAAAGGACCTTGATGTTGTCTAGAGGGGGTGAATAGGCGTTCCTAAACCTTATCACAACTTCATAGCATATTAGAATGATAAGAACTTTCGGTTCAAATTGGAACTTCTGGTCTCAACCGAAAAGTTTGGTGGATAACGGAATAAAACACTAGCTATGAACTTGTAGCTCGAACAAACAAAATATATATGAATCAAAAGGCGACAAACAAGGTATCTAAGCAAGATATAAGGTCACCAACTATATAAATTAAGCATACAAGTAGATCGAGTTAAAACAAACTCAAGCACAATATGAAAGAAGGTAAGAATGAGCAAACCAAGAGAGGAGACGCGTGATTTGTTTCTTGAAGTTCGGATCCACGGATCCTACGTCTCTGTTGAGGGGCCACAAAGGCTGGGTCTATTTCAACCCTTTCCTCACGAGATTGCACAAATGCACTCCTCGATTTCACTCTTGATATCTTCCCTTGCGGAAGCGAAATCAAAGCTTTCACAAACTTTTCGAAGCACACCACAACCTTGGGTGCTCATCGGCGACGCCTAGCCGTCTAGGAGACCTTAATCCCCAATAGTAACAAACACAATCGAAGATTTGTTTGCTATGAACTATAGTGCTCAAAGTATGGAGTGCAGCTCACTAGCTCTCAACTTCTCAATCTTTCAATCCAACTCTCTTCCCTTCTCAAATCACTCTCACAGAGAGGCACCACAAAGGCAGGGAAATGGGGAAGGCTATTTGGCTTTGGATGTGTCTAATAATGCCCAAGAACAGCAGCCACTTAAAGGAGGGGTGGAGGAGTTTATATACCCGAGCCTCTCAAAACTAGCCGTTGGAGGCCAAGATTTTATTTTTTGGAATTTCCAAAACGCAAGTCCAAAAATCAACAGAAGGCAATCTCAGTTTCACAGCCATTTTTAGAATTTCTAAAAATTTTTGGACTTTCCGAGATTTTTTCGGAATTTCCAAAAACACCAGGCAAAACTGTCATTTTTTTTTGCTCGAAAGTCCTTTTTGATGATCTTGGACTCTATGAAAAGTTCACTCAGAGAACTATCCAAATTAACCAAAAGGAAGGTCTAAAACCACTCAAAGGATAGGTTAAAACTTGGGTTTCTCTCAAGGTAGCATTAGGATAGGTCACTTTGAGTACCGAGACATACACAAACATATCAACGTTGCATCCCTCTTAATAGGAGTGCAGCTCACTACCATTGCCAGGCCGATACAAGATCCCGGATTTCTCCAAGTTTTCGGGACAGGACAACGTCTCGACATATGAGCATGTCAGCCGATTCTTAGCACAGTGCGGGGAGGCATCGGCTATCGAGGCGTTGAGGGTGAGGTTTTTCCCTCTGTCCTTATCAGGGTCTGCATTCACATGGTTTTCTTCCTTGCCCTGCAATTCCATCAGAGGATGGATAGATCTGGAGAAACAGTTTCATAGATATTTCTACAATGGTGTACAAGAGATGAAACTGTCAGATCTGACTGCCATCAGGCAACGAGTGGATGAATCGGTCCCTGAGTACATACAAAGGTTCAGAGACATAAGCAACAGATGTTATAGCCTCAGTCTGACCGATTCCCAGTTGGCCGACCTGGCATTTCGGGGATTGCTAGGGCCGATACGCGAGAGGTTCTCCTCGCAGGAATTTGACAGCCTCGCTCAGCTGGCACAACGAGTATCGGCCCACGAGCAGCGATTCCAGGAGGCAAAGAAGTTCGCGAAAAAGATTAACACTGTTTATCAGTACGCCTCCGACGATGACGGCGATGAAGATGGTGATGTCGACCTAGCCGAGTGGGCCCGGATGAGGAAATCAACAACTTGCCAGTGGGCCAAGAAAGGAGATAAAGAAGATAAATATGATTTCGACATCAACAAGGCCGATAAGATATTTGACCTGCTGTTGCAAGAAAAGCAGATTCAACTGCCAGTAGGTCACGTATTGCCATCGGCCGAAGACATCAAGAAAAGGAGATATTGCAAGTGGCACAATTCCTATTCACACCATACAAATGAATGCAAGATCTTCCGGCAACAAATTCAATCGGCCATCGAGCAGGGCAGAATTAAAATCGATGATGCCAAGCGGCCGATGAAGATTGAAGGCCACCCGTTCCCAGTCAACATGGTGCGGGCGGACAGGGCCGATGGCGGTGGTCATCGGACTGGCAAGCGGCCTCATCAGACCTCTGAGGGTCTGATCAGAAAATATCAGCGGAGGCGGGAGGAACAAGCTCAAGACCAAGCCGATCAAGACAACTCCTACGACCCACACTGGGAGTGCGAGTTTTTTCGCTTCTGCTGGAATGAAGGGATGAGGTTGCCATCTATCCAGGAGTGCCCTGCATGCAGTGGTGTAGAAAATTCTTATCAGGGCAGCTCAAGCAGACAAACGCATCGGCCGGCCAAGCAACGGAAATCCGTGCATGAAAGGCTGGGGCCGATGCACCAAGATCAACACGATGAAGATGAGGAGCAAGTCCAGAACCCCCAATGGTGCCCAAGCGATGTATTCACCAAGACACAGAAGCGGTGGGTTCAGAGGTTAAGGAGGAAAGAGCAAATCCAAGAGCAACAAGCCGAAATACCCCATCGGCCCACCAAGACCAAAAAAGAGTGGAGGATAAAATCCACGGTGGCCAGGGCCGATGAGGGCACCTCCAATACAGCTCAGGGCTACTCAGCTTCAAAAGGTAAAAAAATGACATCGGCGCCTGTTAACATGGTGTTTGTATTGCCAGCAGAATACAGTGTGCAGGCGGCCGACGAAGCGATGGCCGATGATGAACAAGGTTCAGCCAGGCTACGCTTGTCACCAGACCAAGCCATCTTCGACAAGCCAGTTGACGCCAGCCACAGACATCTACGGCCGTTGTACATCAAAGGATTCATCAACGGGCGGCCGATGACGAAGATGCTGGTCGATGGTGGCACAGCAGTCAATTTAATGCCATACACAACCTTCAGGAAGCTTGGAAAAGTACCTGAGGATCTTATCAAGACAAATATGGTATTAAATGACTTCGGTGGCAACGCATCCGAGGCGAAGGGGGTCCTGAACGTGGAGCTCACCGTGGGCAGCAAAACAATTCCCACCACCTTCTTCGTCTTCGATGGAAAGGGTTCCTACAGCTTGTTGTTGGGACGAGATTGGATCCATGCAAATTGCTGTGTCCCTTCAACAATGCACCAATGCCTCATGCAATGGCAAGGGGACCAAGTCGAGATCGTGCAGGCCGATCGGTCAGTACATGTCGCCAATACCGATCTCGCAGTTTGGGAGATGGAGGGAATCGACTGCTTGTCCGGGCGAGTCTGGGACGCCGATTTCCTCAAGGTAACCGACTGCGACATCGAGGCAATTGAAGACCAAGACAAGCGGTTACTTTAGCGAAGATGCACCATCCGCCGTTGACAATGACCCCTACACAGATGACGCGGTGGATGAGTTAGACGGCAAGTTGGGACAAGGTTTTACGTCGGCCGATGAATTGGAAGAAATTGATATAGGAATAGGTGATAGGCCTAGGCCGACGTATGTAAGCGCTAATTTGCCAAAGGAATACAAGAATAATTTGATAGATCTTTTGAAAGAATTCAGAGATTGTTTTGCATGGGAATACCATGAGATGCCAGGATTAAGCCGATCGATTGTAGAACATCGGCTACCAATCAAACAAGGCTATCGGCCTTTTAAGCAAGCTCCTCGGAGGTTTAAGGCCGATATGCACGAAGCCATAAAAGCAGAGATCACAAGACTTTACGACGCCAACTTTATCAGGCCCTGCCGATACGCGGAGTGGGTCTCCAACATAGTTCCGGTATTGAAAAAGAACGGCAAGCTAAGGGTATGCGTCGATTTCAGAGATCTAAATAAGGCGACGCCCAAAGACGAGTACCCTATGCCGTTGGCCGATTTGCTAGTCGACGCTGCTTCTGGGCATAAGATCATTAGTTTCATGGACGGAAACGCGGGTTACAACCAGATCTTTATGGCTAAAGAGGACATTCATAAGACAGCCTTTAGGTGCCCAGGGGCAATCGGCCTATATGAATGGGTCGTCATGACATTTGGTTTGAAGAATGCTGGAGCTACGTATCAGAGGGCTATGAATTACATTTTTCATGATCTTATTGGCTCTCTGATTGAAGTTTATATAGACGATGTCGTCGTAAAGTTAAGAGAACATGATATGCACTTGGCCGACTTACGCAAGGTACTAGAAAGGGCAAGGAAATATGGTTTGAAGTTGAACCCTAACAAATGTGCCTTTGGCGTATCGGCCGGTCAGTTTTTGGGTTTCTTGGTCCATGAAAGGGGGATTGAAATCACACAGAAGAACATCGATGCCATCAAGAAAATCAAGCCTCCAGAAAACAAGACCAAGTTACAGTCTCTGCTTGGCAAGATCAACTTCGTCCGGCGTTTTATATCGAATTTGTCGGGCCGTATAGAGCCATTCACTCAACTGTTGAAAATAAAGGACGGCGAAGAATTCATATGGGGTGACAAGCAACAGAAAGCGCTAGACGATATCAAAGAATATTTAACTTCTCCGCCGGTCTTAATTCCTCCACAAAAAGGAGTCCCATTCAAATTGTACTTGTCAGCCGATGAGAAATCCATCGGCTCAGTCTTGGTTCAAGATGTTAACGGCAAGGAAAGAGCTATTTTTTATCTCAGCAGGAGAATGTTAGACGCTGAGACAAGGTACACGCCGGTGGAGAAATTATGCCTTTGTTTATATTTTTCATGTACTAAATTGAGGCATTACCTGCTTTCCAACGAGTGCGTCGTAGTGAGCAAGGCCGATGTGATGAAATACATGTTATCGGCCCCTGTGTTGAAAGGACGAGTTGGGAAGTGGATCTTTGCTTTAACAGAGTTTGATCTTCGATATGAATCGGCCAAAGCGATCAAAGGACAAGCCCTGGCCGATTTCATCGTTCAACATAGAGATGACTCAGTCGCATATGCAGACATTGTGCCATGGACATTATATTTCGATGGATCCGTCTGCAGACACGGTTGCGGTATCGGCCTAGTCATCATATCCCCTCGGGGGGCAAGTTTTGAGTTCGCTTTCACTATCAAGCCTTACTATACCAACAATCAAGCAGAATATGAAGCGGTGCTTAAAGGCTTGCAGTTATTACAAGAAGTCGAGGCCGATGCCGTGGAAATCATTGGTGATTCACAGCTAGTAATTAGTCAACTTTCTGGGGAGTATGAGTGCAGAGACGATATTCTCAAAGTCTATAATGAGGAGTGCAAAGAGTTATTACACGGTTTCCGGATCGTAACGATGAGGCATATACCCAGGAAGCAGAATTTCGAAGCCAATGATTTAGCTCAGGGGGCATCGGGATACAGGTTGATGGCTAAAGACGTTCCAATTCAGATTGCTCTCGTGCACGCCGATGACTGGAGGTTTGATATCATTGAGTATTTGAGAAACCCTTCCCAATCGGCGTCACGCAGAATGAAATATAAAGTTTTACACTATGTCTTATTGGACGATAACCTATATTATCGGACGGTTGATGGTGTCCTACTCAAATGCCTAGGTCCTGAGGAGGCTAAAACCATTATGAGCGAAGTACATGAAGGGATTTGTGGCACCCATCAATCGGCCCATAAAATGAAATGGCTGATGAAGCGCGTCGGATATTTTTGGCCAACCATGCTAGAAGATTGCTTCAAGTATTATAAAGGATGTCAGGATTGTCAGAAATTTGGAGCAATTCAGAGAGCACCGGCATCGGTTATGCATCCAATCATAAAGCCGTGGCCGTTTCGTGGATGGGGAATAGATATGATCGGCCAGATTAACCCACCATCAAGTAAGGGACACAAGTATATATTAGTGGCTACAGATTACTTCACAAAGTGGGTTGAGGCCGTTCCTCTCAAGAAGGTTGATTCCAAAGACGCTATTCAGTTCGTCAAGGAGCATATCATATATCGGTTTGGGTTACCTCAGACAATAACTACAGATCAGGGATCAATCTTCGTGTCCGACGAGTTCGTCCGATTTGCTGACAGCATGGACATCAGACTACTCAATTCTTCTCCTTACTATGCGCAGGCCAATGGGCAGGCGGAGGCTTCTAACAAGTCTTTAATCAAATTAATCAAGAGGAAAATTGACGAACAGCCGAGGCAATGGCATACAACGCTGGCCGATGCCCTTTGGGCGTATCGGATGGCTTGCCATGGTGCAATCCAAGTACCTCCCTATCAACTGGTCTACGGGCATGAAGCTGTACTGCCGTGGGAAACTGCCATCGGCTCAAGAAGGATTGCTTTGCAAGATGACTTGACAGCCGATGCGTACCATAATCTTATGGTTGATGAATTGGATGATTTGGCACATGTTCGATTACGGGCCTTAGAGAAAATCAAGCGTGATAAAGATAGAGTGGCCCGTCATTATAATAAAAAGGTCGTTGCCAAATCGTTTGAGGAAGGAGACCTTGTGTGGAAATTAATAATGCCGATTGGCTCCAGAGATAATAAATTCGGCAAATGGTCACCTAATTGGGAAGGCCCCTTTCGAATTCATCAATGTGTTCCTCACAATGTCTATCTGCTCAAGGGATTAGATGGCGAGATTTATGGATGAGCTCTCAATGGCAAATACTTGAAATAATATTATCCCAGTGTCTGGATTGACTCATGATCGGCCCTCTAGCCGATTTATGATTACAGCCGATGTAGTCAAGCATCGTCTTTAGATGGCCGGTAAATACTATCGCCCTTAGTTCAAAATTTCAGAATATGAGCCCTCATCTTCCAAAATTTGGGGGGCATATATATATACAGGAATTTTCAAGGATTTTTCAGTTTGGCGATTAACTTCGGCTCTCTGGCCGATGAGATTGTTTATAATGAGATTGTTCGTATTAAAGATATATGTGTCTGGAATTTTCAAAACAAATTCGACTGCACGGCTGATAAGGTGTGAGAGGATTTTAATTCGGCTGCACGGCCGATAAGGTGTGAGAGGATTTCAGAAGCAATAAATTAGGCTGGAATTTTCAAAAGAATTTTTAAAAGAATTTTCAAAACAAATTCGGCTGCATGGCCGATAAGATGTATGTTTATATATTATAAAAATAACATATGCTACATCACCCTATGAAGTCCGCAATAGCAGCAATGGCTTTACGGCGAATCTGCTCGACGTCTTCAATAGCCTGGGCGTCATCGGCCATCGTCCCTGGGATCGGTTTCAGTGATTTGCTTAGGGTCGCGAGGTACTTGGCCGATGCCTTGAGCTTTGCCGTCTGATCTTCTATGGCTTTAGGGGATGCAGCTATTCCGGCTTCGGCTTCTTGGATTTCTCGACGTGTCGATTCCAGCTTCGATACCAGCTCTGCCTCGAGGCGACGGAGCTCTTCAAGTTTGTGCTTCAAGACAATCGGCTCTACCGCTAACTCGTCCAGCTTGGTTTTGTCAGCGTTAACTTGGGCCTTGCTGGCGGATAAAGCCGATTCCAGTTGGTCACGCTCTCGTCGCTCTGCGAGTCTTTCTTTGGCTTTGTTGAGCTTGAATCGGTATTGCTCCAAGAAGATGGCCGGTGTTAGGACCTCCATTAGGTCTTCAGGCAGTTCGTCTTGAATTTCTTGTACCCTGACCCTGATGGAGGTACAATCTTCCACCAAGTACTCCAGCGAGGACTCCAGCCGATTGGCGATATCGGTCAGCCGGTTCTTCAGATCATCAGAGATTGGTGCCCTGGCTGTGCTGGGTAGTTCCTTGTCCTCATCATCAAGAAACTGGCCGATATCAAAGGAGAACATATCGGCTAGGTTCTGTAAATATCAACATGGGTCGAGGTTAGCATTGTTAATCAGGAATCGGCAGAAAGGGGATCAGGGTAATCGTGGTTACCTGTGTTGGAGCATCGGTGGTGCTTGCATCGGCCTTCCTTTGCTTTGTCGACATAGTAGGCGAGGGGGTTGGCCGATGTGGTGAACGTGATGAAGCCCTAGGCTAAAAAAACAGGAAATTGGTGAATAGGGTTATGTGATTACAAAAATAATGCAAAAAATCAACTCTTACCGAGACAGTCGGAGAGGGTGGTGGAGAAGGAGAAGGGGTCCTCAATCGTGCCTTGGCTCGTTCGCGCCGTTGCAAAGTTGTTTTCTTGGTTCTTGGCAAAGGGGCCGATTGAGTTCTCTCCTTTAACACAGACGACACCGCAGCCTGAAAAGGATATGAAGTTAAAGTGTGACAGTACAAGGAGATTATGTAAACACAAAGAAGAGATTATATTGACCTTGCGAACTGCGTGTCTGGTCCTTTTTGGTTGCGGGGCATCATCTTGGTCATCGGCCGGTGGGGTCTCCGCAGCTTCGGCCGATGGCTCCTGGGTGGTTTCGCCCGACGGGTTTTCTTCTTCGTGTGCAGCTCCCAAGAGGTATCGGCCGAGAGGGATTTGCTTCTTGCTGACCAAAGCTTGAGCCAGGTGTTGATAATTTGTAGTAGGACCACAGGTCGATCCGCAGAAGACGAATCTTTCCAACCATAATGTCAGGAACGCTACATGTTCTCGCTCTGAGACCGATCCTTGTTCCATGTGCTCAGAGATATACCCAGACCAGCCTCCAATTTTCTTGGTTTTCAGTTTGTGGCTGCTGTTTATCAGGAGGCTGAAAGGATTAATCTCAGAGTCGATGTCTAGTCCTGTCAGTACCTTGATATCTATGAGGGTTGGGGTCATCGGACCTTGCTTGAACATAAAGGCGTTCAAGGTACTTGACCAGAAGTAGCTGGCAGCTGACATTAGTGGCTCATTCTTCTTGGTATCGGCCAGGGACAGAGTTATGCATTGGCCGATTCCAATCTCGTCCCAGTGGACTTTTTTGACGGCAACAATCCTTTTGTGCCAGGTCCTGTATCCATTTAGTTTTGATGGCCATGACCTGAAGGTGTGCTTCCACGCCGAGACAGTGGGCTTGGCTTGCTTGAAAGGAATTCTGTCTGTTTCGGCGTTGATTAGCCAGGTTGGGTCGCAGTCGCCCATGGGGCCCAGGAGAAAGCGATGGGATTTATCGTCGGTGGGAATCAAGATTTGGTTTTTGAAGACCTAAATCGTGAGAACAACGATGAAAACATAAGGCTTGAGGGGGACAGAGAGTAAAACCCTAACTTGGAGAAATCGACGAGGAAAGCGATAATGCAGGATTGAACAAGTTGACTTACCGCGGGGATCTCAGAGGTGTAGAATGGGGCGGAAGCCATTGTTGTTGAAGAAGGGATCGTTGCGGAAGGGGTCGATGTCGATGGAGTATCGAGCGGTCGCCGGAGTTGAAGAACACAAGGAGTTTGTTGAATCGGCGGCAAAAGGGTTCGAATCTGGATCTGTGCGGTTTTCAGGTTAGACCTAGCAAAAAGTCGATGAGTTCCCTGGAGCTAATTCCGCCACATTATATAATGAAGCGGAATTGGGGGGCATGTGTTAACGACGGATTTTGGTAATCGACTTGGAAAGGAAAGAGGAAACCGAAGCAGAGAGGAAGGTTTGAGTTGGAGTCGAACCAGGCTTCGTATCGGACCCGGTAACCGTATCGGACTGGGGAGGTGTTGTTATAAAGAGCGTATCGGCCGATACGGATTTGGTTTGGTTGTGGGCCGATGCGGGTTGTGAGTTGACAGTGTCAACGTGGGCTTGGTCTGGGCTCGAAGTAAGCTTCAAGGAAGTTGCCAAATAGAGATAAAGCTCGGTTTTAGGCAATTGTATCTTGTAAATTAAGTAGTGTAGATCTAATCTGTGGCTTAAGTCTGCCGCAAGGACTTGTTTGTTAGTTGTAGATAAGATCGTGCCCTACAAGGGTTCTGTTGTAACCTCGGGTATAAATATCCCGATAGTTTGTACATGTAAGGACTCTCAATCAATCACACAATCAAATCAATCTACTTCCGGCGCATCGCCAACCCTCGCAAGAGGTCTTCTTCGACGAGTTCTTGCTTCCTCGGAGCAGAGGTAAGAACTCGTCCCCGACGATCTGCATTGTCGGGGCTAACGTGTCGCTTTAGACACGTTAAGCCTCGATGATGTGATCGTCGATTATCATGTCTTGAATAGTTTTGACAGGTATCTTAATTAAGCCTTGCCAGCGGTTTACTCGCTTTAGGGTTTATTGCCGACGATGGTTTAATTCTTATGCTTGGCTAGATTGTTCAATGCAGCTGCCATCCCCAAAAGCAATCGACGACTTGATTTTCTTTGTGTTAAGTCTCAATTCACACTTCGAGTTGCCATCGACCTTAGTCCTGTTTTGAGATCTAACACAAAGCCTGTTTTCGGTTATAATTAAGGATAGTACCGGGGTTTTAGCCGGTCTTATCTAACATATGTGATTGCTTTATGTTTCTTGCATATGTTTGCCACTTATATGTGCAGATCGATAAGTATAGATATGTCGATCATGAGGTAATCTCAAGATTTCTTTATGGTTGACGTGTTTATACTGGCCGATTGGCTCGTATAAGGTTGCACTAGAGTACTAGCTGGTGTAGTTACCTTTGTCATCCTTATCGGCCGGTATTATTAGTTGAGGTCTACATATCAATGAAGGCCGATAAGATTAGATTCATGTCTTACTTATTTTCTAAGTGAGCCGATATAGCTTTGCCCTATCGGCTGGGCTATGACAATGTGTCATCGGTCTGCTGACCGATCGGCCATTGTTCTCTGACTTGGTTCACTTGTTTCTTGTTGATTGCAGATCAAATCAACTGGCACGCTCTACTTACGACTAGGCAAGCCATTTGGACCTGCACTGGAGTTAAGCAGATCTCCCAGGCCGCCGTGGTAACGCGGAACCCGTTTGGTTGTTGGACGGGTCGAAATTCTGCGCCAACAGATGGAGAGCTACAAATGGTTTCTACGCGCATGGGACGACGGCGACGAGCTAATTTGTGTACTAAGGAGGGAATAGGAGCAGGAGAGAGACGAGGGGCTATCGCGACGGGAAGGGGCGCTATGAAGAGCGGCCGACGGTGCAAAGCGTGATCGCTTCGGCCTCGGGCCGAGGAAGAGGAAGGAGACGGCGGGCCAAAGTCCTCATCACACGTCCTCACACACAGCGGCTCCTTCGGTGTGCTCAACGAATGATGGCGCAGCGGCTTTGCGGGCTCGAATGCGGCGACAGAGAGGAGGCCAAAAATGAGAGAGAGGAGGAGATTTATAGTCGTGACAGGCTTCGAGGGGAAAGAACTTGGGCGTGTCAAGGAGGCAAGGACGGTGAGGTGGCGGTCTCAAGCGCTAGGTGCCAACGACAATAAGGGTGATGCTGGCGGAGAAAAAAGCAAAAGAGAGGGGAAGATGAAAAAGAAGGGAGAAAGGAAAGGTTGTCCCTTGCCGCTTTGGGAGAGAGAGGAGGGAGAGGGCGGCTCTGGCTCCCCAGCTTGGAAGCACGCGGCGTAGAGGAGCAGCGGGGCCAGACATGAGTGATGACGTCGGCATGACAGCAAAAAGGGGCGGTCGTCAATTTGGCTTGGAGCAGGGACACGACGGTGTTGGCACAGGCGGAGGGCCAGGAGAGTGACGACAACATCCTTCCGATCGGCCACGATGGCGAGTGCACGCGGGAAGAAACGGCGGCGACGGGTGTTTGAAATCGACGCCGACGAGAAAGAGAGAAGCGAGCGTGCGCACGTGAGAGAGAGGAGAGTGCGGGGCGGCGCTATACGTGCGGCCCGCACGTGCCCAGGAGTGACCCGAGCGTGAGCTAGGCCGGGATGGCGCGGCCCAAGAGGAAGAGAACAGAGGCGGGAATGGATGGGCCGGCCAAGGGGAAGATGGCCTAAGGAAAAAGAGGGAGGCAAAATAGACTTCTGTAGAGAATTTTGAATTGGAGAGGATTGGAGATTGGACTTGAGTTTGGATTTAGAATTTTCTCTAGGATTTGAGTTGGGTACTGAGGGAGAGACTGAGACCTTGGCACACGCCATGAAGCACAACTAAAGAGTAAGTTTTTGTAATTAGGGATTTTAGAGAATAGGTTTTCCTATTAATGCTACAACGAAACGGGCGTTACACAAAGCAACCGAGAAACAAATTAGTGATAGACCAATACACATATAACCTATTAGGATAAGTAGAGATTTAGTAAGACTTGAAGAGTTGATGTCTCATTCCAACATGAATTAAGTTGAGAAGCAATCATGATATTTCTACTCATTAGATGTTAGGACTCTATTAACACTAAAATTTTTGGTATGGTTCATTAGTGGATTCGACTATGAAAACTAACTAATTGGTAGATGTAAATTTATCCCGATCAAGCCAAGTTCACGGAGGAATCGTGAAGATTACGATAAGGCAACTTTATATTTTAATTATATCTCTTAAATAGGTAGGTTTATTTATTTTTCTTTTCCTATTAGGAAACCTTGTATCGTGTCCGATCAGGACTTGTATCAACCTGAAGGTATAAATATATACATCCGAGGTCTTTGTCAGACATCTCCACAGATCAATACAATTACTTTTGGAGCATCGCCACCTTTTATTCCGATGAGTTCTTAGTTTTGAATTGGACTGAATCGGTTTCGATCTCCGAAGAGGAAGTAAGTTCTGTCAACTTCGCTTGTATCGGCGTGGCTTGAACTTTCTTGGTCAGGTCCAGTATCCTATTCAAGTTAATGCAAGCTTTTCCTATCAGATATATTGATTCTATCTTTAATTGCACTGTTGTTTAGAGTCGTATCGGCTTAGTTAGGACTTTCTCAGTTAGATCTGATATTTTGACCAAGTTGGTATTTCTCTAATCGTACTATTGTTTTAGATAGATTTGTTATCCAACACGTTTGTTTAGATTTATCGGTTAAATAAGTTTTTCTTATTATCTTCAATCTTATACTATCTCGGTTTGGTCAAATCTATTAGATTGTTGTTAATAAGTTCAATTCTAGTAAGTCGATAGGTTTTTATGCAACTTTCATCGGAGTTCTAGCTGATGAGTTATCATTATTATGGGCTTTAACTATCAGATGTATCGGTTGGTTAGCTGATATACATTTTAATTTACTTACATCGAATCTCCAGCCGATATATACTTTAACCATCGGATCTACATCTATTACACTATATCAGTTTTGGCCAATTAGTTCACGTTATATTATCTCGTTGCAATTTCTGAGTTACATCGGCTTACAATCAAAACTTGTATAATTATTAGTTAAATCTCTCTTTATCAACTTCAATCTTATACTGTCTCGATTTGGTCCAATCTATCAAGATTGCTTTTGATAAAGAACAGTATATTGATGATTATGCATAGTTTAGTTCTAGTCGATGATAGCATAAATTTTATTGTTCATCTGATTTTTTGAATCTATATTGGATCTATAGCCAATTGATCAAAATCCTATTAATATCGGCTAGCCTTGCTACATCACATCGACCTATTGACTGATCAGTTTCTTGATCTTATACGATTTGTCTATCCATCTTGTTGGTTGCACGATCAAACTAACTAGCACGTTTTGAACCTGATTGATAGGACCTGCAGTGGAGCTATGTAGATCTCCCAGGCCTTTGTGTGTTTCAACAAATTTCACGTCAATAGACTCACAACAATAGAAAGTTTTAGGAGATAAAACAACTAATAAACTTTCCATTTGTTACGGATTAGTAGTCATATAAAATAGGCTCACGCTATAGCAACCCACTAAATTGAATTGCGGCTGCTATAGCAGCCCGTCAAAATAGTGGCTAAGTTCCAACATGCTATTTTCAGTCCGCTACATTGTAGAGGTAGCAATAGGGGCTACTATCGCTATAACACCCGTTATGAATGCTATTTATTATCTTGCTCTCGAGTCCTATATTCATCCTATAGAATCTTATAAGTAAATTTAACAATTTCCGAACCCTTTTTATCTTTTCTGTATATGTCTATTTGACGCATCTTTGTCCAAAATCAAACCGTTATGTGGTGTGGCACGGAGGATGGAAAGAAGAGATGGACAAAGAGGCCATGCTACTACAGAAAACAAATGTGCTACTAAAATGAGGTTGACATAGCATAGTTTATTACGAGACATATATATGAGAATCTGTTATCTGTTCGATATTCATTCAACTGAGAGGAGACATTTACCAACCAGATGTTGAGTTCTTCGGTTTGGACCATTTCAATCAAAAGCTTCTACAACCTTTTTGAGTTAGGTGGAGCGGTGACAATGGTCACTTGGTCAGCAACTAAATTTATATATACTTCTAACATCAGTATGTTTCCTTACACATTTTTCTGGCCTGACCGGTTCAGTTTACATCAGAGAAAGAAGAAAACCTCATGGCCTTTTATTTTCCGTGAATTCATATCTTGAGTGTGAACCATCCCCATCGAAGCATGGAGAATTGGATACAATAAGACAGAATTGACTTTGCAATTTTGATACGAATTGTCTCTAGCTGGGAATTAATGTACTCTATCACAACCAATTTTCATAATCATATTCTATTTTTCTATAATGCTGTAGTCTGTGGATGCACTGTGAAAATGTTTGCCTTACGGTGAATTGTCTCTAAAAATAACGAGGCGTTTTTAATATGCCTTAATGTCTTGCAATATTTCTTTAGATGCATTTGTGAAAAAAAAGGAAAGAAACGCAATTAGTTGTATGTCGAGGCCCTTGTTAGAAAAATCATTTCTATCTTCACTATAATAGCCATCTCAACCTCATCCCATTATTTGTTTGTATATACCTTGTGTTCCTCCATATCTACCAAGGTTAACCAACCTCCTAAAAAGTACCTCCAGAGATACTAAAATGTCTCAAAGCAATGGCTTTACATATAATGCAAATTATGATGTGCCTAAAAATTCCACTAAAAATTGTCTTTAAGTATCTCTACTCTATAGAATTTCTTATTTTAGAGGTGATTTCAAATCACCTATATATATATATATATATATATATATATATATATATATATATATATATATATATATATATATATATATATATATATATATGATGTTATGATGTTTTCACTTGTGTTCATATGTTACATTATGCCAATTGTGTTGTTTAAATCTGAAATATCCAAACTATAGCAAAAGTTATGCCAAAATTATGCCTCACTTTTCCATCATTTTTCTAATTTTTCTCACTTGGAACTTTTCATTTCCACAAAATAGATTGGTCTTGGGTCAAATCAATCGGCAAACCATTTGTTTTTTTTGAAAAAAGGAAGGTTGGTTTTGGGTGTAAACCAGTTTGTTTTCGTTCTTGGCTCACTCGCAACTACTACTAGCTAGTACCTCAAATTTTGTTTTGCAAAACTTGGAGAAAACTTCAAATCGGGCGTCCGATATACTCTAAAAAAAATCAGATAGCCAAATGTTTCAGCTGATCACCGATGAAACATTAAGTTATACATGGTGAAACAAAAAAATCAGTCATTGAAACATTTTAAAAAAATTTGTGAAACATGCCACTATCACGTATAAAACATAATTGTTAACGTATTAAAACATATATTTATTTTTCGTCAAAATATAAAAATTATGCCTCACTTTTCCATCATTTTTCTAATTTTTCTCACTTGAAACTTTTCATTTCCACAAAATAGATTGGTCTTGGGTCAAATCAATCGGCAAACCATTTGTTTTTTTGAAAAAAGGAAGGTTGGTTTTGGGTGTAAACCAGTTTGTTTTCGTTCTTGGCTCACTCGCAACTACTACTAGCTAGCTTTGTACCTCAAATTTTGTTTTGCAAAACTTGGAGAAAACTTCAAATCGGGCGTCCGATATACTCTAGAAAAATCAGATAGCCAAATGTTTCAACTGATCACCGATGAAACATTAAGTTATACATGGTGAAACAAAAAAATCAGTCATTGAAACATTTTAAAAAAATTTGTGAAACATGCCACTATCACGTATAAAACATAATTGTTAACGTATTAAAACATATATTTATTTTTCATCAAAATATAATCATGTAATATCTTATTGTAAAGAATTAATTACAAAAAATATACGATGTGATCAGATCGTAGATCAAATAAGTAGTTTAGAAGAAAAATTATTTTAAAGATCATTAAATGCATGCATAGAGTGAAGAGTGGAGAGAGAAAGGGCAAATAGTTAAGTGAATTTTGTGAAACAATGAAAATACACGTTAAAACATATTGCTATCACATAGAAAACATTTAGTTTTAACAGTTTGAAACACATATTTTTTCATTATAATATAATCATGTGATATTTTATTATAAAAATTTAATTACAATGAATACAACGGTGTAATCGAATCGTAAATCAAATAAATAGTTTAGAAGAGAAGATATTTAAAGTGAGAAAAAAGACTGGAGAAATAACTAACTGTATAATTTTATATACATACGGGGTAGTTCAGGGCCCGATTTTTTTTTCTGGATCAGGATACCGGTCCTAAGTATTCTCAGCAAAACTTCAATGGATTATGTTGATAAAATCAACCGGTTCTCATGGTTTTTGTTGATTGGATGAGTGTCACACTCCCAACAGAGATCGCATTTGTAAACCCTGTCCATGCACGCATGGGTCGTGCTCAAGCTGAACAAAGTTGGAGCCGGTGAGTTTTGGTTCGTTGGGAAAGTAGGTATGGTACGGCGCTACCCCAAAAGGCCAGGAGCCATAGCAGCCGTGGCCAAACAGCATGCATACGTACAACGTTTAAGCCTAAACTCACCGACTCCATCATTTGGTTAGTACTTCGTTCATCTTAAATTAAAATAAAGTTATTTCTAACACTCAACCTTTTGAAAATAAAGTTATTTTTTCATCTGCTATTTCTGATCTCAACTAATCCTAATTATTTTTGTCTTTGTTCCAAAATATAACAACTTTTAGTCAGAAGTTATTATATTTTAGGACGATTATGCATACCCGTATTTAACTCTAGAAATGCTATATTTTGGACGGATGCTATAGGGACAATTGCTTATTTGACCCCGTTTGAATGCTTAACTATCAATTTGACCCTATTTTTTCTACTTTGCGTTTTTGACCTTGCTTTTTAAAAACAAACCTATCGTCTAACCCTGTTTCCACTTCACCGTTATGGTTTGACTTAAAAATAATAAATAAATATAATTATTATTCGTAATGACCAGAATACCCTCGAGAAAACCCTATCCTCATCTAACCCTATCTAGAACAGTCCTGTACTCCCGTCTCTCTCTTCATCTCTCTCGTAGCGGCGGCGGCGCACGGAGGGGAACAAGGCGCGCCGGCTCGTGGAGGGAGGGGCAGCGGCGGGGAGGGGCATGGAGGGAGTGGATCCGACGCTGGCACCGGCTCGTGGAGGGAGCGGCGACGGTGGTGGGGCCCAGAGGGAGGAAGAGCTGCGTCGGCATCGGCCCATGGAGGGAGAGCGGCACCGGGGCTCGGGCTTGTGAGGCGGCGGCGCGCAAAGGCCAGAGGGAGGGAGGGAGCGGCGGCAGATGGGCCAGGCAGTGGAGCTCGAGCCGCGGCGGGTGGATCCGGCGAAGAAGGGGCGACGGTGGCTTAGCGACGATGAGGAGAAGCAACGACGGCGGGCTCAGCGGTGGAGCTCGAGCTGGGACCGCTGGATCCGGCGAGGGAGGGGCGACGACGGCTTGGCGGCGACGAGGAGTGGGGGCGATGCTCGGGCTGTGGCAGGCGGATCTGCCGGCGTCCTCTCGCCCTCTCACCGGCGCCACCTTGCCCTCTCTCCGCCCGCGCACACCCTCGGCCAGCCGCTGTCACCTCGCCTTGTCCACACGAGTGGAGGAGAGGAGAAGAGAGAAAAGATAACTGACGGGTGGGTCTCACGTGTAATAGGGTCAAATGAGCAAGGGCAGAAGAGACATTTTGTGCTTCAATTAACACCGTTACATACTCTTAACAGAATAGGGTTAGACCAAATCTTCAATTTTGAAAAGAAGGGTCAAATAAGCAAAATTGATAAAAGGGGGTCAAATTGGTAGTTAGCTTTTAAAAGAGGGTCAGATGATGCTATAAGAAACAATTAATAAGCATATGCATGGGTGTGAACCGTGATGGGAAAAAAAAATTCTTAGGTACGAGCACTAGCTTAACCATATCATTGGGTGGTGGCGATGTCACAACGCAGTCAAAAGTGGTAGTGGTTGGGGTGTGCGCGCATGGTGTTAGCCGACGGATGCAATTTTATTTGCGAATTAAGGAGCTGACAAGGTGTGACGAATTGTTTGTTCCGTGCACCACTTGCGCAAGTAACATGTGGCCACCTACCCCGGCGCCCAGGTGGCCGGTATAGAATATTAGGCTGATGAGTTCGTCCGAACCAGCCACTTTTTAGCGCTGGTCAAACTTTGAATCTTGCACCTGCACCAGCCCAGTTTGCAAGTTGGGTGTAACAACCGCGCGCCTCTGTGTGTGAGCCGTGGTGCATCGTACGTGGGTGTGCAAGTAATTGTCCTACTTGCATTATATTTTCCAGTTTTCAGGGGCGGAAAAAAGTTGTATGTACAACTGTAGTGTTTTTCTTTTGAAACTTGTAAGATTTTTTGAAGTAAGAAATAGGGTTGAGTTATCAATCAACGGTCGTTTCGTAAAATCTTGAATATACTAATGACAAGCACACACAAGAGAAAAAAAAACGTATTTGTCCTATGTTTTCTTTCCCTTTTTTCTTTAATGTGAAAGGAGAGACAATGAGATATCAAAGATCCCCATTTGCAAATCTGAATACACCACTACAGAAAAGTTATTTCTGTACAATGCCCCCGATAGGTTTCAGGCGGGCCGTAAGTGGCGCCGTCTGAAAAAACCGGTCCACCGGGGTTTGGTCATCACCCGCACGGGATAATCTATTATCCCATGCGGGCATCTTAATACGACCGCACGCGATAATCTATCTTCCCTTGCGGTCTGCTTAAGTCGTCAGCACGCAAAGATATTTTTGCGTGCGGTCGGCTTAAGCCACCTGCACGCGATGGCCGCCCCCTATATAAGGTATGGGCGGGCTCCGAAAATTTCTAAATCCCGGAGAAATTTTCTAAGCCTGCCTCCAGGCTGTCAAAATCCTCCATCACTGCCTCATTGCCGACCGTCGCCGCCACTTCTCCTTGTCGACCGTCGCCGTCTCCTCTCCTCGCCGCCTTCGGCCTCCTCCTCGCCCTCGCCGCCGGCCGCTTGCTCCCCCTCGACGCCACCGCCTCCTCCCCATGACGCCGTCTCCTCCTCCCCGACGACCCCGCATCCTCCACGCCGTCGCCGCCGCCGCCTCCCTGCCGCAGGCCTCCTCCTCCCCATCGCCTCCAAGTCCTCCTCGATGCCCCGCCTCCTCCACGCCATCGTCGCCGCCGCCCTGCCGTCGGCCTTCCATCCCCGCCGCCTCCAAGTCCTCCACGCCGACGGCCTTCCCGATGCCGCTACCTCCAAGTCCTCCACGCCGCCACCACCGGCGGTAAGTTTTTTTTTAATTGTTCAATTTGTGAGATGATCTATTGTGAAAATTGTTTAATATGAATTTTGGGACTTAGATGATATTTTAATTTTGTGAGATGACCAATTTGTGAAATTTGTGAGATGACCAACTGTGAAATTTGTGAGATGTGAATTTATATGCGAAAATGTAGATGCAATTTTTTTATATGTCAATTTTGTGAATTTTGGGACTTAGGATATGTGGTATATATGTCAATTTTTTCCCAAACGGCTAGCATGTGCTAGGGCACCTGCAAGAATCTATTATCCCGTGCAGATGGTATAAATAGACTGCACTGAATAATCCATCTTCCTGTGCGGTCCGTATAAATGGACCGCACATGATAATCGATTATCCCGTACGGTCGACTTAACACGACCGCATGGGAAGATGGATTTTTCTATGTGGTTGGTTTGCCCGCACGTGAAAATATTTATTTTCCCAGACACCTGGGTGCAGACGGGCAAGACCTTCGCACGAAAAAACCCTTTTTGACCGCATGGAAAAATCCTTTTCGTAGTAGTAATATCAGATCTTTACTTTTTTTAAAAAAAAAAGAAAAGGTCCATTATACATCCTTGAACTTTCATGGAAATCTAAATGCATCTCTAAATTTCAACAGATACTATTCATAACTGAACTTTTCATCCCGACCAAATTCAAAGTGGTCTTCAGTCATATGGCATTATGATTCAAGGTTGAAAAATGCATTTAACTTTAAAAATTATGCAAAACCCGAAAAATTCTTATGAATTTTTAACTTGTTCTACATGGTATGTCTAACCTAAAATATTTCAGTGCAAAAGAAAACCTAGATTATTTTCTGCGGCCTATATAATGAATAGTTCTATAAAATATACAAGAACCTTATTAGCGCCTTCTCCCGATACAAGACATCGAAGGCTCTTTCGATCTGCAGTGCACGCCTATGACGGATTTTTACAGCGAAACAAATCTACGTAAGGAAGCCACGAGTCACGTACACGCTCGGCCTGGCCAAGCGAGATGAGCAAGCACGCGTGTTCCTCTAATTCTCGCTACCACACGTCTTTAGTGGCTAGGAGAGCACTCTTCCCTTTAAGGAGGTCTCCTTGTCTCAGAATAAGCAAGGTATACTAAAGATACACATGTCTCCCTTCTCATGAGGTGGGTCTGTTATTTTCGTAGGAGTTAGTTTCCACATGGGGCCTTAACCCACTCAATAATCCCAACACACCACACTTACGCACTGGTGAATGTGCTACCTAATACACGCGTCTAATACACGCTTAAAGAGATGGATGCCCCATGATAAATCTCGATCTCATTAAAAAGTATCCGCATCTGCCGCAGTATTCATAGGCACCAAGATTCAAACTTCATGTAACCATGATTCCACTGTCACACCATCAGTGTTTTCCCTTAAATTACTAGAATATGTACCAAGTATGATTATGAACACATGCTACTTTATAAGTTGAAAATTGTTGTACAGATTTTGGTGAAAGTTGAAGACTGCAAAATATACCTTTTGCTACTACATATTTTTACCAAACTGAAAAAAAATCCCTATAACTAACATGAACTACTGTTGACGATAGTAAAATATCGATTTCGACCGTCAATTATGTCGATAAATAAAAAGAACTAACATTTCTTACACATATATTTGTTTCAAAATAATATAGTTCCACTTATTCTTGGAGAATATTATGAATGCAGGGACTAGCTATCAAATGAAGAAGAAAATAAGCCGGCATGCAAAGAAATACACTTTCGGCTAATCACGAGAGTGCACATGGATTGAAGGACACACAAGTTTGAGCAAACCGACATATGTGAGGCCAATCACTGTGCACCGTCCTAGAGGCTCACATGTCAGCCTTTGGAGAAGGTCAGTGAAGAAAGGTGGTGGCACTGGTTCGGCGGCCCTCACCTCCACCTTTCACGTGGCGACTCCCCATTGGCTTATTATGGCGGTTATGGGTGAACCGATTTAACTACCGACATAAAGAACCGTCATTGGGAGCTTCAAAAGGAGAAGCTCTCACTCTCAAAGCATACACTCAAGAAGCAACCTCTCTCTCTCATTTGTGTTACTCTTTAGATTAGTGGAGTTTAGGCTAAGAGCTGTGTTAGAATAGGTGTTGAATATACTAGTCCTACTAGAAGTTGAACTTGAAGTTGGTATAGTTATATGATAGAGTTAGAGTCGGACTCTATCATATGTTCTCTCCTTAAATAGAGAAGGGGCACCACAATGTAACTATGGCGACTACAATGCAACGCACACACACAGAAAAGATGATGGTTGCGAGACCATGGACTCGTAGTGGCTTGGTCCTATGTTGGTTGGGGAGAAACACTCATAATCAGAACCCCGGAGATATAGGCTTCAGCTAAACTTCATTAACAAATATCATTTCTTCCTGTGTCGTAATCTGACATGTCTCGAGTGATTAATGACTGAAGCGATTGAAAAAGTTTGTCATCGTTCCGCTATATCGATTAATTTTTATTACAATTAGTATCAGAGTCGATGATTTCAACATTGAATCAAGAAGATATGTGGAGGAGGAAACACGAGGTGGGATCCGCATCGACTAGAAATCGTTAGTCGTGGCGATGAGGTCGATGGCGACAACGAGGACGGTGCGGAGACGACAACCTCGCTCGCGATCAGATTGGCGATGACAGAACGTGACCGAAAAACGAGGCCGGGTGTGGCTGAAGACAATCGGAGAGATCGGACGGGTAGTGCTATGGACGACGCACCCGACGCACGCGGCGATAGCGGATCCACGACAACAGGTAGGCTGTGGTGGCAGGGCAAAACCAGCGAGCGTGCCATGGCGTGGCGGACATGCAGGGTCAAAAACTACAGGATCGTGGACGATGAGCACAAAGGCTACGACTACGGTGCGTGTGGAGGCACGGACAACACGTATTTATACATGCTACATGTGCACTGGACAGTATGCGTGAGGCTAAGGTTGCATGTACAAAATTCACTGTTGAATTTTTTTCATGGTCAACATGTTACATGTATGCATGCGGGTCCAAGTGGTTCGTGCAATGGTGTTGGAACATGTGGCAAGCTCGGGGGTGTGGATAGGAGATACATGCAAGCAGCAAAGCAGACGCGTGTGTTTGTTGCGGAAGGTCGGCGTGGATGAACACCGAGTCACCGAATAGCAGATGAGGTCGGTACCAAATACAGACACTACACCAGAACCCTACATCTGTGACGGCATACCAGTGACGGGCCTACGGATTGGTCACAGATGACCGTCACCTTTGACGGGTCCTTATGTTTGCCGTCATCGGTGAGACATCCGGCTGCGGCCCGTCACAGGTATGACCTCACCTGTGACGGCTTGGAACGGTAAGCCGTCACTGAAATACCAGTGACGGCTTCTAACTAGCTGGCCGTCACAGGTATCACATCACCTGTGACGGCCAGAGAGTTAAAACCCGTCAAAGGTAATTGACCGACATCTTTGACGGGCTATATGTATTTAACCCGTTTGAGGTGAGTTGGATCTCTATAAATACCATCTAACTGCCAACTGCTTTCCATCCCGACCAGTGCACTGTTCACAATTCGGTTGGGAGGGTAAGGGGGGCGAATTTGTGCTGAAATTAAAGGTAAAAAATACATTATTCTCCCTTCATTCCCAATTGATCATCATATAGTTTTTTTCCTATGTCGTTGATTGCAGATGAATCGTAGTTGGATGTACCATGTTCATCGTTCGTCTAAAGAGTATAGGGAGGGGGTCACTGAATTCGTCACATTTGTGGACAATGACAGAAAAAGCAGGATGGCCATGCACATATTGTGTCCATGTAACGACTGTAAGAATGAACAGATGTTCCATGATAGTTCAGATGTGCATTCTCATTTGATAAGGAGAGGTTTCATGGAAAAATATACATGTTGGAGCAAGCATGGAGAGCAAGAGGCACCTGATGTCGCAGTTGAAGAAGGCCCGGATCAGGATGTAGTGAACGCCGCTGCAACTCGAGAAGGCATGTTTGTACCTTCT